>JAPFBE010000038.1:685423-844283 GCA_034336665.1 Luscinia megarhynchos | reverse complement strand
CCCCCTCAGCTCCTCGAAATTGGGTCAGGGTCTTCCCCAAATCACAGCCCTGGGGAGGGAGGGTCTCAGAGGACCCCAAAATCCAGAGAGACAAAAATTTGGGAACTTTAAAATCTTCTAGAATGAGGAGGAATCCCCCAAACCAAGAGGAGTTTGGAGTAAGACTTGGGGATCCCCAAAAGTTTGGGACCCTCCCCAAACTTTGGGGCTCCCCAAATTTTGGGGGTTCTCAATTCCCCCAATAAAAATTTGGAACCTCCCTCCCACCCACCAGTCCCCCACCTCTAGGAACCCCCCATGACCTCCAAATTTGGGGACCCCTCTTGAAATCAAAGCTCTGGGGTGAGAAAAGCTCAGAGTCCCCAAAATTTCTGAGGTTTCAAATTTGGGGCCCCTCCCCACACTTTAATCCCTCCCAAAATTTTGTGGGTCACTCCCCAAATTTTGGGGTTTCCCCAAATTTGGGGACCCTCCCTCGCTCTATGAACCCTCCCTGAAATTTGGGCCCCCTCACCTCCTCCTCGCCGCAGATTTCAGCACCTCCGGAACCGCTTTGGGGGAGGGGCGTGGTCAGCAGCCACTGAGCGTGGCCAGATCCGCGCCCAAATTTGGGGGAAATTTGGGGATTCTTTGGGGGTCCCAGAGACAAATTTTGGGGACTTGGGGGGTCTGGCTAAGTGGGGCTGGGCTATGGGGAATCCTTGATTTTGCTTTGGGGTGATTTTGGGATTCTTTCAGGGCACCTTGTGGCCTTTGGCTGAATCCTTTGGGATTCTTCAGGAACTTTGGGATTCTTCAGGGAATCTCTTTGGGATTCTTTGGGTGAATTTGGGGATCTTTGGGTGAATTCTGGGATTTTTAAAATTTTGGGATTTTTGGGCTGAATTGGGATTTTTCAGATAACTTTTGGGATTTTTGGGGTGATTTTGGCCAAATTTTTGGATTTTTTCAGGATGATTTTTGGAGAATTTTTGGGTGTTTGGGGCGGGGTTCTCCTGGACAGGATTTTGGGGGGTCCAGGGGATTTTTGGCTGATCTTCCCATTTTGGAGACCCATTTTGTGGGGATTTGGTTTTGGGGATTTTGATTTTGGGATATTTTGGGATTTTTTTTTGGGTTTTTTGGGTATTTTGGGGCTGGGTTCACCTGGGCAATATTTGGGGTCCCAGGGTGGGATTTTGGGGCTGAATTTTGGGGATTTTGGGGCTGATCTTTCCATTTTCAGGCTGATTTTGGGGTTTTTGGGATTTTTGGGTATTTTTGGGTATTTGGGGTCTCACCTGGGCAGGATCTGGGGGTCCCAGGGCTTTCATTTTGGGGCTGAATTTTGGGGTTTCGGGGCTGATAATTTCCCATTTTTAGGCTGATTTTTGATTTTGGGGATTTTGGTTTTTTGGTATTTTTTTTTTTTGGCATATTTTGGATTTTTGGTTTTGGGTTTTGGGATGGGTCTCACCCAAGCAAATTTGGGGTCCCAGGGGATTTTGGGCTGAATTTGTGATTTTGGGGGCTGATCTTTCCCACTTTCTGCTTGATTTTGTGGGTTTTTGGCTTTATTTTTGGTATTTTGGTTTTTGGTATTTTTTTTTTGGTATTTTTTTTTGGTATTTTTGGGGATTTTTTGGGTATTTTGTGGGGGTCTCACTTGGCACGCCTTCGTGTGTGGTCCGGGGTCTCGGCTGGGACAGTGGCACCTGGCTCCGGGGTGTTGAGGTGCACAGGAGTCTCCCCTGGCAGCCTCCCTCGTGCACTCTGTCCACGTCTGGGGGGAGGGGCAGTGTTAGGGGGCGACCCCAAAAATTTGGGGGGGATTTTTTGGGGATTTTTTTGGGATTTTACAGAGGAATTTTGGGGTTTGGGGGTCTCTGACTTGCATAGAACGGGGTCTGTGGTTGTTTTCGGGGTCCTCGCTTCGATTTTGGGGTTCCTTGTCCCATTTTTTTGGTCTCAGTTCCATTTTTGGGGGTCCTGTAGTTCCATTTTTTGTGGGTCCTCATTGCTGGTGTCCCGGCTATTTCGTTTGGTCCTGTGCTGCTTCTGGGGTCCTGTGTGGATTTTGGGTCCCTGCCTGCTGGGGTCCCGGTTCCATTTTTGGTCCCGTGCTGTTTTGTCCCTGCCCTGTTTTTGGGTCCCCTGTCCCATTTTGTGGGTCCCAGTTCCAGTTTTTCGGAGGTCCCTGCCTGATTTTGGGGTCCCTGGTTCCATTTTGGGGTCCCGGCCGCTGTGGGTCCTGTGCATTCCGGGGCTCCCTGCCCATTTTCGGTGGTCCCTGCCTGTTTCCGGGGGTCCTGTTCCATTTTCGGGGTCCTGGGTGTCGTTTCGTCCGTGCGGATTTCGTTGGGGTCCTGGTGCTGCTTTTGGTACACCTGGGTAGAAGGGTTGTGAAGTCGAAGCTGAACCCTCTTACTGTGTGTTCGAAGCTCTGGGAGGGGGTAGGGCGGCGTTCTCCCACGACTCTGTTGATGTCTGGGGGGGAAGGGGGAGGGGTCACTGGGGACCCTCCCCACCCCAAAATTCAGCACTGATCCCCTCTGTAGTCCATCCTGTAGTTCCCATTGTCCCATTCCTGAAGCCTGATCCCAGTCCAGTCTCAGTCCATCCCAGTTCCTCCCAGGTCCCACATTCCCTGCTCCTAGTCCCTCTCCTAGTCCCTCCAGTCCATCCCAGTTCCCATTGTCCCATTCCCAGTTCCACCAGTCTCCTCCCAGTCCATCCAGTTCCCTCCCCAGTTCCATTATCCCATTCCCAGTCCATCCCAGTCCCTCCCAGTTCCCATTATCCCATTACCAGTCCCATTAACCCATTCCCAATCCCTCCCAGTTCCATCCCCAGTTCCCTCCCAGTTCCCCAAACCCTCCCACTGCTCCCAGTTACCCTCCCAGTTCCCTCCCCAGCCCCTCCCAGTGCCTCCCCAATCCCCTCCCAAAGTTCCCTCCCCAGTCCCTCCCAGTTCTCATTATCCCATTCCCAGTCCCTCCCAGCTCTCATTATCCTGTTCCCAATCCCATCCCAGTCCCTTCCCAGTGCTCCTGTGTTACCCTCCTCCCAGTTCCTTTCTAGTCCCTCCCAGCTCTAGCCATTCCATTCCCTGGCCCCTCCCAGTCCCTCCTAGTTACCCTCCCAGCTCCCTCCCAGTCCCCTCCTAGTTCCTCCTCCCAGTCCATTCCCAGTCCCTCCCAGTCCCCATTATCCCATTCCCTCAGCCCCTCCCAGTGCTCCCAGTTACCTCGCAGGGCCACTCCCAGTCCTCCTCCCAGTCCCCTCCCAGTCCTCCCAGTGCTCTCAGTTCCCTCCCAATCCCCTCCCCAGTGCTCCCAGTTGCCCTCAGCTGCAGGGCCACTCCCAGTCCCTCCCAGTCCCTCCCCAGTGCTCCCAGTTACCTCGCAGGGCCACTCCCAGTCCCTCCCAGGGTCCCTCCCAGTGCCTCCCAGTTACCTCCCAGCCTCCCCCTCCCAGTCCTCCCAGTCTTCAATTATCCCATTCCCCAGTCCATCCCAGTCCCTCCCCCAGCCCCTCTCAATCCCCAATCCCCCTCCCAGTCCCTCTCCCAGTGCTCCCACTGCAGGGCCACTCCCAGCTGTCTTCTTCCCAGGGGTCCCTGCACCTGGGGGCAGCGGCAGGGCGGCCCAGGGGGAGGCACGGCCCCGGCCTGTCCTGGGGGCATGCATATCCAAACCCAAAATTCCACCCAAAAACCCAAAATCTCTAAAAACCCCCAAAACCCCAAAATCTCCACCCAAAAATGTGAAAGAATCATCAAAATCCCCAAATACTCCCAAGCACTTGCCCCAGAACCCCCTGGGGGCACAAACATCCCCCTGCTGGGGTCAGAGATTCCCAAAACCCCCAAAATTCCCCCCAAAAAAAATCCAAAAATTCCACCCAAAATGTGAAAGAACCCCACCCATCCCCTAAACCCGCCCCAAAATCGGCCCTAAAACCTCCTGGGGCAAGTACAAATCATCCTCTGTTTGAGGTCAGGAGACTTCAAAACCCAAATTCCCCAAAAAATTCCATGCAATTCCACCCAAAATCCCCAAAAATTCCAACTCCAAAAATGTGAAAGAATCATCAAATCCCCAAATCGCCCTAAAAATCGGCCCCAGAACCCTCCTGGGGGGCACAAATCATTCCCTGGGTTGTTGGGGTCAGAAATTCCCAAAACCCCAAACCTAAAACCCAAATTTTCCCCAAAAGCCACCAAAACCCCCAAAACCTCAAACTCCCCCCAAAGCTCCAGACCTCCCCAAAAACCCAAATTTCCTAAAAACCCAAATTTCCTCAAAAACCCAAATTTCCTCAAAACCCCATAAATTCCCCAAAAACGAAACCCAAATTTCCCCCTTAAAACCCTTCTAAATTTCCCTAAAAATCCCTAACCCCTAAAACCCCAAATCCCTCCCCAACTCTAAAAAAACTCCCAAAACTTCCTAAAAAACCCCAAAACTCCCAAAATCCAAATTCCTTAAACCCCAAACCCCAAAACCCCCAAATTCCCTCTTAAACCCTTAAATTTCTTTTAAAAATCCTAATCCCTCCTAGTGTGTCCCCACCTTCCCCTTAAACCCTAACTTCCCCTAAACCCCTAAACTCACTGGGCCGTGGGGAGGGGCAGCCTAGCACGAGCCAAATTCTAGCCCTGGGAGGGGTGAAATGGGTGGAATTTGGGAGGGGGAGGGCAGCCCTGATCTGACCCTCCCGTGTCCCTCCTCCCTCCCAGGGAAGTTCAAACCACAACTGGGAGTGCCCCCAAACAAATAAAAGCGTGGTATCGCCCTCCCTCCCCTGTCCCAAATCTCCATGGTTGTGACGTCACGGGTGCCCCCTGCTCTCGTTCTCTGTTCCGAACTCCTAATTTTTGGGAGGGGCGGACGTCACGGTGACTTCCCCCAAATCCTCTCCCCAGTTGGTGCCTCCTAGAAGTTGCTCCTTAAACTGAGCGCGGGAACCAAGGCTGGCGTGGTTCTGTTCCCTCACCTCTCAAAAAATCCTAAATTCCGGGGGAGGGGAGGGCAGCGAGTCAGACCCCCCAAAAAAAAAAAAAAATTTTAGACCCTCATCCCTCCCAGTCCCTCCCAGTTCCCCCAACTGGGAGTTGCCCCTCCCCCACTTCCCAACTGTGGAAAGAAAACGCGGGGAGGGCGGGAGGGTCCCCACCCAAAAAACCCCAAAATTTGGGAGGGGTCAGCGAGGTGGTGGGAGGGGTCCGGATGGGCGGGGACCCCCAAAAATAAACAAAAAAAAAATTTGGGGAAACTGGAGGCACGGGGGAGGGGCGGGAACCGTTATTTGGGAGGGGAAAGGTTTGGGGTCCCGAATTTGGGGACCCCTCCCCCAAATTGGGGAAACTGAGGCACGGGGAGTGGGCGGAATTTTAGGATTTTGGGATTCTTTTTGGGGTCCCGGGACCTGCCTTTTGGGAGTTTTAAGAACTTTTTTTTTGTAATTTTGGAAATTTCAAGAAATTTTTTGAGGGTCCTGTCCCGGGCGGTTTTGGGGGTCCCGGAGAAAATTTTGGGGATTTTGAGTTTTTAGGATTTTTAGGGGGGGATTTTGGATAATTCTAGGTTTTTTGGGGAGTCCCGGAAATCTTTTGGATTTTTGGGGTTTTTTTGGGGTCCCAATCCTTGAGCAGAGATTTTGGGGGTTTTGTAGTCCCAAGCGATTTTTGGGATATTTTGGTTTTCGGGGTCCCAAGGTTTTAGTTTTTGTTTTTTGGGGGTCCCAAATGTTTTGGGAATTCTCTGTCTTTTGTGGGTCCCAGTCAGTTTTGGGATATTTTGGTTTTTTTGGGGGTCTTGGGGCTTTGAGATATTTTGTTTTTTGGGGTCCTGGGTCTTTGGGATATTTTTGGGGTTTTGGGCCTGAGGGTGGGTTTATGCTTTTGGTTTTGGGGGCCAGCGTTTTGTATATTTTGGTTTTTCGGGGTCCGTGCTGCGTTTTGGGGTTTGTGGTTTTAGAGATTTTGTGGGGTGTTTGGTTTTAGGAGATTTTTGTAAAGTTTTGGGGTTTTAGGAGATTTTTGCAGTTTTGGTTTTTAGGAGGTTTTGGGCAGTTTTGGGGTTTCCTTTTGGGTACCGAGATCGAGGGCGGCTTTGGGGCATTTAGGGAGTTTTAAAGAGGATTTTTAAGGGCAGTTTCCTGGATTTTTGTTTGATCTCGGGGCAGGCTTTTACGGGATATTTTGGGGTTTTTGATCCTCAGGGCGGCTTTTGGGCAGTTTTGGGGTTTTGGGATCCCGGGGCGGTTTCTAGATGGGATTTTTCGGGTTTATTTTTTTCTGAGGTCGGACCCCGGGCGATTTTTGGGTGAGTTTGGGTTTTGGGGGATTTTGGGGGTTTTGGGGAGCTCCCATCTCGGACGGATTTGCGTCCCGCAGCGGTTTTGGGATATTTGATTTTTGGGTTTGGGGGCTGCTCCCATCCCGGTCCGGATTTAGGGGAACTCCCAGGGCGCTTTTAGGGTATTTTTGGTTTTTGTTTTTGGGGCGGCTCCCATCCCAGTCGGATTTAGGGGAATCCCGGGGCGCTTTTGGGATATGAGTTTTTGAGCTCCCAACCCGGGCGGGTGTGATCCCGGAGCGATTTTGCGGTTTGCAGGAAATTTTTGGGGACGTGGGATATTTTTGGGTGTTTTGGGGGATTTTTGGGGGTCCCGCTCTCACCAGAGGCCGCCGGCAGGTCCCATCGCGCGGGGTGGGCGTGGCCTGCGGGCGTGGCCATGGGGCGTGGGCCACGTTTTATGGGCGTGGCTTGAGATGGGGCGTGGCCAAGGAGAACCCTGTGGGCGTGGCTTGAGGAATGCTAAGGCGCGTGGTCATGAGCGCACTGTGGGGCGTGGCTTGGGAGGGCGTGGCCACGGTGGCCCCTTGGCTCCTCCTGTGGCCCCGGTGGCTTTGGTGGCCCCTGGTGGCCCCACAGTGGCTCCTGGCTCCTCCTGCGTGGCCCCTGGTGGCCTGGGTGGCCCCTGGCTCCCTGTGGTGGCCCTGGCTGTCGCTGGGTGGCCCTCCCGCGGTGGCCTGGGTGACTCTGGGGTGGCGCTCTGGTGGCCCCACGGCGGCCGCTGGCTCCTCGGTGGTGTCTCTTGGTGGCCCCAGTGGCTTTTTGGTGGCCCTGTGGTGGCCTTGGTGGCTATATCTTCCCAGTGGTGGCCCGTGGTGGGTCCTTTTAGTGGCCTTGGTGGCTCCACGGTGGCCTCAGTGGCCACTGGCTGCTTTGGTGGCGGTGGCTCTTGGTGGCCCCGCGCTGATTGTCCTGCAGTGCCCCTTTGGGGACAGCGACACACTCCCCGGCCCCGACCTTTCCCTCACTCACTCAGCATGGCGCCGCGTGCCGCCGTCGCCTCGGATGACGCAAACAGCACGACGCCCCGCCTCTCGGGAGAGGTCCCGCCACACAGCCCTCCGCCACTTCTCGCGATGGCGGCGCGGCCACGTCCGCTGACGTCATCAGCCGCGCGCGGGCGCGGCGGCTGGCGGCTCCAGCAGGGCGGGCGCGCGCGGGGACGAGCGGCCCCAGCATGGCGGCGGCGGCGGCGGCTCCTCCCCGCTTCCCCGCCGGGCCCCGGGCCTCCCCGGGCCCCTCATCGCCGCCGCGGCTGCCCGCCACCGCCGCCGCCCCTCAAGACGCTGCCGGCGGCGGGCCGGTCGCGCGAGGCGTGACGTGGTCGCCGCGCCGGCGGGAGGGGCAGAGCGGCCGGAGCGGCGCAGGCGGCGGGACCGGGAGCGGGACCGGGAGGCGGACCGGGAGCGGGAGCGGGACTCGCAGCGGCAGCGGGCGGGAGATCCCGGCGCGGCTCTTCAGGTCACTCATGGCCGCAGAGCGCGGGCGGCGGCGCTGGAGCGGGAGCGGCCCCGCGGGCGCGGGCGAGCGGCCGGTGAGTGCCAGCCGGCGCGGGCGGGCGGCGCGGCAGCGGCGGGAGGAGCCTCGAGCGCGGAGCGAGCGACGCCGCCCGGCTCGGCCACCGGCCCCGTCCCGGTGCTGAAGGGCGGAGGGACGGCGGGGACACCCGGGGGACAGCAGCGGGCACGGGGGCTGCCGCCCGGGCGTGGCCGGCTGCGGGAATGGGGGTGAGGGCGGAGGGGACGAAGCGAGCTTGAGATCCCGGTGAGGGAACCGTGAAGGGAGCGTGAGGGGAGCGTGAGGGGGATCGGTGAGGGAACCGTGAGGGACAGTGAGGGGAGCGTGCGGGAGATCGTGAGGGATCCCGGTGAGGGAACCGTGAGAGGATCATGAGGAAATCGTGAGGGATCGGGAGAGGAGCGTGCGGGAGATCGTGAGGGGGGATCCCGGTGAGGGAACCGTGAGGGGATCTCGTGAGGGAACCGTGAGGGGATCTGAGGGAAATCGTGAGGGGACGGTGAGGGGAGCGTGCGGGAGGTCGTGAGGGGATCCCGGTGAGGGGATCGTGAGAAACCGTTAAGGGATCGTGAGGGAACCGTGAGGGATCTCGGTGAGGGAACCGTGAAGTGATCGTGAGGGGCCGGTGAGGAGACAGTGAGGGAAGCGTGAGGGATCGTGAGGCGACAAGGAGGGCACTGTCGGGGAATTGTGAGGAGATCGTGAGGGATCTCGGTGAGGGAACCGTGAGGGGGATCGTGAGGAGACAGTGAGGGGATCATGAGGGAATCTCGGTGAGGGGATTGTGAGGGGGCAGGGAGGGCACTGTTAGACTGTGAGGGAGATTCTGAGGGGATCTCGGTGAGGGAACCGTGAGGGGATCGTGAGGGAATCCCGGTGAGGGGTCATGAGGGGACCGTGAGGGGGTCCCGGTGAGGAGGATCTTTGACGGGACCTTGAGGGGACTTGCAAAGGGACACAGGTGAGGGGGTCGTGAGGGATCCAGGTGGGATCCAGGTGTGTGTGTAGAGGGTCTGTGGCAGTGTCCAAGTGTGCAGGGAGGGGGCTGTGACACTGTCCAGGTGGGATCCAGGTGCAGGGTGGGGGCTGTGACACTGACCAGGTGGATCCAGGTGTGTGCAGGGGGGTCTGTGAGTGAATCCAGGTGTGCAGGGGGTCTATGAGTGAATCCAGATGTGCAGGGGGTCTGTGAGTGAATCCAGATGTGCAGGGGGGCGGGCTCTGTGAGTGAATCCAGGTGTGCAGGGGGTCTGTGAGTGAATCCAGGTGCAGGGGGGTCTGTGAGTGAATCCAGATGTGCAGTCTGTGAGTGAATCCAGGTGTGCAGGGTGGTCTGTGAGTGAATCCAGGGTGTGCAGGTGGGGGCTGCAGGTGAATCCAGGTGTGCAGGGGGTCTGTGAGTGAATGCCAGATGCAGGGGGGGGTCTGTGGGTGAATCCAGGTGTGCAGGGTGGTCTCTGAGGTGAATCCAGGTGTGCAGGGGGTCTGTGAGTGAACGACGTGCAGGGTGGTCTGTGAGTGAATCCAGGTGTGCAGGGGGTCTGTGAGTGAATCCAGATGTGCAGGGGGTCTGTGGGTGAAATCCAGGTGCAGGGTGGTCTGTGAGTGAATCCAGGTGTGCAGGGGGTCTGTGAGTGAATCCAGATGTGCAGGGTGGCTCAGGAGTGAATCCAGGTGTGCAGGACGGGCTCTGTGTCCAGGAGCCTCGAGGCTGGGGTGGGCAGGGCAGGGTCTGCACAGGGAACTTCTGGAGCCCTGAGCAGCTTTGGGACCATCCAGCACCTCTGGAGCACCTCTGGGATCACCTTAGAACACCTTTTGGGATCATCCAGCACCTCTGGGACACCTCTGGGATCACTCTGAACACCTTTTGGGATCATTCCAGCACATCTGGAGCAATTTTGGAATTGTCCTGGAGCAGCTTTGAGATCATCTTGGATCATCTTTGGGATCATCCAGCACCTCTTGGATCAGCTTTGGGATCATCCCAGCACCTCTGGAGCCTCTTTGGGATCATCCTGGAGCAGCTTTGGGATCATCCAGGACCTCCTGGATCATCTTTGGGATCATCCTGGATCTTGTTGGAGCAACTTTGGGATCATCTTGGATCAGCTTTGGGATCATCCAGGATCTCTGGAACAGCTTTGGGATCAATCCAGACACTTTGGGATCATCCAGGACCTCCTGGAGTAGTTTTGGGATAAGTCTTGGATCAGCTTTGGGATCAATCCAGAAACCTTTGGATCATTTTTGGGATCATCCAGGACCTCCCTGGACGGTTTTGGGATTATTCTGGAGTGATTTTGGGATCATCCTGGAGCAGCTTTGGGCTCATCCGACACTTTTGAGCAGCAAGGACCCCAGACCCAAATTCCCTGAGGGATCCCAGATCCCAAAATCCCCTCAGTGTGGGAATTTCAGAATTTTGGAATTGTTGGAGCAGCTCAGGAAAAAGCCCCCATGAGGGATTTCAAAAATCCACTTCGACCTCAGCCAGCTTGTTAAGGATTCCTAAAATTATTTGGGATTGTGTTTGGGAAAAGGAGGGAAAAATGTGGGGAAAAGAGAAAAAAAACCCACAAGAAAAAAATTCAGAAAAGCTCCAGGACCTTGGGAATGCAGCTGGGAGCTGGAGGAGGGAGAATTCCAGTGTCATCCTCTGGGAAAAATTCCATGGAGATGTGTGGGATGCTCAGCCAGGACCTGGAGGGAGGAGAAATCCCAATTCTTGTTTTATCCTGTGAAAATTCCAGTTCCTTTGGTTTGACCCCTGAGAAAATCACAATTTCTGTTTCTGTCCTGATAAAATCCCAATTTCTCTGGTTTTTACCCTGAAAAAATTCAATTCTCTGGTTTTACCTTGAGAAAATTATAATTCTGGTTTTTATCCTTAGAAAATTCCAATTCCTGTGGTTTTACCCTGAAAAAACTCCAATTTCTCTGGTTTTTGTACTGAGAAAATCACAATTTCTGTTTCTATCCTGATAAAATCCCAATTTCTATGGTTTTACTCTGAAAAAATCCCAATTCCTCTGGTTTTATCCTGAGAAAATTCCAGTTCCTGGTTTTATTCTGAGGAAATTCCAATTCCTGTTTTTTTCCTGAGGAAATTACAATTCCTCTGGTTTTATCCTGAGAAAATCCCAATTTCTCTGGTTTTAGCCTGAAAAATTTCCAATTCTTGTGGTTTTATCCTAAGAAAATCCCAATTCCTGTTTTTACCTTGAAAAAATTCCAGTTCCTCTGGTTTTACCCTGAAAAATTCCAGTTCCTCCGATTTTCTCCTCAGGAAATTCCAATTCTTCCAATTTTCTCCTGGTTTGGGAAGAAAAAAAAAACAAACCACAAGGAATTTGGAGCTGCTTCCGTGGGTTTATCCCATAAAAAGAGAATTTTGAGGGGAAAAAAAAGGAATTCCACGATCTGGCTGAGTCGAGGAGAAAATCCAGGGGTTGGAATTGTTTTTTGTTTTTTTTTTCCAGGATAAAATGAGGAAAAACTTCGCGAGGTTTTGGGTGTGCTGCAGTTCTGAGTGTTCCAGACGGGGTGGAAAAATGGGAAAAGTGGGGAAAAATCGCTGGAAAACCGGAAAAACAGAGCGTGGTGGATCCCATTTATGGCTTCAGCAGGGAAAAAAAATTAAAATAAAATCCCCACGAATCTTAAATTTTTGGGGGCACCCAGTGCTGCGAATTCGGGGAAAAATCTTTTTTCCTTGTTTTTTCCCTGTTTTTTTCCATCAGGAAGAGAAAGCGGGAATTGTCCAGCCCCACTTAACGCTTTTGCATTTAAATCGTCCCAAATGAGGCTCCGCCCTTTTTCTTTGGGTTTTTTGGGACTGAAGGGGCAGGGATGCAGCTCCCGGATAAGCGGCAATTTTGGGAATTGCCGCGAGTTCCCAAAAAGTTCGACCTCGCGGTGAAGCCTACCGTGGGGATTTTTGGGAATGCGGGGAAAAAAGAGAAAAAAAATCATTTCTCACTAGCGGTTTTGGGGAGGATCGTTCGGGTTTTGGGGTGGGTTTGGCGAGGGAAGTTTGGAAAAGATGATTTGGGATCGGGGGGCGGTGCCGATCCCAAAATCTCAGAGCTTCGGGGGATTTGGGAGCCGGCTCCCCCAATGGGGTTGGAAAAATCGAGATTTTTTGGGATAATCTAGCGCTGCCGCTCCGAGGCTTTGTCGCCCGATTCACGCGATTTTCACCCCAAAAATTCCAAAATTTTCAAAACAATTCGAATTCGGGGATTCAGAGATGAGGGATTTGGGACCCAGGCAGTTTGAGATTAAGCTCCCCAGCGGAGTTGGATGAGTGAATTTTATTTTTGAGATAATCCCATTGTTTTGTCCCAAAATCTCCGGGTTTTATCGCCCGATTCGCGATTCTCACCCCAAAAGTTCCCCAGATTTTCAGGAAAATTCTCGAATTGGGGCCCTTTTCCCACCATCGGGATGGATCCCGGGATTTTCAACACGAAGCCGGAAATGGGGGTAAAAAAGGGAATTTGGTGAATTCTGGCGAGGGTTTGAGGGGATTCCAGGATCTGGGCAGAGCCGGTGGCTCCGTTTGCAGCAAATCCATAAATTCGGGATTTTCTCCCAAAATCCTCGCGGTTCTGGAATGTTCGAGGCAGAGCCCGTGTGACTCGCGATTTCTGGGATGAGGGAATCCTGAGAAATGAGATTTTGGGATTCAGTGCCCCTGGAGTGTCCCTAAAACCCAAACCAGTTGGAGCAGCTGGAATTAAAAACCTGGGTTTGGGGTTTGGGATTTGTTCTGGAGTTTGGGTTTTGCTCGGGTTCGGGGATTTGAGATTTATTTGGGGTTTGCTCTGGTTTGAGATTTGGGATTTGCTCTGGGTTTGAGATTTTTCTCTGGGTTTGGGAGTTGCTCTATTTTGGGATTTGGTGTTTGCTCTGGTTTGAGATTTGGGATTTGCTCGTGTTTGGGATTTGCTCTGATTTGGGTTTTTGCTGTGGATTTGGGATGTGCTCCGTGTTTGGGATTTAAAATCTGCTCTGTTTTGGGATTTGCTCTGGTTTGAGATTTGCTCTGGTTCGGGTTTTGCTGTGGATTTGGGATTTGTTCTGATTTGGGATTTGCTCCAGGTTCGGGATTTTGAGATGTGTTCCGTGTTTGGAATTTGGGATTTGCTCTGGTTTGGGATTTGCTCTGTGTTTCGCGATTTGGGATTTGCTCCACGTTCAGGATTTGGGATGTGCTCCGATTTTGGGATTTAAGATTTGCTCTGATTTGGGATTTGCTCCAGGTTAGGGATTTGGGATTTGCTCTGATTTAGGATTTGCTCCGTTTTGGGATTTACACTGTGTTTGCGATTTGGGATTTGCTCTGGTTTGGGATTTACTCCAGGTTCAGGATTTGGGATTTGCTCCGTGTTTGGGATTTACTCCAGGTTCAGGATTTAGGATTTACTCCAGGTTCAGGATTTGCTCTGGTTCTGATCCCTCGTTGCCGGAGCCTCCCTCTCCAGCCATCCCTCCCTGTCCCTTTGCGTTCTGCATTACCTTTGAAGGTATTTTTAGGTTCTTCTCTTTCCTCCGGGTAAATTTAGCTCCTTCAGCTCCTTCTCCCGCTCCCTCCTCCATCCTCCCGAGTGCCAATTCCCGGCTCTCTGCAGCCTCTTCCCTCCCGATTTTCGCTTTTGTCCTTCCCGGGTGCGGCTCGGACTCGCCCTGCGCTCGACCCGCCCGCGATTCTCCGCCATTGCTCTAATTCGCGCCTTTGGGGCAGAAAAAGGTGATTTGGGATCTTTATTTACAAGGAATTGTTGTAATTCGAGCCTTTTGGGTCAGGAAAAGGTGATTTGGGATCTTTGTTTATAAGAATTGTTATAATTAAGCCTTTGGGGGCAGGAAAAGGTGATTTGGGATCTTTATTTACAAGGAATTGTTATAATTCAGCCTTTTGGGGCAGAAAAAAGGTGATTTGGGGATCTTTGTTTTCTCTGGAATTGCTTTTAATTCAGCCTTTTGGGGGCAAGAAAAAGGTGATTTTGGCATCTTTATTTCTCCGGGATCGTTTTAATTAGCACTTTTTTAGGGCAGAAAAACGTGATTTTTAGATCTTTGTTTCTCTGGGATTTTTGAATTCACGCCTTTTGGGGCAGAAAAGGTGATTTTGGGATCTTTATTTCTCTAGGATCATTTTAATTCCCACTTTTTTAGGGAAGAAAATGGTGATTTTGAAATCTGTGTTTCTCTGGGATTGTTTGAATTTCCACTCTTTTAAGGCAGAAAAAGGTGATTTTAGGATTTTCTTTTATATTTCCGGAATTATTTTAATTCCCACTTTTCAGGTGGGGCAAAGGTGATTTTGGGGTGAATAATTTTGGGGGAATCCACCTGGTTTTAATCCTGTTTTAAACCTGGATTTAACTTGGTTTTAAACGCGGGTTAATCTGGTTTTACCTGCTTTTAACCTGGTTTTAAATGTGGTTTAACCTGGTTTTAAACCTGGTTTGACCTGGTTTTGAACCTGGTTTAACCTGGTTTTAAACCTGATTTTAATCTGGTTTAACTAGTTTTTAGCCTTGTTTAACCTGGTTTTTAACCTGATTTTTAACCTAGTTTAACCTGGTTTTAACCTGGTTTCAAACCCGATTTAACCTGATTTTTAATCTCTGTTTAACCTGGTTTTTAAATCGGTTTTAAATCTGATTAATAACCTGGTTTTAAACCTGGTTTTAACCTGATTTTGAACCTGGTTTTAACCTGGTTTGCCCCCTCCCAGGAGTTCCAGACCTTTTCCCAGAGGAAAATTCTCTCCCCACTGCTCCTGCTGGGAATAGGACACAACAGAACCTCCCAAATCCCCCAATTTGGGGCAGAATCCCCAAAATCCCCTACTCTGGGATTGAACTCTTTGGGATTTTTTGGGGAGATTTTTTTGGGGGTGAAATAGTGTCGCTTTTTATGGGATGGCTCCTTAAATTCTCCAGTCCCTTGGGGCAGTTTTGGGGAGTGAACAGAGGGCTCCCTGGTGCCTCCAAACCCCTGATTTAGTTCAGAACCATCCCAGTGAGCTTTTGGGGGTTTTTGTTGTTTCTTTGTTTTGTCTTTGTTTTTGTTTTTTGGTTTTTGCTTGCTTTTGTTTCATCTGTGGCCTTTGGGGCTTTTATTTATGGAGTTTTCTAGCTCATTTGGCTTCACTGGAGCTTTTCATTTTGGGCCTTTTGGGTCCCACCGAGGGGCTTTTGGGCTCTTTATTGGTGTTTTTTGGGGTTTATTTGAGGGTTTTTTTGTGGTTTATTTGGGGATTTTTGTGGGGGTTATTTAGAGTTTATTTAGGTTTATTTGGGGGTGATTTGGGGGTTTTATTTGGGGTTTGAAGTATTTTTGGGCTTATTTGGGATTTATTTGAGTTTTTTGGGTTTTTATGGTTTATTTAGGGTTTGTTTGGGGGTTTATTTTGTGGGTTCATTTTTGGGAGATTTTATTTCCTGATTTATTTGTGTTCTTTTGGGGTATTTTTTTGAGTTGCTTTAGAGTTTTTTTGGGGTTTATTTAGTGATTATTTGGGGGTTTTCTTGGTTTTTTGGGGGTTTATTTGGTGTTTATTTTGGGTTTATTTGAGTTTATTTGTGGTGAAATCCCGTTGTTCTTATGAGTTGGCTCCTCCCTGGCAGCACAGGCTGCCAAAACCTCATTTGGCCAGTTTTTGGCGTCCCCAACCCCACCCTCCGTTCTCACTTCCCGCAGGTTCTCGGCGGGAGCGCCGAGCGCCGGGCGCTGCTCACTGCCCCGCGGCAGCAGCAGCAGCGCCGCGCCATGGACGGAGCCCCGGCCGCGCCCGGCCCCGACGCCTTCCTGCAGGACGCCAAAACGGCGCCGGGGCGCGCGGCGCCGGCCGGCACCGCCACCGAGCTGGAGGCGCTGCACGGCGCGGAGGAGCCGGAGGCGGTGAGCCAGGACCAGGGCCCCGAGCGCCGCGACGAGCCCGGCTTCTTCTCCCCGCTGGCCCGGCACGAGCCCGACGAGGCCCTGGAGGCGCATGACGAGGCCGGTGAGTGCCGCGGGCGGGGCGGTTGGGTTGGTTGGTTCTGTCAGGTTGGTTGGTTCGGTTGCTTCTGTCAGTTTGGTTGGTTTGGTTTGATGGGTTTAGTTGGTTCCGTTGGTTTGGTTTGGTTGGTTCAATTGGTTTGGTTGGTTTGGCCGGTTTGGTTGGTTCAGTTGGTTCGGTTGGTTTGATTGGTTCAGTTGGTTCGGTTGGTTTGGTTGGTTCAGTTGGTTCGGTCGGTTTGGTTGGTTCAGTTGGTTCGGTCGATTTGGTTGGTTCTGTCACTCTTACCCTGTGGTGCCACCAGGGTGGTTTGGTTGGTTTGGTTGCTTCTCTTGGGGATGCTGTTGGTTCTCTTGGTGTTGGCTCTGGTGACTGTGTTGATTGTTTGGTGATGGTGTTGGCTCCCTCGCGGTGTTGGTTCTCCTGGTGTTGACGTTGACTCTTTGGCATTGGCGCTGGCTCTCTAGGTGATGGTGCCGGTTCTCCTGGTGTTAGCTCTCTTGGTGACGCTGTTGACTCTTGGCATTGACTCTTGGTGACGTTCTTGGTTCTCTTGGCGTTGATGTCCCCAAATCTCAGCGTTCTGGGGCGAGACGGGAACTGTGGTGCAATGTCCAACGGTGACCAACGGTGACAAACAGTGACCAATGGTGACCAACAGTGACCAGCAGTGACCAATGGTGACCAGTGGTGACCAATGGTGACCAACGGTGACCAACGGTGACCAGCGGTGACCAATGGTGACTAATGGTGGCCAATGGTGACCAATACCTCGCGCTTAGTTGAAAGGGAACACGAGGGGTCGATGCTGGGGTCAAGCTGTCCCCAGCGATCACTGAGTGACCAGAGCCGTGTTTGGGGTCACTGGGAACATCCCAATGAATTTTGTGGGTTTTGGGGTTTATTTGGGTTTTTTGGGGGGTTTTTTTGGGGTTTTTTGGGTAAAACGGTGTTGTTCTAATGGGGTGGCTCCTCCCATGGGGCTCTCCAGCCCCTGGGGTCAATTTTCCTCGTTAATTTTCCTTGTTATTTTTTCTCATTAATTAGGGGCTCATCAAGGGCCATGCCAGGAAAATAAATAATGGGATCGGCCAGGAACACTGAGTGTGCTCAAAAACCCAAACTGGGACGGGAAAACCCCAAACTGGGATGGAAAAACCCCAAATTGGCACAGAAAATCCCAAATTGGCACGGAAAAAACCCAAACTGGCACAGGAAAACTCCAAAGTGGCACAGGAAAGCTTCAAATTAGCAACGAAAAATCCCAAAATGGCACAGAGGAAACCGGAATTGGCATGGGAAAAGTCTGAAATTGGCACAGAAAATCCTAAATTGGCCTGGAGACATCCCAGATTGGCACAGGAAAAATCCCAAATTGCCTGGAAAAGCTCCAAGCTGGCATGGAAAAAATCCCAAATTGGCACAGAAAAACCCAAACTGGGATGGGAAAACCCCGAAATTGGCACAGAAAAACCTCAAATTGGCTTGGGGAAAAAAAGCCCAAATTGGCACAGAAAAAACCCCGACGCCCTCACTCCCTCAATGGATTTCTCAGTGCCCAAGAGTTTTGGGGTCAGTGGCTTTTCCCAAATATTTTTGGGATCAGGAGCTCTTCCCCAATCTTTTGGGATCACTAACTTTTCCCAAATCTTTTTGGTATCAGGAACTTCTGCCAAAGATTTTTTGGGATAAGGAACTCTTCTCAAAGATTTTTGGAATTGGGAGCTTTTCCCAGAAACTTTTGGGGTCAGGAATTCTTACCAAATCTATTTGGGGTCAAGAGTTCTTCCCCAAGAATTTTGGGGTCAGGAGCTTTTCTCAAAGATTTTTGGGATCAGGAGCTTTTCTCAGAGACTTTTGGGGTCAGGAGTTTTTCCAGAGCCAATTTTTGCTTTTTTACCCAAAATTTGGGCCGGGAGCTCGGAGGCACAGAGGGATCTCCTGCTATGCTAAAAATAAATCCCAAATTCCCAAATCCCAAACCTGGCCCAGCCAGAATGGGGCCATGGCTAAAAATAAACCCGGGGGGGAAACGGGTGGGGGCTTTGGGATTTCCCAAAGTAGGACGAATGTTTGGGGCTGGAAAATCCCAAAATTCCCATTTAGGGCTGGAAAATCCTGATTTTGACTTTCTAAAATCCCAAAATCCCGATTATGAGTCTGTAAAATCCCAAAATCCCAGTTTGGGGTCGTGAAATCCTGATTTTTGGGTCTGTAAAAATCCCAAAAATCCCCATTTTGGGTCATAAAATCCGAGTCTTGAGGCTCTAAAATCCAAGTTTTTGGCCATAAAATCCCCTTTTTTGGGCTGTAAAATAATTACTGGAGTTTGGGATAATTTCCTGGAGTTTGGGATAATTTCCTGGAGTTTGGGATCATTCCTGGAATTTTGGGGTCATTCCTGGTGTTTGGGATTCCCTGAGTTTCTTTCCCCTTTCCCCCTTTTCCACTTTTTCCCCTTTTCCTCTTCCCTTTTCCCCTTTTCCCCTTTCCCCTTTTCCCCTTTCCCCTTTTCCTTTTTCCCTTTTCCCCTTTTCCCTTTTCCCCCTGTGGCTCCCAAACTCCGGAGAAGCCGAAAAACCCTTTGAAAACTCCTCGGCAGCGCCACGAGCGCCGAGTTCTGGGGCGGCTGCCAAGGAAAACATTCCCGGTGGGAATCTGGATCCTCCTCCTCCTCCCTCCTCCTCCTCCTCCTCCTCCTCCTCCTCCTCCTCCTCCTCCTCCTCTCAGGGCCTCTGGAATTTTTTCCAGGAGTTTTCCCTTTTCCCGGGAGCGCAGGTGCCAAAACCGGCTGGATTTTCTTTTTTTTTCCCCTTAATTTTTGCAGCTTTCCAGGGATTTTGAAGGTTTGCTTTCTTGGCTCAAGATTCCCATCCCTCCCCATTCCCAGGATTCCCCTGGAATTTTTGACCCCACATCCCTCTCCTTTCCCCCCCCCCTTTTCCAGAACTCCTCCAAACTTTTTTTTTTCCCAGAATTTCCCTGGAATCTCCAGCAGGGCTGGCACATCATTTTCCTGGCACCGTTCCACCTCCTTGGAATCTTTCCTGAAAAATTCACGGATTTCCCTCTTCCCTCCGGATTTCTCCTCCTCCTCCACTTTTTGGGGACATCCCAAAAATCCGTGGGAATGTTTTCCAGCTCTGTGGGTCGCGGGAAGGGCGCGTCCGCTCCTCCGGCACCAGCCCCAGGCTGGGCCTCTTTTCTTGGAAAAGCTTTCCCAGCTCTTCCCAGAAATGTTCAGGAAGGACAGATCCGAGGGAACTTTTGGGTCGTTTTTTGGGGAATTTGAGAAAATCCCTGGAATGCCGAAGGGAGCCATGGACTGGATCCCATCCGCGTTGGGTTCGGCTCTGGGGGATTTTTGCAGCCCCTGGGTGAGGAAGCTGCTCCTTTTTCCATGGATTTCCTCCAAAATCAGAGCTGGGGAGGATCAGAGGGCAGAGATCGATCCAGGGGCATTGCAGGGGGATTTGGGATCAGTTCTGTGATGTCATCGTGGATCTGCTCCAATGACCTTAATTTGGGGTCAGTTCCATGACATCACCATGGATCTGCTCCAAAGGGGACATTCCAGGGGGAATTTGGGATCAATTCTGTGACATCATCATGAATCTGCTCCAATGGGGACGTTCCAGATCTGATTTGGGATCAATCCTGTGATGTCACCACGGATCTGCTCCAATGGGAACATTCCAGGTCAATCCCATGGACCTGGGTCAATCCCAGATTCCTGTGGGATTTTATTTAGGGCGGATTGGGGTGGGAATCATTTCCACTCCCCTTTTTTTTGGTGAAATTTCTCTGTTTTTCTCCTTCTGCCACTCTCATTTCTTGGGAATGTCGGGATTCTCAACCCCAGGCACCGTTTCCCGGCCAAAGCTCAGGTTGGATCCGCCCCAGGTGATCCTGGAGGTGGAAGAGCCAAATTTGGGGCAGGTGGATGGATTTGGGGCTGGGCTGGGTGTGGGGGATGGAATTCCCATTCCCTGTGTTTCCAGAGGGATTCTGGCGAGTCTAACGGCTCCGACAGTGCGGGAGCCAAAAACTCCCAATTTTTGGGAATTTCTTGTTTCTGGTGAGGGTTGGGCTTGATCTTGGAGGTCTCTTCCAACTATAACTGTTCCATGATTCTTCTCTTCCAACTTTAATTATTCCATGGCTGAAAATTTCCATCGTGGAATTCCTCATGGTGCTGGTAGCGACCCCAAAACTGCACCATCAATGGCAGGAGGTCCCATGGTTGGGTTGGTTTTGGTTGAGTTTAGTTTGAATGGGTTGAGTTGAGTTGCACTTGGTTGGGTTGAATTCACTTGGTTTGGGTTTGGTTGAGTTTGATTTCATTGGGTTGAATTGAGTTTGGTTGGTTGAGTTTGGTTGGTTTGGTTTTGTTAGGTTTGGATGAATTGAGTTGGGTTTAGTTGGGTTGAGTTGGGTTTGGTTGGTTGATTTGGTTGAGTTGTGTTTGGTTGGGATGGGTTTGGTTGGGTTGAGTTGGTTTGGTTGCGTTAGGTTTGGATGGATTCAGTTGGGTTGGGTTGGTTGAGTTGTGTTTGGCTGTAATGAGTTGTGTTTGGTTGAGTTGGGTTGAGATGTGTTGGGTCGGGTTGAGTTTGCTTGGGTTGGATTTGGTTGAGTTGAATTGGGTTGGGTTTGGATGGATTGAGTTGTGTTGGGTTTGTTGGGTTTGGTTGAGTTGCGTTGAGTTGGGTTGGGTTGAGTCTGGCTTCTAGTTGAGCT
This sequence comes from Luscinia megarhynchos, assembly GCA_034336665.1. Taxonomy (NCBI): domain Eukaryota; kingdom Metazoa; phylum Chordata; class Aves; order Passeriformes; family Muscicapidae; genus Luscinia; species Luscinia megarhynchos. The sequence continues at coordinate 823,667 of JAPFBE010000038.1, read as the reverse complement.
GAGTTGGGCTGGTTTGCTGAGTTGCTTTGAGCTGCATTGCTGAGTTGTGCTGGGTTGGGTTGAGTTTGGGTGATTGAGTTGGCTGAGTTGAGTTGAGTTGGGACTCCAACTCACCGTCACTCTTGCTGCCGCTATGCCGGCAGAGCCCTGGGCGTGCTCCCCGCCGCCCCGGGCGCCAAGTGTTTTCCCATGAACCCCCCAGGCTCTGCTGAGCCCGCCTTGTCCTGGGTGTTTTTGCAGATGAGCTCCCACTCCCCCGCTTCTGTCCTGGAGCCGCCTCCCGCCGCAGGCCAGCACCGGACACAGCTGGGGTGAGTTCCTGAGGGACGGCCACGAGTGCCAGAGCCAGCCCAGTGCTCCCAGAGCCAGCCCAGTTCCCTTGGATCCATCCCAGTGCTCCCAGAGCCAGCCCAGTGCTCCCAGAGCCAGCCCAGTTCCCTTGGATCCATCCCAGTCCCACCAGTCATCCCAGTGCTCCCAGAGCCAGCCCAGTTCCCTTGGATCCATCCCAGTGCTCCCAGAGCCAGCCTCCAGTTCCCTTGGATCCATCCCCAGTGCTCCTAGAGCCAGCCCACCCTTTGGATCCATCCCAGTCTCACCAGTCATCCCAGTGCTCCCAGAGCCATTCCAGTTCCCCTTGTGATCCATCCCAGTTCCCCCTGGATCCCTCCCCAGTTCCCTTTGCATCCCTCCCAGTTCCCCTGGATCCATCTCAGTTCTATCCCCCAGTTCCCTTTCAATCCATCGCAGTTCCCCTGGATCCATCTCAGCTCCCTCTGATCCATCCCAGTTCCCTTTGGATCCCTCCCCAGTTGCCCCTGGATCCATCCCAGTTCCATCCCAGTCGCCTCTGGATCCCCTCCTCCCGTAGTTCCATCCCATTCCCCCTGGATCCCTCCCAGTTCCATTCCAGTTCCCCTGGATCCCTCCCAGTTCCATCCCATTCTCCTGGATCCCTCCCCGCTGTTTCACCTCGGCTCTTCCAGCCCCGCTGCCGATGGCGTGGCCAAGCCCGGAGCTGCCGCTGGCCGCGGCCGGGCCGCGGTCCTGGGGCGCCGGGATGGACGAGCATCTTTAGGAGAGAGCGCCGGGCGCCCGAAGCGCCGGCCCCGCATCCCCCGCTGCACCGGGAGCCGGGCGCCGCACCAGCGGGCGCTTGGAATCAGCCTCGACGCCACCCTGACGAGGAGGAGGAGGGAGGAGGGAAGGGATATCCCCAAACGCAACCAAAGCAACCGGATCGGGCCGGGCACGGAGCAGCCGGAGCAGCCCCGGGCGCCGGTGTCCAGCGCTTGGAGTGGGTCTCAGGAGCCCCAGCCCGGGCGCTCCAGGGCGCCGCTGTGAGCTCGGCGCTCCGCCAATCGCTGCTGGCCAAAGCCAACCCTCGAGCGCCCGGGCGCTCGAAGCCCGATTTCACCGAGCCCGATTTCACCGAAAGTGGCCGCTGCCCAAGCTGGGACGCCGCGGTGGGCAAACAGTCGTGGACGGTGAACGCCGAGGACTCGGTGGAGCGGCTGCTGCCGGAGCCGGCGCCGGAGCCGGTGCCGCCGTACGTGTGCGGCGTGCTGCTGGAGGAGCCGGCCAAGGCCGAGGGGCTGGAGGAGCAGGACGACAACGCCGGCGTCTTCACCTGCATCGAGTGCAGCATCTACTTCCGGCGCCGCGAGCACCTGCTGGAGCACACGCTGCAGCACAACAGCGCCAACCCCAGCGGCGCCGACGCCGCCCGGCCTCTGCCGCTTCTGCTGCGCCGGAAAGCGGCTGGGCTTTCGGGCGAGCCGGGCGGCGCTGGAGCGTGCACAAAGCTGCAGCACCAGGGAGCTCGGGAGAGGATCCTGGAGGAGATCCAGAAGCTGAACGAAGCTGCCAGACGAGGGGCGGTAGCTGCTGCAGTGCCCAAGCGCGTGTTCGGCACCAACTCTTCCAAGATCTTCGTGCAGCACGCCCAGATGCACGTCAAGGAGCGGAAGGAGCACGGCGCCAGGGGCTCGGCCGTCCTGGACGGCGCCGGGCGCGGCCTCTTCAAAGCGCTGCCCGCCGAGGAGCTGCCGGCCGGCAAAGCGCCGAGAGCCTGCGTGCTCTGCGGCTTCCCGGCGCCCAGCCCGCACATCCTCAGGGAGCACCTGCGCTTCGCCCACTCGCAGCTCTCCTGGCAGCCCGGCGCCTTCCAGGACGAGCCCAGCCAGCCCGCACCAGCCGCGACTCTACACAGCCCCGCCTTCGCCTCGGGCCGCTGAGCTCCCTCGGCAGAACCGAAGCTGCTCCTTCCTGCGCCTCGGGACGCTCTGGCCCTTTACGACTCCCTCAGCTCGGCCTTGGCTCAGCCCGGGTTGGGATAAGAGCAACGGCGCCGCCAAGAAGGGAGCCGCGAGCACGCCAGGGAAGGCGGCCAGCATCTCGCGACCGAGCCTCGGCTTTGCCGGGTTCTCTCCCCAAGTCCTACTGCACTCGGCTGCAGCAGCTGCGGAGGAGAGCGCCGCCCAGCAGCTGGAAGGGCACGGAGGTGAGGAGGAGATGGAGCTCGGCGGCGCCGGCACCGAAAGCGCCATCGCCGACGGCGCCATCGCCGTGCCGCAGGCAGCGCTGGAGCTCAAGAGAACCTTCAGGGCCGCCCTGAGAGCCGCCGAGGCGGCCACGGAGCAGCAGCAGCAGCAGCTGCGCTCCACCGTGCCCGTGGTGCTGCTGCACCGCGCCAGGGCCGCTCAAGAGGCCGCTGGGGAAACCCCCCAAAAGAAGAAGAAGGCGGGGCGCGCCGGAGCTGCTGCTGGAGGAGCCCCTTCCCCTGGACGCGTGCTGCTGCTGGAGGCGCCCGGGCTGGAGGCTCCCCCTGGAGCTGGAGGAGCTGGGCTGGCCGAGGGCCCCATGAGGAACGCAGGAGCTGGGCGCTGCCCCTACTGCCCCCGACCGCTTCCACAACGGCATCGCCTGGCTAACCACGCGGCGCTGCCACCTGAACCGCTGGCCGCCGCCAGCTACAACGCTTCACTTCATCTCCGCCCAGGAGGTCAAGGCCATCGAGCAGCGCTTCTCCTTCCAGAAGAAGAAGAAAAAAGGTGCTTTGTACCCGGATTTCTGCTGCTGGGAGGGGGTTTGGGCCGAAATTTTGGGTTTCAATGGGAGTTTGTGCCGAATTTCTAGGGTTTAGTGGCAGTTTTTGCCAAATTTCTGGGTTTAAAGGGTAGTTGGTACTGAATTCCTGCTTTATAAAGAGAGTTTGTGCCAAATCCCTGCTTTCCAAAAATTTTGTTTGGGATCCTGGTGTGTTTTGGCGGCCCAGGTGCCATCACTGACCAGCTCTCCTCCCTTGCAGTGGCCAACTTTGACCCGGGCACGTTCAACCTCATGGGGTGGATTTTGGGGTATTTGTGGTGGTTTTGGGGTATTTTTGGTGGGGTTTTTTTGGGATCCTGGTGGTTTTAGGTGGGTTTTGGTAGCCCTGGGTGATTTTTCTTGGCCCTGGTGCCATCACTGACCACCTCTCCCTCCTTGCAGTGGCCAACTTTGACCCGGGCACGTTCAGCCTGATGGGGTGGATTTTGGGGCATTTTTGGTCATTTTTGGTGGGATTTTTTTGGGGATTTTTTTGGTGGCCCTCCTCTGAGCCCTGACCAGCTCTCCTCCCTTGCAGTGGCCAACTTTGACCCGGGCACGTTCAGCCTGATTGAGGTGGATTTTGGAGTATTTTGGGGGTATTTTTGGTTGGATTTTTGGTGGGATTTTTTTGGAATTTTTGGTGGGATTTTTTTGGGATTTTTGGTGGGATTTTTTGAGGATTTTTCGGGTGGCCCTGCTCTCAGCCCCTGACCAGCTCTCCCTCCTTGCAGTGGCCAACTTTGACCCGCAACGTTCAGCCTGATGGGGTGGATTTTGGGTATTTGTGGTGGCTTTTTGGGGTATTTTTGGTCATTTTTGGGGGATTTTTGGGGATTTTTCGGTGGCCCTGCTCTCAGCCCTGACCAGCTCTCCCTCCTTGCAGTGGCCAACTTTGACCCGGGCACGTTCAGCTTGATGGGGTGAATTTTGGGGTATTTGTGGTTGGATTTTTTTGGGATCCCTGGTGGTTTTGGGTGGGTTTTGGTAGCCCTGGGTGATTTTTTGGTGGCCCTGCTCTCAGCCCCTGACCAGCTCTCCCTGTTTGCAGTGGCTAACTTTGACCCGGGCACGCTTCAGCCTGATGCGCTGCGAAGCCTCTGGGCGCTGCCGGGCTACGCTGGGCGGGCTAGGCCACGCCAGCCCACCTGCGCTGATTTCGGCATCACCAACTGGGAGCTGACCGTGTCCCCCATCCCACATCCTCAAGGGAGCTCCCTGGCCACCTCCTCGGGAGCACTCGGGCTAGCTGCTGCCCCTGGCGCCGCCCACCATGAGCCGCACTACACACACCCCGAGCCGCACGGGACTGGGAGCAGCCGTGGGACCCTCCAGGAGCGGGATCACCAGTGGGATCCTCGCCAGGATCCTCGTGAATCCTCCCCTCGGGATCGCCATGTGGGATCACCGGACTCAGGACTGGGATCACCAGTGGGATCCTGGGAATCCTCAGCGGGATCAGGATCATCAGTGGGGATCCCTCACCGGGATCTTCAGTGGGATTGGGAGCTGGATCAGCTCCAGGATCCTCAGCGGACCCCTGGGACCATCCCTGGGATCTCACCGGGATCCTCACCGGGATCACCGCAGAACTGCCAGCTGCTCTCGCCCGGGCTGGGCCGGGGATTCCAGCTCCTGCAGCCCTACAGGGACGGTGAGCGAGCGAAATTCGGGAATTACGGAGTGGGAACGGAGGGCTGGGGTCGGGGATGAACTTGGGGATTGGTGTCATCGGGGTTTGGGGTTTTTTGGGATAAATTTGGGGATTGGTGTCATCAGGGTTTGGGTTTTGGGATGAATTTGGGGTTTGGTGTCATCAGGGTTTGGGAATTTTTGGGGGACAAATTTGGGGTTTGGTGTCATCAGGGTTTGGGATTTTGTGATAAATTTGGGGTTTGGTGTCGTCGGGTTTTGGATTTTGGGATAAATTTGGGATTTGGTGTCATCAGGGTTTGGGGTTTTGGGATAAATTTGGGGTTTGGTTTCATCAGGGTTTGGGGTTTTGGGATGAATTTGGGGTTTGGTGTCATCAGGGTTTGGGATTTTTGGGGATTTGATCTTGATGAAGTGTCGGGAATTTTGTGGGATCTGCCTGGGAATGGAGATTTTTGGGGTGGAGATTTGGAGGGATTTGGGAGTTTTGGGATGAATTTAGGGCTTGGTGTTGTCAGGTTTGGGATTTTTGGGGATTTGATCTTGGAGAAGTGTCGGGAATTCTGCGGGATCATCCTGGGAATTGAGATTTTAGGAGGTTTTGGGGTGGAGATTTTGGGGATTTTGGGGATTTTGGGGATATTTTTGGGATTTGGGGCTGAAGGAGGAGCCCCTCTGCATCCATGATTTGGGATTTTGGGGATTGGCCGTTGGAAATCCAGGATATTTTAATTCCAAATCCATAAAATCCTGGATATTTGAATCCCCCAAATCCACAAAAATCCAGGGTATTTCCAATTCCCATACCCAAATTTCCCCCCAAATCTCCAAAAATCCCTCAAATTCTTTTCTCCTGCCAAATTCTATTTTCCCCCAAATTCCCCCTTTCTCCCCCCCAAAAATTCCCAAAGGCCCCCAAAATTCCCCCAGAAAAAATACCCCCAAATCCCCCCAAAGTCCCCTAAATTCCTCCTTTTCCCCCAAATTCCCCTCATATTCCCCAAACTCCTCCCCAAAAAATCCCCAAATTCCTCCTGTTCCCCCCAAATTCCCCTTTCCCCATAAAAATCCCCCCATTTGATGCCCCGGAAATTCCCCATTCCCCCCAAAAATTCCTCTTAATTCCCTCCCCAAAAATTCCCCTTTCCCCCAGAAATTCTCGCTCTCGGAGCTCGGCGCTCGGAGCTCCCCGTTCCCCGTTCGGAGCTCTCCCCGTTCCCCGGTTTGAGCTCCCCCTGTTCCCGGTTCCGGAGCTCTCCCCGTTCCCCCGCTCGGAGCTCTCCCCACTCGGTTCTCTCGCCGCTCTCCCTCTCTCTCCGTTCCCGTTCCCGCTCGGTTCTCTCCCTCTCCGGTCCCCGCCTCTCCTGCCGCCTCCCTGCTCCCGGCTCCGCTCTCGGTGCTCTCGGCGCCCGCCCCTGCCCCTGCCGCTCCCCCTGCTCCCGGTTCCGCTCGGTGCTCTCGGCGCCCGCTCCCTCTCCTGCCGCTCTCCCCGTTCCCGGTTCCGCTCGGTGCCTCGGCGCCCGCTCCCCCGCCCTGCCGCTCTGCCCGTTCCCGGTTCCGCTCGGTGCTCTCGGCGCTCCGCTCCCCGCCCTGCCGCTCTCCCCGTTCCCGGTTCCCGGTTCCGCTCGGTGCTCTCGGCGCTCCGCTCCCCGCCCTGCCGCTCTCCCCGTTCCCGTTCCGCTCGGTGCTCTCGGCGCTCCGCTCCCCGCCCTGCCGCTCTCCCCTCCCCGCGCTCGGCGCTCTCCCCTCCGCCCTGGCGGGCTCCCCGCGTGCGCCGTGCCCAAGATGGCGGCCTCCACCTCGGCCTCGGCCGCCGCCTCCCCGCCGCCCAAAGTCGCCAAAGCGGCGGCGGCTCCGCGGCCCCGCGACCGCGACCGCGGCGGGGACGGCGACCCCGAGCCCCCCGGCCGCGCCCGAGCCGGGTGAGCGCCCTCCTCCCCCCGCGGCCCCGAGCCCCCGGCCGCGCCCGCGCCGGCTGAGCGCCCCCCCCGCTCCCCTCACGGCATCGCCCCGCGCTCGGGCCCGCAGCGGCGGCGCCGCGCCTCGGGCCGGGCGGGGCCGGAGCCCCCAGCGCCTCCGGGAGGCCCGGGCCGCGAGCCGCCGCCCCGCTCCGCTCCGCTCCGCTCCTTTGTCCGGCCCCGCTTTGTCCCCGCGGGACCCCGGGAGGCGGCGGAGCGGCCGCGGCCGCTCGGGGGGCTCCGGGGCCCCTCGGGGGGTTTCGGAGCTGCTCGGGGATCTCCGGCCTCCGTTCGGCTCGGCTCCCGGAGCGGCCGCGGCTCCTCGGGGGTTCCCGCTGCTCGGGGATCTCCGGGCCTCGGTTCGGCTCGGTTCGGCTCGGCTCGGTTCGGCTCGGTTCGGTCGCAGCGGGAGCGCGGATCGCAGCCCGGGGAAGGCGGGGGGGCCGGCCCGGCCCGCGGAGAGTCCCGGGGTGTCACCGAGGGGATCTTGGGGTGTCCCCGAGAGAATTCCGGGCCATTCCCGAGAGCATCCCTTGGTGTGCCCGAGAAAGTTCCGCGGTGTCCCCAGCTCAGTCCCATAGAGAGTCCCGGGGTGTCCCCAGGAGCATCCTGGGGTGTCCCCAGCCTGTCCCCAAGAGAATCCTGGGCTGTTCCCGAGAGAATCGTGGGTTGACCCCAGCTCTGTGCCCGAGACAATCCTGGGGTGTCCCCAGCCCTGTCCCCAAGAGCCCCAGGATGTCCCCAGCCCTGTCCCCGAGACAATCCCGGGATGTCCCCAAGAGAATCTTGGGGTATCCCCAAGACAATTCCAGGGTGTCCCCAAGAGCCTCCTGCGGTGTCCCCAGCCCTGTCCCTTCTCCTGCCACCTCGCCGTGTCCCCTCCCTGCAGGTCCTGGCTTCCCTCGGGGAGCTGCCACCAGCCTGTTCTGTCCCTTAGGGACCTGTCACTGACACTGTCACCGACACTGTCACCGACACTGTCACCTCCCCTTAGGGACCTGCCACCAGCCTGTCCTGTCCCCTGCTGGGAGGTGCCACCTCCCTGTGTCCCCTCCCCTTTAGGGACCTGTCACACCCTGTCCTGTCCCCTGCTGGGAGGTGTCACCTCCCTGTCCCTCCCTCAGGGAGCTGCCACCAGCCCTGTCCCCTCCCTGATGCCACCACCCTTGTTCTGCCCCTTAGGGAGCTGTCCCTGTCACTGTCCCCTCCCCTTTAGGGACCTGTCACACCTCTGTCCCCTCTAGGACCTGCCACCTCTCCTGGTGACACCTGGAACTGTCACTGTCCCCTCCCCTTTAAGGACCTGGCACTGTCACTGTCCCCTCCCCTTTAGGGATCTGTCACACCCCTGTCCCCTCTAGGACCTGTCACCTCTCCTGGTGACACCTGGCACTGTCACTGTCCCCTCCCCTTTAGGGATCTGTCACACCCCTGTCCCCAAGTTCACCCTGGCAAACCTCCAGCCACCCCTGGGAATGTCCCAAATTCCCCCCTGGAACACCCCAAATCCCACCTGGATCACCCCAAATCCCACCTGGAACATCCCAAATTCCCACCTGGACCATCCCAAATCCCACCTGGACACTTGAAATCCCACGTGGGATTACCCCAAATTCCCACCTGGATCACCCCAAATCCCTCCCAGAACATCCCAAATCCCTCCCAGAACAACCCAAAAGCCCCAGGACACCCCAGACTTCCCTTCAGAAGTACCAAACCCCCTCTGAGTCACCACAAACTCTGTGGGACATCCCGAAATTCCCCTGGATCACCCCGGATCTTCCCTCAACGCCCAAAAATTCCACCTTGTGCCACCCCCAAACCCCCCTGGATCACTCCCAAATCCCTCCAGGACCCCCAAATCTCCCTGGATCAGTCCAAATCCCTCCCAGGACCCCCCAAATCTCCCCTGGATCAATCCAAATCTTGCCTGGCCACCCAAAATCCCACCTTGGGTCACCCCAAATCCCCTCTGAATCACCCCCAAATTCCCCTGGATCACCCCTAAATCTCGCACTTCTGATAACCCCTAAATCCCCTCTCTGGAACATCCCAAACGCCCCCCCAGCACCCCCCCAAACCCCCTCTGGATCGCCTCCCCAAACCCCCTCCAGGACCCCCCCCCTAAATCTCCTGATCACCCCTAAAACCCCCTTTGGATTTCCCCGAAATCCTGGCTGGATCACCCCAAACCCCTTCAGGGACCCCCCAAATCTCCCTTTGGATCACCCAAATCCCCCTGGATCACCCCCAAACCCCTCCAGGACCCCCAAATCTTTCCTGGATCACCCCAAACCCCTCCAGGACCCCCCAAATCTCCCTTGGATCACCCAAATCCCCCCTGGATCACCCCCAAACCCCTCCAGGACCCCCCAAATCTCCCATGGATCACCCCCCAAATCCCCCTTTGATCACCCCAAATCCCTCTAGGACCCCCCAGGTCTCCCCCTGGATCACCCCCAAATCCCCCTTGATCACCCCCAAATCCCCCTCTGCATCACCCCCAAACCCCTCCAGGACCCCCCCAAATCCCCCCCCTGCATCACCCCCAAATCCCCCCCCTGCATCACCCCCATGACCCCCAAATCCCCCCTGGGACCCCCCAGGACCCCCCGGCGCTGACCCCCCTTGTCCCCCCAAGTAGTGCTGGCTCCCACCAGGACGAAGCTGAGTGGCCATGGAGGTGTCAGCCCCTCCCCCCCATCCCCAAGAAGAGCTCTGCCCTGGAGCCTCCGCCTCGCCTGGGGGCTCCCAAGCTGTCCCTCGAGGTCCCCCGGGGCAAGGCCGAGCCCCAGGACGCCAAAGGTGAGAAATTCGGCTGGTCCCGGTTTGATTAACGGGGCGCACGAGGGGGCGTGTCCTCGCTTGGGAGGGGCAGAATTCCCCTGGGATCCCCGGCCTCCTGCTTCCCTCTCCCCATCTCTCCCTCATCCCTCTGCAGATTTTACTATATTTTTTTCCTGTTTTCCCCCATTTTTGCAGCCCCCAGCTTGAGCATGTGCCAGGTGTGGCAGCACCAGCTCTGGATCCCAAATCCAGGGCTGGGTGGGAGCTCAGGAGCTGATCCCGAGGGATTTTTAATCCCTTTTCTGATTCTCCATATCTGACATTTTATTTTATCTCACTTTTCCCCATTTTTTTCCCGTTTTCTCTTTTTTTCCCCCCATTTCCAGCCCCCAGCCTGACCATGTGCGGGGTGCAGCACCAGCTCCCATCCCAAATCCAGGGCTGATCTCAATGGATTGGGAGCTGATCTTGGGGCTTTTAACCCAAATTTTGCTCTTGGTTCTGACACTGGAATTATCTCTAATTTTCCCATTTTTAAAATTTTATTTAATTTTGCTATTTTCCTCATTTTTCCAGCCCCCAGCCTGACCACGTGCGAGGTGTGCAGTGCCTGCTCTGATCCCAAATCTGGTTCTGGGTGGAAACTTGGGAGTTGGTCCCAGGGGATTTTTAACCCCTGGTTTTCCTCTGTGTTCTCCTATTTAATTTTATTTAATTTCCCCATTTCTCTCCCATTTCCAGCCGCCAGCCTGACCACCTGCAAGGTGCAGCACCAGCTCCCATCCCAAATCCAGGGCTGGTCTCAATGGATTGGGAACTGATCCTAAGGGATTTTTAACTCCCGTTTTTCCTCTGTATTCTCCTATTTAATTTTATTTATTTTTGCTTTATTTCTTTTATTTATTTTTTTCCACGTTTTCCAGCCGCCAGCCTGACCACGTGCGAGGTGTGCAGTACCAGCTCCCATCCCAAATCCGGGGCTGATCTCAATGGATTGGGAGTTGATCTCTGTTTTTCCTCTGTATTCTCATATTTAATTTTATTTATTTTTGCTATTTGCCCCTGTTTTGCAGCTGCCAGCCTGACCACGTGCGAGGTGTGCAGTGCCTGCTCCCATCCTGAACTGGGACTGGGTGTGAGCTGATCCCAAGGGATTTTTAACTCCCGATTTTCCTCTGTATTCTCCTATTTAATTTTATTTAATTTAATTTCCCTGTTTTGCAGCTGCCAGCCTGACCACGTGCGAGGTGTGCAACACCAGCTCCTATCCCAAATCTGGGGTTGATCTCAATGGATTGGGAACTGATCTCTGTTTTTCCTCTGTATTCTCATATTTAATTTTATTTATTTTTGCTATTTCCCCCTGTTTTGCAGCCGCCAGCCTGACCACGTGCGAGGTGTGTGGTGCCTGCTCTGATCCTGAACTGGTTCTGGGCTGGATTTGGGAGCTGATCCCAAGGGATTTTTAATCCGTGGTTTTTCTCTGTATTCTCCTATTTAATTTAATTTCATTTCCCTGTTTTGCAGCCGCCAGCCTGACCACGTGCGAGGTGTGCAGTACCAGCTCCCATCCCAAATTCAGGGCTGATCTCAATGGATTGGGAGCTGATCTCTGTTTTTCCTCTGTATTCTCCTATTTAATTTAATTTAATTTCCCTGTTTTGCAGCCGCCAGCCTGACCACGTGCGAGGTGTGCGGCGCCTGCTCCCATCCTGAACTGGGACTGGGTGTGAGCAGATCCCAAGGGATTTTAGCCACTGGTTTTCCTCTGTATTCTCCTATTTAATTTAATTTAATTTCCCCATTTTCCCTGTTTTGCAGCCGCCAGCCTGACCACGTGCGAGGTGTGCAGCGCCTGCTCCCATCCCAAATCCGGGACTGGGTGTGAGCTGATCTCAGGGGATTTTTAACTCCCATTTTTGATCTGTATTTTCCTATTTAATTTAATTTAATTTCCTCATTTCCCTGTTTTGCAGCCGCCAGCCTGACCACGTGCGAGGTGTGCGGCGCGTGCTTCGAGACGCGCAAGGGGCTGTCGAGCCACGCTGCTTCGCACTCTCGCGCCAGCTGGGCGTGGGCCGAGTCGGAGAGCTCGGGCGCTTCATCGACCTGCTCTTACGAGCTGGTGCGGCACAAGGCCAAGCCCGAGCCCGGCGCCCGGGCGCCGCTGGCTAAGAAGTCGGCGTCGCCCTAAGGAGCTGGCCAAGGCGCTGCTGCTGCTGCCCAAGGCCGGTAGGCGCCGTCAACAAAGCCATCAAAGTCGCCGCCCGGCTTCGGTGCCTGGCGCCCTGCCGCCGGGCAGCGGCAGGAAGGGCCGGCGCGGTTGCCGTCGCTTCAAGGGCGCCGAGGAGAAGGGGGGCAAGCTGGCGCTGAGCCCGCTGCCCGCCGAGGCCCTGGGCCGGGGCGAGGAGGACGGGCCGCTGAACCTCAGTGAGTTAATTGGGATTTTATTGGGTGTTACTGGGTTATACTGGGTGTTACTGGGGTTACTGGAGCCAGGCTGGCGCTGAGCCCGCTGCCCGCCGAGGCTTCCTGGGGCAGCGAGGAGGACGGGCCACTGAACCTCAGTGAGTTAATTGGGATTTTATTGGGTTATACTGGGTTATACTGGGTGTTACTGGGTTATACTGGGTGTTACTGGGTTATACTGGGTTATACTGGCTGTTACTGGAGCCAGGCTGGCGCTGAGCCCGCTGCCCGCCGAGGCTTCCTGGGCCGGCGAGGAGGACGGGCCGCTGAACCTCAGTGAGTTAATTGGGATTTTATTGGGTGTTACTGGGTGTTACTGGGTTATACTGGGTGTTACTGGGTTATACTGGGTTATACTGGGCTGTACTGGGGTTACTGGAGCCAAGCTGGCGCTGAGCCCGCTGCCCGCCGAGGCTTCCTGGGCCGGCGAGGAGGACGGGCCGCTGAACCCTCAGTGAGTGCCAGGGGGTTATACTGGGTGTTACTGGGTTATACTGGGTTATACTGGGTGTTACTGGGTTATACTGGGTGTTACTGGAGCCAAGCTGGCGCTGAGCCCGCTGCCCGCCGAGGCTTCCTGGGCCCGCGAGGAGGACGGGCCGCTGAACCTCAGTGGGTTAAATGGGATTTTATTGGGTTATACTGGGTGTTACTGGGGTTTTATTGGGTTATACTGGGGTTTAATGGGGTTTTACTGGATTTTACTGGGTTTTCCTTTGTTTTTCCTGGTTCTTTGGGTGTTTGCTGGGTTCCCATCCCACAGCTCCTGCATCCTCTAAACCCCTCCTGCCTCTCCTTGTCCTCTTGCTCCTCTTCCTCTTGCTTTTCCTCCTCTTTCTCCTCATCCTCCTCTTCCTCCTCCCTCCTGCATTTCTTTTGCTTCCTTGTTTTCTTCCTCTTCTCTTCCTTCTCCTCTTTCTACTGTTCCTTTTTCTTCTCCTTCTTCTGCTCTTCCTCATTTTCTTTGTCCTTTTCATCTTCCTGTTGCACTTCATTCTCCTCCTCCTCCTCCTCTTCCTTCTCCTCCTCCTCCATGTCTTGTCTCTTCTCTTCTCTTCTCTTCTCTTCTCTTCTCTTCTCTTCTCTTCTCTTCTCTTCTCTTCTCTTCTCTTCTCTTCTCTTCTCTTCTCTTCTCTTCTCTTCTCTTCTCTTCTTTTCTCTTCTCTCTTCCCCTCTTTCTTTTTCTTCTCTTTCTCTTTCTCCTTAAATTTCTTCTCCTCCTTCTCTTCCTCCTTTTCTTTTTCCTCTTCTTCTTTCTCCCACACTTCATCCTCCTACTTCTCTTCTTCCTCCTTCTCTTTCTCTTCCATTTCCTTCACTTCCTTGTCTTCTTCCTCTTCTCTTTCTTCTCTTCCTTCTCCTGCTCTTCTTTTTTCTTCTCCTTTTCTTTATCCTCTTCATTTTCCTGCTGCACTTCATTCTCATACTTTTTCTCCTTCTCCTCCTCTTCCTTCTCCTTCTCTCCTCTTCCTTCTGTTCCTCCTTTCTTCTCCTTCTTCTCCTCCTGCATTTAATTCCCTTCCTTGTCTTCTTCATCTCCTCTTCCTCTCCCTTCTTCTCTTTGTCCTGAACTTCCTCCTCCTGCTGCTGCTGCTCCTCCCTGCCCAATCCTAAAGGCCCAGACCGTTCCCGTTCCCCCAACCCTCCCCAGGCCCCCCGTTAACCCCGTTAACCCTTGCCGTGCCGTCGCAGCCTCGGGCTCGGAGCCGTGCCGCGACATCCGCTGCGAGTTCTGCGGGGAGTTCTTTGAGAACCGCAGGTTTCGAGCCACGCTGCCGCGACTCTGCGCCTAGATGGGCGTGGACCGAGTGGGATGCGTGAACGGCTCCCCCATCGACACCCTGCGCGAGATCCTCACCCGGCGCCGGCCCGGCCCGCCCAAGGCGCTGCCCAAGAGCCTCCTGGGCAGCCTGGCCTCGCTGGAGTCATGCTCGCCCCCGGAAGCTGCACCTGCCCCCGGCGCTGGCCAGAAGCTGCCGGGCGCCGCTCAGCCCCCCCGCCCCGGCCACTGCCCCGCAGCGCCGGCCAAGCCAGCTCTCAGCACCGCCAGGAAGGTGTTCCCGGGCTGCCCCCGCCCGCCCTGCACAAGAAACTCAAGCAGGACCAGCTCAGGGTGGAGATCAAGCGGGAGCTGATGGCTGGAGGAGGAGGAGGAGGAGGAGCAGCCGGGATCCTTCCCCTGGGAGGCGCCAGCCGCCGGACTCGGCGTGGGCAGCGACGAGAGATGGCCGCTTCGCCAACCTGTGTGAGTCTGGGGGATTTGGGGGTTTGTTGGGGATTTGGGGTTTATCCCAGGGGTTTGGGGAGCTCAGAGATCATCTCAGAGATTTGGGGTGCACCCAGACCCAGCCTGGGCTGTGCATGAGGAGATGGCGCCGGCCAACCTGTGTGTGAGTGTGGGGATTTGGGGGTTTGTTGGAAGATTTGGGGGGTTTATCCCAGGGGTTTGGGGCATCTTGGGGTTTATGCTGGGGATCTGGGGGGCTCAGAGATCATCTCAGGGATCTGGGGCACCCCCAGACCCGGCGTGGGCAGCTTATCGAGGAGATGGCGCCGCTCAACCTGTGTGGAGTGTGGCATTTGGGGGTTTGTTGGGGGATTTGTTGGGAGATTCGAGGGTTTGTTGGGGGGTTTGGGGTTTATCCTGGGGGTTTGGAGGGCTCAGACATCATCTCAGGGATCTGGGGCATCCCCAGACTCGAGCGTGGGCAGACGCACGGGAGATGGCACTGCCTCAGCCTGTGGCACTGAGGGGGGTTAACTCAGGGATTTGGGGGGCTCCGGGATCATTTCCGGGATTTTGGGGATGTTCTGAGCTTCTCCAGAGGGTTTTGGGGCCGTTCTCCATCCCTCCCTAACCCCAGAATCTCCTCCCAGTCTCCCGAGCCAACCCAGTGCATGACATCCATGGGGGTTGAGGCTCATCCTGGGAATTTGGGATGGTCTGATCGCTGCCAGAGGGGATTTTAGGGATGCTCTGATCTCATCCAGAGGGGTTTTGGGACCCCAAGATCTCATCCTAGGGGGGTTCCATCCCTCCCTAACTTCAGAATCTCCCCCCAGCCTCCTGAGCAGACCCAGTGTGCGACATCCACGGGGTTTGGGGCTCAAACTGAGAATTTGGGATGCTCTGAGCTCCTCCAGAGGGATTTTCCTCCCTCTCAGTCCCTCCCTAATGCCAGAATCTCCCCCCAGCCTCCCGAGCCGACCCAGTGTGCGACATCCACGGGGTTTTGGGGCTCAAACTGGGAATTTGGGACCCTCTGAGCTCCTCCAGAGGGATTTTCTGGAGGGTTCCACCAGTCCCTAACCCCGGGATCTCCCCCAGCCTCCGAGCCGACCCAGTGTGCGACATCCACGGGGTTTTGGGGCTCAAACTGGGGATTTGGGACCCTCTGAGCTCCTCCAGAAGGATTTTCTGGAGGGTTCCACCAGTCCCTGACCCCGGGATCTCCCCCAGCCTCCCGAGCCGACCCGGTGCGCGACATCCGCTAGTGAAGTTCTAAGGGAGTTCTTTTGAGAACCGCAGGGGCTCTCGAGCCACGCCTGCCGCATCTGGGCGCCAGATGGGCGTGACCGAGTGGTCGGTGAACGGCTCCCCCATCGACACCCTGCGCGAGATCCTCAGGAAGAAATCCAAGCCCTGCCTCATCAAGAAGGAGCCGCCGGCGCCGCCGGGGCTGGAGGCGCCGCCGGGCGCGGCCGAGGACGAGGAGGAGGCCGAGGGGCCCGGGGGGCTCCCGGCGCCGGCCAAGGCGCTGCCCCCGGGGCTGGCGCTGGCGCCGCTGGGCGGGGCCCGGCCCGGCAAGGCGGGCGCGGCGCTGGGGCTGGCGCCGCTGGGAGCCAAGAGCGCCGCGGCGTTCCTGGCGCCGAAACGGCCGCTGGGCGAGGAGCGGCTGGGCGGGCACGGCGACGGCAAGCACAAGGTGCTGGAGCTGGGCTTCAAGGGCCGCGCCCTGCACGACAAGGCCTGTGAGTGACACGGGGATTTGGGGTGTCTGGGGAATTTGGGGTGTCTGGGATGGGTTTGGGGTGTTTGGGATGGATTTGGGAGCACCAAGCACAAGGTGCTGAGCTGGGCTTCAAGGGCCGCGCCCTGCACGACAAGGCCTGTGAGTACTGGGGGTTTGGGGAATTTGGGGTGTTTGGGATGGGTTTGGGGTGTTTGGGGTGTTTGAGATGGGTTTGGGATATTTCAGATGTTTGGGAAGTTTTTGGGATGGATTTGGGATGTGCTTTGTATCCATCCCCTCATCCCATTATCCCAGTCTTTATTCCCATTTTATTCCCAACGTGCACTTTGGCACTGCCCATAGCCCATTTTTACCCCGATTTCCACACAATAATTCCCATTTTCCATACAATAATTCCCATTTTTTCCCAATTCCAGCAGCAGAAGCCTGCTGTGAGCTGTGCGGGCTGTACTTCGAGAACAGAAAAGCCCTGGCCAGCCACGCCCGGGCACACCTGCGGCAGTTCAGCGCTGCCCACGGCCCATTTTCCATACAATAATTCCCATTTTTACCCCGATTTCTCTATTTTAATCCCCATTTTAATCCCATTTCTCTATTTTAATCCCCATTTTAATCCCATTTCTCTATTTTAATTCCCATTTCCAGCAGCAGAAGCGTGCTGTGAGCTCTGTGGGCTCTATTTCGAGAACAGGAGGGCGCTGGCCAGCCACACCCGGGCACACCTGCGGCAGTTCAGCGCTGCCCACGGCCCATTTTCCATACAATAATTCCCATTTTTACCCCGATTTCTCTATTTTAAGTCTATTTAAATCCTGTTTTTTCCCATTTCCAGCAGCAGAAGCGTGCTGTGAGCTCTGTGGGCTGTACTTCGAGAACAGAAAAGCCCTGGCCAGCCACGCCCGGGCACACCTGCGGCAGTTCGGCGCTGCCCATGGCCCATTTTCTCTATTTTAATTCCCATTTTTACCCCGATTTCTCTATTTTAATCCCTATTTTAATCCCATTTCTCTGTGTTTCCAGCAGCAGAAGCCTGCTGTGAGCTGTGTGGGCTGTACTTCGAGAACAGAAAAGCCCTGGCCAGCCACGCCCGGGCACACCTGCGGCAGTTCAGCACTGCCCGTGGCCCATTTTCCATACAATAATTCCCATTTTTACCCCGATTTCTCTATTTTAATTCCCATTTCCAGCAGCAGAAGCGTGCTGTGAGCTCTGTGGGCTGTACTTCGAGAACAGAAAAGCCCTGGCCAGCCACGCCCGGGCGCACCTGCGGCAGTTCGGCGTCACCGAGTGGTGCGTGAACGGCTCGCCCATCGAGACGCTGCGCGAGTGGATCCGGCACCGCCCGCACAAGGCCGGCGCCTACCGCAGCTACATCCAGGGCGCGCTCTTCCAAGAAGTTCTCGAAGCCTCGCCCAGCCCCGAGCTGGCTGGCACTCGGGCGCTGCTCGGGCCCGTTCCTGCACAGGGGCCTCGGGGAAGGGGCGGCGCCGGGGGACAGGGACAGGGACAGGGACGGGGCCGAGCGCGGCCTGGGCGCGGCGCTGGGCATGGTGAAGGTGGAGGAGCAGAGGGGCAACTTCAGCAGTGAGTGAAACACGGGCTTAAAAATGGGGAAAATGGGAAAAATGGGAAAAATGGGAATGGGGACAGCACTGGGGATGGTGGAGGTGGAGGAGCAGAGGGGCAACTTCAGCAGTGAGTGAAACACGGGCTTAAAAATGGGGAAAATGGGAAAAATGGGAATGGGGACAGCACTGGGGATGGTGAAGGTGGAGGAGCAGAGGGGCAACTTCAGCAGTGAGTGATGGAATAGAAATGGGAATTGGAATTGGATGGGATTGGGGAATGGGGACAGTGCTGGGCATGGTGAGGGTGGAGGAGCAGAGGGGCAACTTCAGCAGTGAGTGATGGAATAAAAAATAGGAATTGTGGAGTTTAGGATTGTGGGATATGAGATTTGGGGTTTGGGAATACGAATTGTGGGGTTGGGAATTGGGGTCTGGAATGGGGCTTGGGGTGAGATGTAGGATTTGGGAATGGGATTTGGGAAAGGGAGTGGGAATTGGAATGGGAGTTGGGAATTGGGAATTGGACTGGATCTGGGAATGGGGATGAGACATTGGGAATGGGATTGGGAATGAAATAATGGCATTTGAGTGTGGGAATTGGGAATGGGATCTGGAATGGGAATGGGACAGGCACTGGGAATGGGATTTGGGATTTGGGAATGGGAATGGGGATGTGAAATTGGGAATGGAATTTGGAATGGGAATGAGATAATGGGATTTGGGAATGCAATTTTGGATTTGGGAAGGGGACCCATTCCCATTCCTCATTCCCATTCCCCATTCCCCAACCCCATTCCCAATTTCCCATTTTTCTCCCCATCCCCATTCCCATCCTCATTCCCATTCTCCATTCCCATGCTCCATCCTCATTCTCCATTCCCATTTCCCATTCCCATTTCCCATTCCCATTTCCCATTCCCATTCCCATTCCCATCCCCAATTTCCCATTTTTCTCCCCCTGCTCCCATTCCCCCATTCCCATTTCCCATTCCCCATCCCCATTCCCCATTCCAACCCCATTCCCATTCCCAATTTCCCATTTTTCTCCCCATTCCCCTTCCCCATTCCCCCATTCCCCCATTCCCATCCCCATTCCCCTTCCCCATTTCCCATTCCCCATTCTGCACTCCCATCCCCATTTCCCATTTCCCCCCGTTCCCATTTCCCGTTTCCCATTCCCATTCCCCATTCCCCAACCCCATTCCAAATTTCCCATTTTTCTCCCCATTTCCCATTCCCATTTCCCATTTTTCTCCCCATTTCCCATCCCCATCCCCCGTCCCCATGCCCGTTTCTCCCCCAGAGTTCAGCGGCCAGCCGCTAGCTGGAGCCGCGCTGCCGGGAGCTAGTCCCAGTGGCGCCGAGTTCCCAAGGGAAGCTGCAGGAGCCGCGCCCGGCGCCGCGCCCGGTGCCGGCGCTGGTGCCGCGCCCGCCGCAGAGCTCGCTGGTCAAGTTCGTGGGCAACATCTACACCCTCAAGTGCAGGTGGGCCCCGGCGTCCCCTCCCTCCCGGGGGCTTCCCGATTTTTTGGGGTGGTCCTCCCAGTTTTTGCAGGAGTTTTCCGGAGTTTTAGGGGTTTTTTTCCTGATTTTTGGAGCATTTTTCCTGACTTTAAGGGGTTTTCCTGCTTTTTTGGGGAGTTTTCCTGATTTTTTGACAGTTTTCCTGATTTTTGGGGAGGGTTTCCTGATTTTTGGGGAATTTTTCCTGAGTTTTGGGAGGGTTTTCCTTCTTTTCCAGCCTTTTTTGTGGTGTTTTTCCCAATTTCCATTTTCTCCCATACCATTTTTAGGAATATTTCCCTTTTCTCCCATCCTATCTTTAGGGATATTTTCCTCCTCCCCCATCCCATTTTTAGGGCTATTTCCCTTTTCTCCCATCCCATTTTTAGAGATGTTTTCCTCCTCCCCCATCCCATTTCTTGTGAATTTTCCCTCTTCTCCCATCCCATTTTTTGGGATATTTCCCTTTTCCCCCATCCCATTTTTAGGGATATTTTCCCTTTTCTCCCATCCCATTTTTTGGGCTATTTCCCTTTCCTCCCACCCCATTTTTCCGGCTCTCTCCCATCCCCCTTTCCCTGCCCCGCTGACTCCGGGCTCCCTCCGCAGGTTCTGTGAGGTGGAGTTCCAGGGCCCGCTGTCCATCCAGGAGGAGTGGGTGCGGCACCTGCAGCGCCACATCCTCGACATGAACTTCTCCAAGCTGGACCCGTGCCGGAGCGAGGCGCCCCCCGAGCCCCCCGCCGTGGGCCGACGCCCCTGAAACCTTCAATTTCCTAAAAATCCTGAGCTGGGAGGAAAAAAAAAAATTTGCAACCAACAAACCGACAAAAAAAAACCAAAATTGCGCCGGGATCTCCTGGTGGGTTTTCCCCAAATGGGCGCGTCCCGGGCGGGGCAGCCACAAGCACTACAGGGCGGGAATTCCCGGAATCCCGGGAGCCGGGCTGGGATTCCACAGTCCCGCCCCTTTTTGTGTCACTTCCCGGGGAAAAAAACAAAAACAAAAATTCCCTTTTTTTATCCCAAAGAACCGTCGGCGTCGCCTTTTCCCGGTGGCGACTCGGGGAGGGAATTCCCGGGAATTCCTGGAGTTCCCGGGGGGAAACGCTGTGGATTTTGTACATTTGGACCCTCGGAGAGTTGTAAATTCCCTTTTTTTTTTTTTTTAATTGTTTTATTTTCGTGGCCCCGTAGATGTCGGAATTCCCTCAGTTCCGGGGTTGCATGTTCCCAGAATTCCCACTTTTCCCGAGGGAAACCCCGCGATTCCTCCCGCTGCAGATTCCCAAAATCCCAAGTGGAATCCCCAGAATTCCGGGAGGATTCGGCTCCGGTTTTTTCCCCAGTTCCCGTTTTTTTTCCCCTCTTTGTCGTTCTTTGTTTCATTCCCATTTTTTCCCCCCTCATCCCGACTTTTTTAAACTCTAGATTTGTGTAGCAAACAAAGCGAAACAGAAAAATCCGTTTTTATTTGGGAATCCCGAAACTTCCGGATTTCGGAAGGAATTTTAACGGATAAATATTTTGGGGGGTTTTTTTCCTGTTTTGTTTTTTTTTTTTTTCTTTTTTTTTTCTTTTTTTTTTTTTTTTTTATTTTATTTCCACGTTTTTCCCGGACGTTTCCGGGGATTCCTGTACCCGGGAGTGGGGGACGATGGATTAAATAATTCTGGAAATGAATTCCCGGGAAAAACGGAGTCTGTGGATGCCTGGAATGCTGGGATTTGGGGAAATTTGGGGGAAATCCAGGAGAATTTCGGGGAAATCCAGGGAAATTTGGGGCAAATTTAGAGAGATTTGGGGAAATCCAGGGGGATTTGGAGGAAATTGAGGGAAATTTGGGGAAATCCAGGGGGATTTGGGGGAATTCAGGGAAATCCCAGGGAAATTTGGGGAAAATCCGGGGGAATTTGGGGGAGTTCAGGGGATTTGGGGACACTGGGATTCAGATGTTGCATTGGGATCTGGAATTTGGGAACTGGGATGAGGATTTGGGGGCATTTGGGGCACTGGGATTTGGGAAATTTGGGGACGCTGATCCCAAGGATTCTTGGGGGGCCCCTGTGTGACCCCCAGGTGTCCCCACGTGACAAACACGTGACCCAGCTGACCCCGCACCACCAGCAGCGGCCACGTGAGGGCGTCTAGGGGGCGTGGTCTGAGCGCAAACAGCCAATAGCGGCCGGCGCTGCGCTGAGGGGGCGTGGCCAAGGACGCGCCTGGCACGCGATAGGTCCGCAGCCGGCACCGCTGACCAATGGGAGATTAGAGTGGTGGGGGTCACGCTCCCTCATCCCCTAGACATACACCTCAGCCAATCACAGCGCGGGGAACGCGATGAATGACAGCAGCCGACGGCCAATGGGAGGCTCGGGACGCGCGGACCAATCAGCGCGGGGGAGGCGGAGCGACGCCGCCAATCAGCGCGGGGGGGCGGGGCCCGCGCGGCGCCGTTACCGCCCGGGAAAGGGGAGGAGGCGCCGCCATCATGAGCTACGGTGAGGGGAGGGGGCGGCCCCGGGGTCGTGAGGGAAGCCCGCGGCCCCGGGAACGGCGGGGAGCCGCGGCGGGACCGAGCGGGGAGCGGCCGCGAGCCGGCGGGGCCGGGGCGGAGCGGGAGCGGTGAGGGGCTGGCGGTGCCCGTGAGGGGCCGTGAGGGGAAGCGGGCGGGGCCGGGAGAGCGGGAGAGCGGAGGGGGCGGGAGGAACCGGCAGGAACCGGGAGGGGGAGCGGAGGGAGCGGGGAGGGGACGGGAGCGGGGGACACCGGGACACTGGGGACCGTGAGGGAGCGGGGGACACCGGGACCATGAGGGGACACCGGGACATGGAGCTGTCCGTGAGGGACGGAAGGAGACACTGGGACATTGAGGGGATCATGAGGGATGGGAGGACACCGGGAGGGACCGGGGGTGTCCTGAGGGACTGGCGGGGGTTCATGAGGGACCGGGGGGACATTGAGGGGACACCGGGACCGGGGATGTCCCCGGGGCACCGGGACAGCCCCAAATCCCGGGGATTTGATCCCGATCCAGCTCCGTTCGCCTCTCCCGTTCCCTCTGCCCGCAGGAACTCCCCAGTTCCGTCCCAATCCCGTTTGTTCCCAGCCCAGCCCCTCTCCCGCTCCTTCCCATCCCGCTTTTCCCTTTTTTCCCTGAATTCCGTCCCTCACCTGGGACACACCTGGCGGGGGCGGGGCAGCGATTCCCGAGGAAATTCCTGGAAAATTCCCGCCCTGAGGCAGGGAAGGAGCTCCCGCACTCATTAACTGCTTCATTTGCTAATGAGGAGCCGCTAATTAAGGCCAAGATCCGCTCAGGGAATGAGGGCAGCCAGGAATATCCATCCCAGAATGGCAGCAACGGATCCACCTCCCACTTTTCTCCTGTTTTTCCAGTTATTTCCACATTTTCCTCCCATTCTCCCTCATTTTTCCCACTTTTTTCCCCTATTTTTCCCTTTTTTCTCCATTTTTTTCTTTATTTTTCCCATTTTTTCCTCGACTTTTTCTCCTCCTTTTCTCCTCCTTTTCTTCCCCCTTTTTCCCCCTTTTTTCCCCTTTTTTCCCCTTTTTTCTCCATTTCCCCAGTTTTTCCTTCTTTTTCCCCCAATTTTTCCACAGAAAATTCCCTCAGGGCTGGGAATTCTTCCCAGTTTGGAACAAAAATTCGGGATTTGGGGGCAGAAGGGTCTCCTGGGGGGAATTCTGTGGATTTGGGGGGAATTCTTTGGATTTGGGGAGGCTCAGGTGGATTTTTGTGTTTTTTAGGATATGGAGATTGGAACTCGGGCACGAGCAGAGGCAAGTGTGGGATTTCCTCCCCTGGATCCCTCAGGAAGCTCCAAATTCTCCTTTCCCAAATTTTATTCCCAAATTCCCACCGGATCAAACAAAAAACGGAATTTTTAGAAGGGGAAACGACCTCGAGTTACAGATTTGGGGATTTTTTTGGGATTTGTTCCAGACATTCTGTGGGAATGATCCCCAAATTCCCTGGGAATGATCCCCAATTCTGTAGTTTTCCCCTTTTTTTCCTGGGAATGATCCCAAATTGCAGGGCAGATAATCAGGAATGCTCCCAAATTCTGTGGAATTGTGGGAATGATCCCAGATTCCGTGGGAACGATCCCAAATTCCATGGGAATTAACAGGGAATGATGCTAAATTCCATGGGAATGATCCCAAATTTGGTGGGAATTCACTGGGAATGATCCCAAATTCTGTGGTTTTCCCCTTTATTCCTTGGAATAATCCCAAATTCTGGGGTAAATAACTGGGAAAGCTTCCCAGTTCCATGGGAATTAACTGGGAACTGTCCCAAATTCCATGGGAACGATCCCAAATTCCATGAGAATTAACTGGGAATATTCCCCAATTCCATGTGAATTAACTGGGAACGATCCCGAATTCCATGGGAATGATCCCAATTCCACGGGAATTAACTGGGAATGATCCCAATTCCATGGGAATGACCCCAAATTCCACGGGAATGATCCCAATTCCACGGGCATTAACTGGGAATGCTCCCCAATTCCGTGGGAATTAACTGGGAACTCTCCCAAATTCCATGGGAATTAACTGGGAAAGATCCCCAATTCCATGGGAATGATCCCAAATTCCTTGGGAATTAACTGGGAACGCTCCAATTCCATGGGAATGATCCCAATTCCGCGGGAATTAACTGGGAACAATCCCAATTCCATGGGAATGATCCCAATTCCACGGGAATTAACTGGGAATGATCCCAATTCCATGGGAACAATCCCAATTCCACAGGAATTAACTGGGAACTATCCCAATTCCATGGGAATGACCCCAAATTCCACGGGAACGCTCCCAATTCCGCGGGCATTAACTGGGAACGCTCCAGTTCCATGGGGATGGTCCCGAGCTCCCCGGGAGCTCTCCCAACGGGCGGATCCCGTGCAGGGTACGAGGGCTACGGCTACGGCTACGGCTACGGCCCCGAGAGCTCGGGCGGCTTCGGCTACGGCGCCGCCGGCGGCTCCTGGGACCTGGGCAGCGCCGAGAGCGACGGCGCCGGCGAGGCCGGGGAGGGGCCCGGGAAACCGCGCGGGGAGCCGGGAACCGGCGCCCACCCCGAGCCGGCCGGGAGCCAGGGCCGCGCCTACGGAGCCGGGAGTGACAGGTGGGGATGGAACGGGGATAACGGGAATTGTGGGAACGGGAATAGGGGGAATAGTGGGGATAATGGGAATGGGGATAGTGGGGATGGGAATAATGGAGATAATGGCGGTAATGGAAATGGGAATAATGGAGATAATGGGGGTAATGGAAATGGGAATAATGGAGATAATGGGGGTAATGGGGATGGGAATAACGGGGATAATGGGGATAGGAATGATAGGAATGAGAATGAGAATAATGGGAATAATGGGGGTAATGGGAATAATGGGGATAATGGGAGTGGGAATAATGTGGAGAATGGGATGGGAATGGGAATGAGAATAATGGGGATAATGGGAATGGGAGCAATGGGAATAATGGGGAGAATGGGGATAATGTGGATAATGGGAATGAGAATGAGAATAAATGGATAATAGGAATGGAAATTATGGGAATGGGAATGATGGCAATGAGAATGGGAATAATGAGGAGAATGGGAATGAGGGGAATGGGGATAATGGAAATGGGAATGGGGAGAATGGGGATAATGTGGATAACGGGAATGAGAATAATGTGGATAATGGGAATGGGGATAATGGGAATGGGAATGAGAATGAGAGTAATGGGAATGGGGGAATTGTGGGAATAACGCGGGTAATGGGAGTGATGGGGTTAATGGGAATAATGGAAATGGGAATGGGGATAATGTGAATAATGGGAATAGGGGGAATGGGAATAATGGGGAGAATGGGAATGGAGAGAATGATGGGAATTGTGGGGATAAGGGGAATGATGGGAATGGGGATGGGGATGGGGATAATGGGAATGATGGGAGTAATGGGGATGTGGATAGTGGGGATGGGGGTAATGGGCCCCCATTTTTTCAGGAGTGCCAACCACTTGGAACTATTTTTTGGGCAATTCCCCTCCCTTCCCTTATCTTTCCTGTCACAACCCCCCCTCCCACTCCTTGTGTCCTATTTTCCCCTTGGAAAACTCCAAAATTCTAATTCCAGATAATGACCAGACGTAATCCTACGGCGATTCAAGGCCGGGCGCTGAACGACCGTGACCTGTACCCTGGGCGGCCTTCGAGTACCCGGGGGATTACCCTAACGATACTCCCAACGATACTCCCAACGATACCCCTAACGATTATCCCCGATTATCACAACGATTATCCCAACGATTACCCCCGATTACCCCAATGATTACCCCTAACGATACTCCCGACATTCTTAACGAGTCCGAGCCCGACTAACGACTTCTACGGATGGCAGCGCTGGAGCAGCCCTTCCCGGGGCAGGTTCCGGCTAGTCGCTCGGGGCCGTGGGTCGGGGTCAGCTGGCTGGGCCGAGTCACGTCAGCCTGGCTACTGCCCTCGCTGTTCACATGCTGCTGCCCGAGCCCGGCTACCACTCTTCACGCCCGGCTCAGGGCCTTCGCCTCAGCCTGCTACCATGGCACACTTGGGACGACTGCAGGGTGAGTCCACGGGCTTGTCACCGGTTTCCCATGGTTTACCATGATTTTCCCCTGATTTCCCTTTATTTTTCCATGGTTTTCCATGATTTTCCCTGGCTTTCCCCTGATTTCCCTTGATTTTCCCATTGTTTTCCATGACTTTCCATGATTTTCCCCTGATTTCCCCTGATTTCCCATGATTTTCCCATGGTTTTCCATTATTTCCCCTGATTTGCCATGATTTTCCCTGGATTTCCCTTGATTTTCCTATAGTTTTCCATGATTTTCCCTGGAATTTCCCTGGATTTCCCCTGGATTTCCCCTGATTTCCCTTAATTTTCCCATAGTTTTCCATGATTTTCCCCTGATTTCCCGATTTTTCCATGCTTTTCCCCACATTTCCCCTGATTTCCCTTGACTTTACTGTGATTTTCCCATGGTTTTCCATTATTTCCCCTGATTTGCCATGATTTTCCCTGGACTTCCCTTGTTTTTCCCATAGTTTTTCATGATTTTCCCATTATTTCCCCACGGTTTTCCATGATTTCCCCTGATTTCCCCATAGTTTTCCATGACTTTCCCATGATTTCCCAGTGGTTTTCCATGATTTCCCCTGTTATTCCCATGGTTTTCCATCATTTTCCCCTGATTATTCCATGACTATCCCCTGAATTCCTATGACTTTTCCATGACTTTCCATGATTTTCCCCTGATTTCCCCTGTTTTTCCCATGGTTTTCCATGATTTTCCCCTGATTTCCCCTGATTTTTCCACTATTTTCCTATTATTTCCTATTATTTTCCGCTGATTTCCCTTGATTTTTGGGAAAATTTTGGGGAAAAATCAGGGAAAAATTAGGGAAAATTCCCCCAATTTCCGCCAAATTTTTCCCAATTTCCCTCCAATTTCCCCCAATTTTTCCCCAATTTTCCCGCAGCTTTTCCCCCAATTTTTCCCGAATTTCCCCCAATTCCCCGCGTGTTTCCCTCCCTGCAGCCGCAGCGGAAGCGGCTGCGCCGCGATTCCTTCGGCAAGAAGCGGAAGCAGCTGAGCGAGGACAAAGCTCCCAAAACCGACGGCTCCGACAACTCCAGCTCCGAGAACGGTCAGGGGAGGCACAATTCCCAAGATTTATCCCAAATTCCCAACTTTGGGGGGCTCAATTCCAGAATTCCAGCTCAGAAATTCCCAGGATTATCCCAAATTCCCAATTTTGAGGGCTCAATCCCAGAATTCCAGCTAAAAATTCCCAGGATTTATCCCAAATTCCCAAATTTTGGGGCTGAATCCTGGATTTTCATCTATAAAATCCGAGGGTTTATCCCAAATTCCAAATTTTTGGGGCTGAATCCCGGATTTTCACATTAAAATTCCCTGGATTTATCCCAAATTCCCATTTTTTGGGGCTGAATTCCAGCTAAAAATTCCTAGGATTTATCCCAAATTCCCAACTTTTGGGGCTGAATCCCAGAATTCCAGCTCAGAAAATCCCAGGATTTATCCCAAATTCCCAATTTTTGGGGCTAAAAAGTTCCCTAGATTTATACAAAGTTCCCAATTTTTAGGGCTGAATCCTGAATTTCCAGTTAAGAATTCCTGGATTTATCCCAAATTCCCAAATTTTGGGTTTTGCTCTTTCCAGAGGAAGGCACGGAAGGAGAATCCGGAGAAAAGGAGGAATCCAGAGGGGTGAGTGAGGGGAAATCTGGAATTTTGGGAATTCCTGAAGGATTTTGGGTGGGGGAGGGTGGGAGGGAGAAAATCCCGGAATTTTGGGATCTGAGGGAGGGAAATTCTGGGATTTTGGGGGAAATTCCAAAAGGAATTTGGTTGGGGGAAATTTTCCATCAGTAATTTGGGAATTCCAGGGAATTCCGGCCTCTGAGAGATTTCATTGGGAAAATCCCCAAAAATTTGGGATTCCCCGGCCAAATCCAAGGAAAATTTCAGAGGGAGAAATTCCTGGAGTTTCAAAACCTAAAATTCCCAAATTTTTTGGTTTTTCAGGAAGGAGAGGATGAAGAAGGAAGAGATTCCGAGAAAGGTGAGTTGGGAATTCCAAGGGAAATTGCAGGAATACCTGGGGGATTTTCCAGGGAAAATCCAGGGAATTTCAGGAATTTGGGGATCAGGGAAGGAAAATCCAGGGACTTTCATCCCCAAATCCCAGAAATCTGGGGCTGATGTACTCCTAAATCCTGGAATTTGGGAATGATCCATCCCTAAAACCAGAAAATCTGGGATGAATTCATTCCTAAATCCCAGAGAAATCTGGGACTGATCATTCCTTGAATCCAAGAAATCCCCAAATCCCAGAAATCTGGGATTGATCCATCCCAAAAATGAATTTCCTGGGATTTTGGTTTGGATTTCCTGGGATTTCGAGCTGGATTTTGGGTTGGATTTCCTGGGAATTTGGATTGGATTTTTTTGTTGGATTTCCTGGAATTTGGGGTTGGATTTCTTTGGATTTTGGGTCAGATTTTCGGTTGGATTTCCTCAGATTTCAGTGGGATTTCCTGGGATTTTGAGCTGGATTTCCTTGGATTTGGGCTGGATTTCTGAGGAGGTTCCCAGAATTCCCGTTTTTCTCATTTCTCCCGTTTTTCCAGGGCTGCCAGAGGAGATGTCCCAGATTTCCCAGCTGAGGCAGAAGCTCCAGGCCGGGAGGAAATCCCAGGACCGGCAGAAGAAGCGGCACCGGGACCGGATGGTGGAGAGGTAAATCCTGGGATGTTGGGAATTTTGGGAATATTTCCCCTTTTTTAAGAATTGTTTTCCTTTTTTAGGGATTTTGGCCTTTTTTTAGGGATTTTTTCCCCACTTTTTAGGGATTTTTTCACTGTTTTAGGGATTTTTTTCCTCTTTTTAAGAGATTTTTTTCTACTTCTTTAGGAATTTTTTTCCTTTTTTTGGGATTTTTTATTTTCCCATTTTCCCATCCCCACTCCCAGTTATTTTTCCCATTTTTCTCCACCCCATTCCCAGTTATTTTTCCCACCCCATTCCCAGTTATTTTTCCCATTTTTCTCCACCCCATTCCCAGTTATTTTTCCCACCCCATTCCCAGTCATTTTTCCCAGTTTTCCCACCCCATTCCCAGTTATATTTCCTGTTTTCCCCACCCCATTCCCAGTTATTTTTCCCGCCCCCATTCCCGGGTTATTTTCCCCACCCCATTCCCGGTTATTTTCCCATTTTTCCCACCCAATTCCCAGTTATTTTTTCCCACCCCATTCCCAGTTATTTTTTTCCATTCCCCACCCCATTCCCAGTTATTTTTTCCATTCCCCACCCCATACCCAGTTATTTTTCCCATTTTTCCCACCCCATTCCCAGTCATTTTTCCCAGTTTTCCCACCCCCATTCCCAGTTATATTTCCTGTTTTCCCACCCCATTCCCAGTTATTTTTCCCGCCCCATTCCCCGGGTTATTTTCCCCACCCCATTCCCAGTTATTTTTTCCATTTCCCACCCCCATACCCAGT
The DNA here is from genome assembly GCA_034336665.1 of Luscinia megarhynchos. NCBI lineage: Eukaryota > Metazoa > Chordata > Aves > Passeriformes > Muscicapidae > Luscinia > Luscinia megarhynchos. Next base: position 794,583 of record JAPFBE010000038.1, on the reverse strand, counting down.
TATTTTCCCCAGTTTTCCCACCCCCATTCCCAGTTATATTTCCTGTTTTCCCCACCCCATTCCCGGGTTATTTTCCCCACCCCATTCCGGTTAATTTCCCCACCCCATTCCCCGGGTTATTTTCCCCATTTTCCCCACCCCATTCCCGGTTATTTTCCCTCCCCATTCCCGGTTATTTGCCCATTCCCCTTTCCAGGATCCAGTTCGTGTGCTCGCTCTGTAAGTTCCGGACGTTCTTTGAGGACGAGATCCAGCAGCACCTGGAGAGCAAATTCCACCGGGAGCATTTCCAGTTCGTGGGCACCAAGCTGCCCCAGCAGACAGCCCAGTTCCTGCAGGTGCCAGTGCCCGGGACTGGGGCTGCCCTGGGCTCCCTTCTCCTCCTTCTCCTTCTCCTTCTCCTTCTCCTTCTCCTTCTCCTTCTCCTCCTTCTCCTTCTCCTTCTCCTCTTCTCCTTCTCCTTCTCCTTCTCCTTCTCCTTCTCCTTCTCCTTCTCCTTCTCCTTCTCCTTCTCCTTCTCCTTCTCCTTCTCCTTCTCCTTCTCCTTCTCCTTCTCCTTCTCCTTCTCCTTCTCCTTCTCCTCCTCCTCCTCCTCCTTCTTTTTTCCCACTTTTCCCACTTCTCCTTCTTTTCCTACTTTTCTGTTCTTTTCTTTTTCTTTCTTTTCTTTCCCTTCACTCCTTTTCTTTCTTTTCATACTTTTCCTTCTTTTCTCTCTTTTCCCTCTTTTCTTTTTTTTCATTTTCCTTTTCCCTTTTCTCTCTTTTCTCTCTTTTCTCTCTTTCTCTCCTTTTCTCTCTCCTCTTTTCCCATTCCAAATCCCACCGGGAGCATTTCCAGTTCTTGTGCATGATCCTGAAATTCCTGGCAGGAAGGGCTGGGGGATTTCTGGGATTATCCAGGGGATTTTTGGGATTAAAATCCCAGAATTCCCAGCAGGAGGGATTGGGGAATTTTGGGATTATCCAGGGGATTCCTGGGATTCCCCAGGGGATTTTGGGATTCCCCAGGGGGTTTCTAGGATTCCCCAGGGGATTCCTGGGATTCCCCAGGGGATTTTGGGATTCCCCAGGGGTTTCTGGGATTCCCCAGGGGATTTTTGGGATTCCCCAGGGGGTTTCTGGGATTCCCCAGGGGATTTTGGGATTCCCCAGGGGATTTTGGGATTCCCCAGGGGGTTTCTGGGATTCCCCAGGGGGTTTCTGGGATTCCCCAGGGGATTTTGGGATTCCCCAGGGGGTTTCTGGGATTCCCCAGGGGATTTTGGGGTTCCCCAGGGATTTTGGGATGACAATCCTGCCTTCCTGGCAGGAGTACGTGGCCAACAAGACGCGGAAGACGGAGGAGCGGCGCCGCGGGATCCGCGACATCAACGCCGTGATCCAGCAGATCCAGCGGGAGCAGGACCTGACCCAGGGTACCGGGGTGGCCTGGGGGCTCCTGGGGCTCCTGGGGCTCCTGGGATTCCTGGGAATGGGGCTGGGGGATCCCTGGGGATGGGAAAGTTTGGGAATGCCAGCAATGGGGCTGGAATGGCCCAGGAGGATTCTCCAATCCTGATCCCATTCCTGATCCTGATCCCATTCCCGATCCTGATCCCGTTCCAGAGCTGGGCCTGGAGCCCTGGGGATCCCTGGGGGTTTTCCAGCTCAATTCCTGATCCCATATCCCCATTCCCAATCCCATTCCCAGTATCTGATCCCATTCCTGATCCTGATCCCATTCCTGATCCTGATCCCATTCCTGATCCTGTTCCTATTCCAGAGCTGCGCCTGGAGCCCTGGGGATCCCCGGGGGTTTTCCAGCTCAATTCCTGATCCCATATCCCCATTCCCAATCCCATTCCCAGTACCTGATCCCATTCCCAGTACCTGATCCCATTACCAATATCTGATCCCATTCCTGATCCCATTCCCAGTATCTGATCCCATTGCAGATCCTCTTCCCATTCCAGAGCTGGGCCTGGAGCCCTGGGGGATCCCAGGAGGTTTCCCAGCCCCAATGCTGATCCCTTATCCCCAATCCCATATCCCATACCCCATACCCCCAATCCCCAATCCCATATCCCATTCCCTGGAGCCCTGGGGATCCCAGGAGGTTTCCCCAGCCCCAATGCTGATCCCTTATCCCCAATCCCATATCCCATACCCCATACCCCCCAATCCCCAATCCCATATCCCATTCCCTGGAGCCCTGGGGGATCCCAGGGGAGTTTCCATATCCCCAATCCCCAATCCCATATCCCATTCCCTGGAGCCCTGGGGATCCCAGGAGGTTTCCCAGCCCCAATGCTGATCCCTTATCCCCAATCCCATATCCCATACCCCATACCCCCTATCCCCTATCCCATATCCCATTCCCTGGAGCCCTGGGGATCCCAGGGGGAGTTTCCATATCCCATATCCCCAATCCCCAATCCCATATCCCATTCCCTGGAGCCCTGGGGGATCCCAGGAGGTTTCCCAGCCCCAATCCTGATCCCATATCCGACATCCCTGATCCCATATCCCACATCCCTGATCCCATATCCCACATCCCTGATCCCATATCCCACATCCCTGATCCCCCATCCCATAACTTTGCAGAGCTGGGCCTGGAGCACTTTGTGAGGAAGGTGGAGGCCGCTCACTGCTCGGCCTGTGACCTGCTGCTGCCCATGCACTTCGGCTCCATCCAGAAACACCTCAAATCCCTGGACCACAACCACAACCGCCGCGTGAGTCCCCCCAAACCTCAAATCTGGGAATTCCTGCCACAAAAATCCTGGGAATTCCTGAATGGGGAGTCCTAAATCCTGGGAATTCCTGAATGGGGAGCCCCAAAAATCCCTGGACCACAACCACAACCGCCGCGTGAGTCCCCCAGCACCAAACTGGGAACTCCTGCCACAAAAATCCTGGGAATTCCTGCATGGGGAGCCCCAAAAATCCCTGGGAATTCCTGAATGGGGAGGCACAAAAGTCCCTGGGAATTCCTGAATGGGGAGGCACAAATCCTGGGAATTCCTGGAATGGGGAGGCACAAAAATCCCTGGACCACAACCACAACCGCCGCGTGAGTCCCCCAGCCCCAAACTGGGAACTCCTGCCACAAAAATCCTGGGAATTCCTGCATGGGGAGGCACAAAATTCCCTGGGAATTCCTGAATGGGGAGGCACAAAAATCCTGGGAATTCCTGAATGGGGAGCCCCAAAAATCCCTGGGAATTTCTGAATGGGGAGCCACAAAAATCCCTGGGAATTCCTGAATGGGGAGGCACAAAAATCCTGGGAATTCCTGAATGGGGAGCCCCAAATTCTGGGAATTCCTCAATGGGGAGGCACAAAAATCCTGGGAATTCCTGAATGGGGAGGCACAAAAATCCCTGGGAATTCCTGCATGGGGAGCCACAAAAATTCCTGAATGGGGAACCCCAAAAATCCTGGGAATTCCTGCATGGGGAGCCCCAAATCCTGGGAATTCCTGAATGGGGATCTCCCAAAATCCCTGGGAATTCCTGCATGGATCACACCCAGGTCCCAGGAATTTCCACACAGCCCCAAAAATCTTGGGATTTCCTTCATGGGGAGCCCCAAATCTGGGAATTCCTGCAGGGGGAGCCCCAAATCTGGGAATTCCCACCCAGATCCCACCCAGTCCAGGGAATTCCCACACAGAGACCCTTGAAAATCCTGGAAATTCCCACCTGGATCCCACCCAATCCTGGGAATTCCCACAAGGGAGCCCCAAAAATCCCAGGATTTCCTGCAGGGAGAGTCCTGAAAATCCTGGGAATTCCCACCAGGAGAGCCCCAAAATCTCCAGATTTTCCACAGAAAGAGCCCCAAATCCCAGGATTTTCCATTAATTTCCCTGGATTTGTGTCCCCAGCCCCTATTTCCCAGGAAATTTTTTTGGGAATTTCCCTGATTTGTGTCCCAACCCCTGGAATTCCCTGTTTTACCAGGCCATGATGGAGCAATCCAAGAAATCCTCACTGGTGGTGGCCAGGAGCATCCTCAACAACAAACTCATCAGCAAAAAACTGGAAAAGTACCTCAAGGTGGGAGTTTTTTGGGAATATTTTGGGGTTTGGGGGATTTTTTTGGGAACATTTTGGAATTTAGGTGGGGAAATTCCTGGATTTTTTCTGTGCTCTGTGGGGTTGAGGCTGGAGCTGCTCCTAGAGTTGGGATTTTGGGGATTTTGGGGAATTTTGGAGTGGGTTGGGGTGGGAGGGGGTTTAAATCCCAGAAATCCCATTCCATAAATCCAAGAAATCCCATCAATCCTATAAATCCCTTTTTATAAATCCCATCAAATCCTGTCAATCACAAAAATCCCATCCCAAAAATCTCATGGAGTCCATCCCATAAATCCTGTAAATCCTTTCCCAAAAATCCCACCAATCTCAAAGATCTCACCCCAAAAATCCTATAAATCCCCAAAATCCCATCCCATAAATTCTACAAATCCCAAATCCCATGGATCTCATCCTGTAAATCCCATAAAATTTTATCAATCCCAAAATTCCCATCCCCAAAATCCCATTAATCTCATAAATCCCATCCCAAAAATCCCATAAATCCCCAAAATCCCATCCCAAAAATCCCATCCCATCTGGGAATTTCATCCAGGCAGGAATTCCTGCCCAAAATTCCCATTTTTATCCAGATTTGGATAAAAAATGGAGTGAGAGGTGAGAATTCCTTGAAGAATCTCGAGGGAAGCTCCAAATGTTTTTTTGGGAATTTTTTTTCCCTTTTTTTTCTCTCTTATTTTCCCCAGGGGGAAAATCCCTTCACAGATGATCCCGAGGAAAAGGAGGAGCACGAGGAAGGGGAAGGAGCAGGGGAGGAAAATTCTGAAAATCCTGAGGAAAACCCTGAAAATCCTGAGGAAAATCCCCAAAATCCTGAGGAAAATCCCCAAAATCCTGAGGAAAATCCCCAAAATCCTGAGGAAAATCCTGAGGAAAATCCTGAGGAAAATCCCAAAAATCCTGAGGAAAACCCCAAAAATCTTGAGGAAAATCCTGAGGATCCTGAGAGAAATCCTGAGGGAAATCCTGAAAATCCTGAGGAAGACAAAAATCCCGAGGAAATTCCAGCAGCTGAAAACCAGGAAAGGGGAACAGGGACAAATCCAGAGCCAGAAAAGGCAGAAAATTCCCAAAATCCCGAGGAATTCCCAGAGGAATTGCCAAGGGAAGAGCAGAAGGATGAAGAGGAAACCTCTGGAATGTTGCAGGAGTGAATTCCTGAGGGGAAAAGGACCCAAAATATTCCCTGGATGTGTCGGATCCGTGTCCGTGGATGTTCCCTGGTCCCAGCCCCAAATCCCAGGAATTCCTGGGAAAAAGAGGGAATTCTTCTGGAATTTTTCTTTGGGAATTCCTAGGAAAAAGAGGGAATTTCGTTGGAATTTTTTTTCCCGGGGAAAAGGAGAGATTTCTGTTGGATTTTTTTTTTTTTCCGGAAATTCCCAAGAAAAAGAATTTTGTTGAGGTTTTTTTGGGGGAATTTCCAGGAAAAAGAGGGAATTTCATTGGTTTTTTTGGGATTTCCTGGGAAAAGGGAGAGAATTCCACTGGAATTTTTTTTTCTGGGAATTCCCAGGAAAAAGAGAGAAATTAGTTGATTTTTTGAGGGAGAAATTCCCAAAAAACCCCAGAAATTCTCTCGAATTCTTTTGGGACTTATTTCTACCAGATCTCCCAAAATTTTGCTGTGATCCCATTTTTTTTTTCCCAGGTGGATTTATGGGAATTTTTCCCCTTTTCCCTTGGGAACGGGGATTTTTCCAGGTGGGACAAGGCTGGGATTTGTCCCCCTCACCTCGCTGGGGTTTTTCCAGGATTTCCTGTGGCTGTGGGTCCCCTTTTCCTGATGTTTTCCTGCTGTTTTCCTGTCGTTTTTCCTGTTTTTTCCCCGTTTTCCCGCCGTTTTTCCCTCCCTTCGGAGCGTTCGGTGCCGTTGTGTCCGTTGTGAAACGGGAGAATTCCCGAGGTTTTTGTGGATTTTAAAGGACTCATCCCGAGGTTATCCCGACTCTCTCATCCTTGGAGTAGCCCCAAAATCCCAAATTTTCGTTTTTTTGGGAAGTTTCCGTCCCAATCCTGCTGCTGATGGGTTTGGAGTTGGGATTTTCCTGCCCAAAATCTGGGGAAAATCTTGGAATTTGGGTTCCTGGTGGAGGGAATGGTGGATGTGGGGATGTTTTTTTTGGGAATTGTGGGGTTTGGGATGCTCCAGGTTGGGTTGGGATGGGGAAATTCCTGCCAGGAATGGGGAAATTCCTTCTGGAATGGGGAGATTCCTTCAGGAATGGGTAAATTCCTGCCAGAAATTGGGAAATTCTTCCAGGAAAGGGGAAATTCCTGCCAGGAATGGGGAAATTCTTCAGGAATGGGGAAACTCCTTCAGGAATGGGAGAATTCCTGCCAGGAAACAGAAAGTTCTCCTCAGGAAAAGTAAATTTCCCTCCAGGAATGGGGAAATTCTACCCAGGAATGGAAAAGGGATGGGAAAAAGTGATGGAAAAAATAGAAGAATGATGGAAAAATGATGGAAAAAGGATGGGAAAAATGATGGAAAGGGACAGAAAAAAGGACGGGGGAAAATGGAAGAAAGGAGGGAAAAGGGATGGAAAATGATGGGAAAAAGGGTGGAAAAAAAGATTTAGGGATACAGTGAGGGGATCTGGGGATCCTGAGCGAATTTGGGGACACTTTGAGGGGATTTGGGGACGCTGATGAGATTTGGGAACGCCATGAGGAGATTTGGGGACATTGTGAGAGCATTTGCAGACACCGTGAGGGGATTTGGGAACCCTGAGGGGGTTTGGGAACGCTGAAGAGATTTAGGCACACTATGAGGTGATGTGGGGACACTTTGAGTTGAGGAGATCTGGGGACGCTGAGGAGATTTGGGGAAGATGGGAGGGATTTGGGGAAGCTGTGAGGGGGATTTTGAGGGGATTTGGAGACACTGGGAGAGGATCTGGGGGCGCTGAGGAGATTTGGGGAAGGTGTGAGGGGATTTGAGTACCGTGAGGGGATTTGGGGACACTGTCACTGAGGGGCTGGGGACACTCACTGTGAGGCACTGGGGACACTGTCACTGTCAGGGGCCGCTCCGGGGCCATTTTAAGGCCACTCTGGCCCTGCTTGGGAAACATTTCGGGGTCGGTTCGGGGCCGCTCCGCTCCCCCGGCACCAGGGGGCTCCATGGCGGCCCCTCCTTCCCCCTCCACGGCCGCAAGGGGGCGCGCCCGCGGCGCCGCCCAATCAGGAGCCAGAATGTCCGTGATTGACAGGTCGTGCCCTCAGGGAGGATGCGCATCCACCAATCGGATCGCGGGCGGGAACCAGACTGACCAATGGGAGCTGCGGGCGGGACGCGCCGCTGGAGAGATCAACAAATCAGGGGCATCATGGGCGGGGCTTAATGGAAGGCGGGCCGTAGCGCGCGTGCGCGAGCGGCTGAGGCGGGCGGTGAAGCGGCGGCGGCGGCAGCGCCGGGCGGCGGTGGCGGCGATGGAGCCGGGATACGGCGGTAGGTGCGGGGCGGGGCGGGGCGGCCCCGCGGTTCTGACGCTCCCCCGGTGTGGCAGCGGCTCCTTCCCGTCGCTTCCTCAGCACCGGCTCCGTTACCGGTGGATGGTGAAGGGGGGGGGCTCCGCCGCAGCGGGAAGCGCAGCGCCCGCCCCGCTGTGAGGCGGCGGCGCCGCTGATTGGCTGAGTGCCACGTCACTCACCGCTAGGGCGGCGCTGATTGGCTGTTGGGGGCTGAGGGGGGAGTCGTGCCCTGGGGGGGCGGAAATGGCGCCGGGCCCATTTCTGAAGACGACACAAAATGGCGGCCGTGGCCCCGCCCCCGCTACCTGTGCCTCAGTTTCCCTCGTCCTGTCCCGTCCCAACACTTGAGGGGTCCCGTGTCCCCTTCCCGGGGCTCTTGTGCCCTCCTCAGGACGTCCTGTGTCCCCTCCTCACGGGGATCCCCCGGGAATCCCCAATTTCGCAGCTCCCTTGGGATCGACCTCTGGATCTCCCCTTGAATTCCCACCTGGATTCGCCCTGGAAATTCCCCTTGGATCCCCTCAGGATTCCCCCTGAATCCCCTCAGGATTCCCCTTGGAATTTCCCCTGAATCCCCTCAGGATTTCCCCTGGAAATTCCCCTGGATCCCCTCAGGATTTCCGGAATTCCCTCAATCCAAGCTTTTCCAGCTGCATCAAAGCTCCTCACTGGAGTTATTTGGGATGGCAGAGGAGAAATATTCCCAAAATTCTGGATTGTGTTCCCAACCAGAGCTCTCCATCCTTTCCTTGTCTCAAATCCACCTTCAGGAGCTCCAAAATCCCCTGGAAACTGAATTTTCCTTCAGTTTAAGGACACAAAAATCCCACCAGGACAAGTTTTCCTTCTTTCCTTCCTTGGATTTGATGGCACCAATGGGATTTATCACTTAATTCTCACCTGGAATTTATAGAATCCTGCCTGGAATTCTTCCAGGATCCACAGAAAAGGATTTAGGATTTGGGATTTTTGGGAAAACTGGGAATTTTCCCTCCCCTGCTGACAGATCCTCCCTTTTCCCCCAGGATATGGCACCTGGAGCACCGGGGCCACCGGCACCCAGGGTAAGTTTTCCCCAAATTTTTCCTAAATTTTTTCCTTTCCCCCCCATTTTCCCTCCCCTCTTTTTTCTCTCCTCCTTTCCCCCTCTTTTTCCCTCTTTTTTTCTCTTTCCCTCCCATTTTTCTCCTTTTTTTCTTCCCCATTTTCATCCTTTTTCTCCCCTTTTCTCCCCTTTTTCTCTCTCTTTTCGCTCTTTTTTCTCCTTTTTCTCCACTTTCCCATTTTTTCCCTTTCCCTCCCTTTTTTCTCCTTTCTTCCATGTTCCCACAGTTTCCCTATTTCTTCTTCCTTTTCTCCATTTTTCCACCCTTTCTCCCCCCTTTTTTCCCATTTTTTTCCCATTTTCTCCCCTTTTTCTCCTTTTCCCCATTTTCCCATTTCCTCCCCCTTTCCTCCCCACCCCACCATCAACTCCCAGAATCTCCCCACTCCCCCCAAATTTTTTCCCTTATTTTCCTCCTTTTTGGTGCAAAACCCATCACAATGCCAACCCCTCCCAAAATTCCCCATTTTCCCACAAATCCCCAAAAGATTTCACCCCAAAATTCCACATTTCCCATGAAAAATTCCCATTTTTCCTGTTTTTCCCCAGGTTCCTACGCCACGAACGCGACCAGCTGGCAAGGTGGGTCTGGGGATCCTTTGGGATCCTCTGGGATCTGGGAATTCTGGGCAGATTCTTCCCCAATTGCTGCATCCTCTCTAATTCTTCATTTCCATTTTTAATTATTTCCTGGTTAATTGATTAATGACTAAATTAATCCCTTCATCTCCAGGCTATGAGGGTTGTGAGTTCTATACTCCCCAAATTCCCTTGGAATGATCCTGGGGCTTATCCTGCTGGGATCCCACCCCTCTAATTCTTCATTTCCCTCTTTAATGAACCCCTAATTAATTGGTTAATGAACTAATTAACCCCTTCATCCCCTAGGCTATGTGGGTTATGAGTTCTAAACTCCCCAAATTCCCTTGGAATGATCCTGGGGCTTATCCTGCTGGGATCCCACCCCTCTAATTCTTCATTTCCGCTTTAAATTATCCCCTAATTAGTTGATTAATGACTAATTAACCCCTCCATCCCCAGGCTACAAGGATTATGAGTTCTACATTCCCCAAATTCCCTTGGAGTGATCCATTGGAATGATCTCTTGCATTGATCCCGGGGCTTTTCCTGCTGGGATTCCATCTCTCTACCTTTTTAATTATCCCCTAATGAACCGATTAATGACTAATTAACCCTTTCCTCCCCAGGCTACGAGGGCTATGAGTTCTACACCCCTCCCAGCTCGGCACCCACACCCCCTGGAGCCTCCTATGGCTACGGGGGAGGGGCAGCTCCTGGCGGCTCCTGGGAGCCTCCCAAGGCTGCGGAGCTGGGGCTGGGATCCAGCGAGGGGAACTCGGGCTCTGGAGCTGCCTTTGGATCTGTGGGATCAGGGTCTGGAGCTGCCTTTGGATCTGTGGGATCAGGAACCTTTGGATCTGTGGGATCAGGGTCTGGAGCTGCTTTTGGATCATCGGGATCGGGATCTGCCTTTGGATCTGCAGGATCCACCTTTGGATCATCGGGATCCACCTTCGGCTCAGGGTCAGGAACTGCCTTTGGATCATCTGGATCTGCTTTGGGATTGGGATCCTCGGGATCCACCTTTGGATCAGGATCTGGAGCTGCCTTCGGGTCAGGATCCACCTTTGGATCAGGAGCAGGATCCAGTTTCGGAGCAGGATCCAGTTTTGGAGGAGGATCCGGTTTTGGAGCAGGATCAGGATCCACTTTTGGAGCAGGATCGGGATTGGGATCAGGATCCTCGCTGGGCCTGGGCTCAGGATCCTCGCTGGGCCTGGGCTCAGGATCCTCTCTGGGCCTGGGCTCAGGATCCTCGCTGGGCCTGGGCTCCTCGGGCTCGGCAGAGCTGGGCTCCAGCTCTGACTCCATCATTGCCAAGATCAACCAGCGCCTGGACCTGCTGGCCAAGGAGGGCACGGCGGGGGATGGGCGCCAGGAGCAGGACAGGTGGGGGTTCTGTGCCACACTATCCCCATTCCTCCCTTTCCCCACAAATTCACAGAACTGTGGAGAGGGTTTTGGGTTTTGTCCCAAAATTCCAGCGTTTTTCCCATGGAATTGTCGAGGGTTTTTTGGTGGTTTTTTTCCCCCCAGTCCCAATCCCCATTCCCATATTTCCCCCCAATCCCATTTCCATTCCCATATTTCCCACCCCCAATCCCATTCTTATTCCCATTTTTCCCGTTCAATCCCAATTTCCATTCCCATTTTCCATTCCCACCTATTCCCATTTTTTATTCCCATTTTCCATTCCTATATTTCCTCTTCAATCCCAATTTGCATTCCTATTTCCATTCCCATATTTCCCCCATTCCACTTTTTATTCCCATATTTCCCCCAGTCCCAACTTCCATTCCCATATTTCCCCCTCAATCCCAATTCCCATTTCTCATTCCCATATTTCCCCTCAATCCCAATTCCCATTCCTATTTTTCATTCCCATATCCCCCCCAATACCCATTTCCATTTCTATATTTTCTCCCTATTCCCAATTTCTATTCCCATTTTTCCATTCCCATATTCCCCTTCAATCCCAATTTCTATTCCCATTTCCACTCCCGTTCCCATCCCCACATTTCCCCCAATCCCAGTTCCCATTCCCACATTTCCCCCAATCCCAGTTCCCATTCCCCATTTCCCCCCAATCCCAGTTCCCATTCCCACATTTCCCCCAATCCCAGTTCCCATTCCCACATTTCCCCCAATCCCAGTTCCCATCCCCACATTTCCCCCCCAATCCCAGTTCCCATTCCCCCATTTCCCCCCAATCCCAGTTCCCATTCCCACATTTCCCCCCCAATCCCAGTTCCCATCCCCACATTTCCCCCCAATCCCAGTTCCCATTCCCACATTTCCCCCCAATCCCAGTTCCCATTCCCACATTTCTCCCCAATCCCAGTTCCCATTCCCACATTCCCCCCCAGTCCCAGTTCCCATTCCCACATTTCTCCCTAATCCCGTTTTATTCCCGTTCTTTTCCAGCTCGTTCCGGTTCGACTCCTTCTCGGCGCTGGACTCGCGCTCCCCGCGGGATCCGTTCCGCTTCCCGCCGGAGCGGGAGCGCGAGCGGAACCCTCCCTTCGGGGCCCGCGATCCCGCCCGGCCCCGCGGCGCCCTGGGGCTGCTGCGCGCCACTTCCGGCTCCGCCCCCGGCGCCGCTCCCGGCCGCGGCCGCTTCCGGCGGCGCCTCCCGGATCAGTTCCCGGGCGGCTCCCGCTGGAGCGAGCTGCAGTTCCGGGGCGGCGGGGCGCGCGGGCTGCCCTCGCTCTTCTCCCAGGCGCTGGGGCCCGAATATCCCGACTATCCCGACTATCCCGACTACCCCGACTACCCCGAGTACGAGTATGGCGATTACCCCGGCGATTATCCCGGCGATTACCCGGGCGATTATCCCGACTATCCCGACTATCCCGGCGACCTGGGGATGCCGGGGCTGGGCCGAGCTCCCTTCGGGATGAGGAGGAGGGACAGGATGGGGGCGCTGCCCTGGAGCGGCGGCCTGCACCTGGTGAGTGCCCACTCCTTGCTTTTAAGTGCTTTTTTCCACTTTTTTTTCTCTTTTTTCCCCACTTTTTTCCCCCAGTTTTTCCTCCATGTTTTTCCCTCCTTTTTTCCCCTGCTTTTTCTCACCTTTCCCCCCACTTTTTTCTTGCTTTTTCTGCTTTTTTCCCATTGTTTCCCACCTTTTTCCCCCAAATCCCCTATTTTCCCCAAATCCCTCCTTTCCTGGGACTCCATCTCCTGCACCCTTGATGGAATCCCACCTTTGCTCAATCCCACCTTTGTTCAGTCCCCCTTTGGCTCAATCCCATCTATGTTCATTGCCACTTTTGTTCAATCCCATTTTTGCTCAATCTCGTTTTTGCTCATTCCCATCTTTGTTTCCCTTTTTTGCTCAATCCCACCTTTGCTCAATCCCACCTTTGCTCAATCCCATCTTTGCTCAATGCCATTTTTGCTCAATCCCTTCTTTTCTCGGTCCCATCTTTGTCAGTCCCATCTTTGTCAGTCCCATTTTTGCTCAGTCCCATTTTTGCTCAATCCATTTTAGCTCAATCCCATTTTTGTTCAGTCCTATTTTTGTTCAATCCCACCTTTGCTCAATCCCATTTTTGCTCATTCCCATCTTTGCTCATTCCCATTTTAGCTCATTCCCATTTTAGCTCATTCCCATTTTACCTCAATCCCACTTTTGCTCAATCCCATTTTAGCTCATTCCCATTTTAGCTCAATCCATTTTAGCTCAATCCATTTTAGCTCAATCCCATTTTAGCTCAATCCATTTTAGCTCAATCCTGTTTTAGCTCAATCCATTTTAGCTCAGTCCCTTTAGCTCAGCCCCACCTTTGCTCAGCCCCATTTCCCAGCCCACGTTTCCTGTCCCGCGCAGGGCCGGCGCCGCGGGCTCCGCGCTCGCTCCGGGCCGCGCTGGGAGCCCGAGGGGCCGCGCAAACGGAAACGCTCCCGCAGCGGGGACGGCGCCGAGGACAACGGGGAGGGCAACGAGGAGGGGAGCACTGGGAACGCTGGGAGCACTGGGAACGAGCCTGGGGGCCAGCCTGGCAACGAGGAGCCCAAAAACCCCGACAGCGACGGCGACGGTGACGGCAACGAGCGCGACTCCGAGCACGGTACAGAAACCTCCTGGGTGACCCAGAGTGGGCACAGATAACAGCAGAATGGGCACAAGTAACATCAGAATGGGCACAAGTAATAGCAGAAGGGGCACAAGTAATATCAGAAGGGGCACAAATTCCACCAGAATGGGCACAAATAACATCAGAATGGGCACAAATTCCATCAGAATGGGCAAAAATAACATTAGAATGGGCACAGATTCCCTGGGGTGACCCAGAATGGGCACAAATTCCACCAGAATGGCCCCAAAACTCCTCCCCAGTGGTCTCAAAACCTGCCCCCCAAAATGACCCCAAGTTTCCCACAAAATCCCCTCTAAATGGCCCCAAAATTACCCTCAAAATGGCCTCAGAATGACCTCAAATGACCCCAAAATGACTCCAAATAATCTTAAAATTACCCTAAAATCTCCCCCCAAATGACCTCAGAGTGACCCCAAATATGACCAAAATGGCTCCAAAAGTGCCCAAAATCCCCCTCAAAATTCCCCCAAAATGGCTCCAAAATCCCCTCCAAAATGACCCCAAAATTCCTCCTCAAATGACCTCAAAATGACCCCAAATTCCCCCAAAATGACCCCAATGTCCCCCCCCAAGTGCCTCCACCCTTTTTCCTGAATTTCCAACATATTTCCCAGGAATTTTCACCTTTTTTTCTGGAATTTCCACCCATTTTCTTGAATTCCTCTTTTTTTTCCTCAGGAATTTCCAGCTTTTTCTGGAATTTCCCTCCATTTTTTCCCCCAATTTCTGGCATTTTCCTACTAAATTATTCCATTTTTCTTGCAGGAGATGAAGGTGAAGGAGAGGAAAAATCCTTGGATGAGGCAGACAGAGGTGTGAGTATTCCAGGAATTCCCCAAAATCTGGGAATTTTGGGGAATTTCAGAGCCCTGCAGCAATTAAAAAAAAAATGGGAATTTTCTGCCTTGGAATATCCCAAATCATCCCCAAAAAACCCAAATTTTATGGATTTTTTCCCCTTTTTGCAATTCCCAGGGGGATTTCCCTGCCTGGAGCATCCCAAAAAAATCTGGGAATGGGAAAAATTGGGAATTTAAACCTAGATTTGGCTCTTGGAGGGGCTGGATCCCAAATTTTGGGGTTTTATTTCCAGGTGGGATCAGAAATTTGGAGATTTTGGGAATTTTTTGGGAATTTTGAGGGGGATTTTTGGGAATAATTCCAAAATTTGGGAGAAGCAGAGCAGGGCTGGAATTCCCAAATCCCTCAGGGCTTTTCCAGCCTTAAAAATTGCACAGAAAGCCAAAATTTTTTTGGGGGAATATCTGTAAAAATGAGGTGAAATTTCCCAAAATTCTGTTTTTCCCACAGGAAATTTTAAAAAAATTGATCCCAATGTTTCTTTTTGTTTCTTTTTTTTTTTTACAGGAGATCCCAGATTCTGTTTCCAAGGATAATTCCCAGGATTTTGGGGCCGTTTGGAGGGGAAATTTCTGGAATTTTGGGATTTTCCAGCTTTTTTGGGGGGGGGATTTGTGGTTGGGAAAGGGAAAAATCCCCAAAATCCAAAGGGAAAAATTGGGGGGAAAAGGGAAAATTGGGAAAAAAAAAGGGAAGAGTGGGGGAAAAAGAAGGAAAAAGTAGAGGAATAAAATGGGGGAAAACCAGGGAGAAAATGGGAAAGAAAACCAGGGGAAAATGGAGAAAAAAAGGAAAAAAAAAACCTCAGGGAAAAAATTGGGGCAAATAGAGGGAAAATATGGAAATACAGGAAAATGGGCAAACTGGAATATTTGGGAGACAAAAAAGAAAAAACTGGGGAAAAAATGGTGGGAAAAAATAGTGGGAAAAAATAGTGGGAAAAAATGGAAAAATGTTAGGAAAAAATGGGGGGAAAATGGGAAAAAATTGGGGAAATCAGGGGAAAAATTGGGATAAAATAGGAAAAAATTGAGAAAATCGGGAAAATTTGGGAAAAAATGGGGAAAATCGGGAAAGAAATTGGGGAAAAGTAAGAAAAAAATTGGAAAAATCGGGGGGAAATCAGGGAATCCTAAAGATTTGGGTTTTGGCAATGCTGGAAAAGATTTTTTTGGGATAAGGATTCCCAAATTTTCCCGTCAGCATCGGAGGATGAGGACGAGGAGGTGAAGAAGAAACGGGAGAAGCAGCGCAGGAGGGACCGGATGAGAGACAGGGCCATGGACAGGTGAGGGAACTTTGGAATTTTGGGAATTTGGGGGAAATTTTGGGGAATTTTGGGAAGTTCTTGAGGGATTTTTTTGGGGAGTTCTGGGAATTTTGGGCAATTTTTTGGCGATTTTTTGAAATTTCGGGGATTTTCTTGGGTTTTTCTGGGAATTTTTTGGGAATTCTGGGATTATTTTGGGAATTCTGGGAAGATTTTTGGAATTTTGGGGAATTCTGGGGGAATGTTGGGGAATTTTTTTGGCACTTCTGGGGAATTTTTGGGAATTCCGGGCAATTGTGATTTTCAGGGAATTTTTGGGAATTTAGGAAATTTTGGAAATTTTGGGGAATTTTGTGGGATTTTTTGGGAATTTTGGGAAGTTTTTGGGATATTTTTGGGGAGATTTCTAGAAATTTCTGGGAAATTTGGGGGATTTCTGGGAATTTTGGGGAATTTTTGTGAATTCCCGGAGTTTAGGAATTTCTGGGCAATTTTAGGAATTTTTGGGAAATTTTGGAGAATTACGAGCAGTTTTTGGAAATTCTGGGAATTTCTGGGAATTCCAGAGAATTCTGGGGAATTTTTTGGGAAATTTTTACATGTTTGAACTCTTTTTTGTTTGTTTTTCTTGCTTTTTTTGTGCTTTTTTGTTTTTTGGGGTTTTTTTGTTCTTTTGGTGTTTTTTTTTTTACCGTTTTTTCTGCTATATCCCAGTTTGGGATAAATTTTTTTCCAATTCTGGGCTGGTTATGAGTGAAATTTGATTTTTTCCAGGATCCAGTTTGCCTGTTCTGTGTGCAAATTCCGGAGCCTGGAGGAGGAGGAGATCCAGAGGCACCTGCAGAGCAAATTCCACCGGGACACGCTGCGCTACATCGGCACCAAGCTGCCCGACAAAACCGTCCAGTTCCTGCAGGTGGGGACACAAACCCCAACATCTCATGGAATTCTGGGGCTGGGGAACACTTGGGAATTTTTTTAGAATTTTTTTCCCTGGATTTTTTGGGATTTTTTTGCAAATTTTTCCACGAAAATTCGGATTTTTCGCGATTTATTTTGAATTTTTTGCATTTTTTCCCCCATTATTTTTCAGGATTTTTTGGGGATTTTTCCAAGTTGAACATTAAGGATTTTTGGAGATTTTTTAAAATTTTTTCCCACTTTTTAACATTGCTTTTTCCAGGTTTTTAGGTGGAAATTGGGATTTTTTGCGATTTATTTTGGATTTTTTCAGTTTTTCCCCATTATTTTTCGGGATTTCTTGGGAATTTTTTCCAAGTTAGAAATTTGGGATTTTGGGGATTTTTTGCCTGAGTTTTTGGGATTTTTTTGAGATTTTTTGGGATTTTTTTGCCTTTTTTTTTAAATTTTTGGGGGGATTTCTGGAGGGATTTTTTCCATCCCAGTGAGAGCCTAGCTACATCAGCACCAAGCTGCCCGACAAAACCGTCCAGTTCCTGCAGGTGGGGACACAAACCCCAACATCTCATGGAATTCTGGGGCTGGGGAAGACTTGGGAATTTTTTTAGAATTTTTTTCCCTGGATTTTTTGGGATTTTTTTGCAAATTTTTCCATGAAAATTCGGATTTTCCGTGATTTATTTTGAATTTTTCGCATTTTTCCCCCATTATTTTTCAGGATTTTTTGGGGATTTTTCCAAGTTGAACATTAAGGATTTTTGGAGATTTTTTAAAATTTTTTCCCACTTTTTAACATTGCTTTTTCCAGGTTTTTAGGTGGAAATTGGGATTTTTTGCGATTTATTTTGGATTTTTTTCAGTTTTTTCCCCATTATTTTTCGGGATTTCTTGGGAATTTTTCCAAGTTAGAAATTTGGGATTTTGGGGATTTTTTGCCTGAGTTTTTGGGATTTTTTTGAGATTTTTTGGGATTTTTTTTGCCTTTTTTTTTTAAATTTTTGGGGGATTTCTGGAGGGATTTTTTCCATCCCAGTGAGACCCGCTGCGCTACATCGGCACCAAGCTGCCCGACAAAACCGTCCAGTTCCTGCAGGTGGGGACACAAACCCCAACATCTCATAGAATTCTGGGGCTGGGGAACACTTGGGAATTTTTTTAGAATTTTTTTCCCTGGATTTTTTGGGATTTTTTGCAAATTTTTCCACGAAAATTCGGATTTTCCGTGATTTATTTTGAATTTTTCGCATTTTTCCCCCATTATTTTTCAGGATTTTTTGGGGGATTTTTCCAAGTTGAAAATAAAGGATTTTTGGAGATTTTTAAAAAAATTTTTCCCACTTTTTAACATTATTTTTCCCAGGTTTTTAGGTGGAAATTTGGATTTTCTGTGATTTATTTTAGATTTTTTTCTTTTTTTTCCATATTTTTTTTCCCAGAATTCCCAGGTTTTCCATGTTTTTTTTCTCAGAATTCCCAGATTTTCTCCATGGTTTTTTTCCTTTAAATTCCCAGATTTCCCATGGTTTTCCTGTATTTTCTTGGTGCTTTTTTTTCCAGAATTCCCAGATTTTCTGGGCTTTTTTTCCCCAGAATTCCTAGATCTCCCAAGTTTCCCCCAGAATTCCTAGATTTCTCTGTTTCCCCAGAATTCCCAGATTTCCCCTTTTCCCAGAATTCCCAATTTCCATCTTTCCCAGAATTCCCAATTTCCCTCTTTCCCAGAATTCCCAGATTTCCCAGAATTCCTGATTCCCCAGAATTCCCAGATTCTCCCCTTTTCCCCAGAATTCCCAGATTTCCCTCTTTTCCCAGAATTCCCAGATCTCCCATGTTTTTTGCCCAGAATTCCCCTATTTTCTATTTTTTCCCCCCAGAATTCCCAGATTTTCCATGGGGTTTTTTTGGCAGGAATTCCCAGATTTTTTGGGTCAGAATTCCCAGATTTTCCTGGGTTTTTTTTTCCCAGAATTCCCAGACTTTCCCTGTGTTTTTCCCATGTTTTCCTGGTGTTTTTTTCCCAGAATTCCCAATTTCCCTCTTTCCCAGGATTCCCAGACTTCCCTCTTTCCCCCAGAATTCCCAATTTCCCAGAATTCCCAATGTCCCTGTTTTTCCCAGGAATACATCGTGAACAGGAACAGGAAGATCGAGAAGCGGCGCCAGGAGCTGACGGAGAAGGAGGGGAACAAACAGAGACCCGACCCCTTCAAGGGTAGGAAATTCCCCAAATTCCTGGGAATTCTGAGGGTTTGGAATTCAGGGATTTGTCAGGATTTATTTGGGAATTTTTGAGGTTTTAATTGGATTTTTTTCCTGGGTTTATTAGGGAATTTTTAGGCTAAAATTGGATTTTTTTCCTGGTTTATTTGAGTTTTTCTTGGGTTTATTTGGGCTGGAACTGCTCCTGTTTGACCTTTTCTAACCCAATCCATGGAAGTTTTTGGGATTTTTTTGGGAATTTTGGGTTTAGGGATCTACCAGGAGCATTTCCTTGAGGGAATCATTCCCAATCCTCATTTCTGGGTGAAACTTGATGGATTTAATCCCCAAAAAAGGGAATTTTGGGGAGGGAACAGCCTCTATTGCACTTCTTCTGACCCAATCCATGGAAATTTTTGGGAATTTTTAGGGGAGTTTCTTAGGAATTTTTTTGGAGTTTTTGGGGAATCAATGGAATTTTTTGGGAACACTTTTCCAAGGAGGTTGAGGCCAATCCTCATTTTTTGGGGAAAACTTGATGGATTTGATCCCCAGGAAAAGGGAATTTTTGGGCTGGAACTCCTCTTGTTTGAATTTTTCCCAACCAAATCCATGGAATTTTTGGGAAGTTTTTTGGGAATTTTTTGGGGGAATTTTTTGGGATTGGGGATGACTCAGGAGCATTTCCCTGTGGGAATCTTCTCCCATCCTAATTTTTTGGGTAAAACTTGACACGTTTCATCCCCGGAAAAAGGGAATTTCAGCGTGGGAACAGCTCTTTATGTGGTTTTTCTGACCCAATCCATGGATTTTTTGGGAATTTTTTAGGAATTTTTTGGAAGTTTCTTGGGAATTTTTGGGAACTTTGGGCACAGGGATCAGTTTGGAACATTTGCCTGAGTGAAACATTCCCAGTCCTCATTTTTTGGGTAAAACTTGACACGTTTCATCCCCAAAAAAGAGAATTTCAGGGCGGGAACGGCTCTGTCTGACATTTCTGAAACAATCCATGGAATTTTTTGGGAATTCTTTGGGAACTGAGGGAATGTTCTGTGCCCAGGGATCAGCCAGGAGCACTTTTCCAAGCAGATTGAGGCCAATCCTCAAACTCTACAGATTTCATCCCCGAAAAAGGGAATTTTGGGGCGGGAACGGCTCTGTCTGACATTTCTGAAGCAATCCATGGAATTCTTTGGGAATTCTTTGGGAACTGACGGAATTCTCCGTGCCCAGGGATCGGCCAGGAGCACTTTTTCAAGCGGATCGAGGCGGCGCACTGCCTGGCGTGCGACATGCTGATCCCGGCGCAGGGACACCTCCTGCAGCGGCACCTGCGCTCGGCCGAGCACAACCGCAGCCGCCGGGTCAGTGCGGGCCGGGACCGGCCCGGCCGCGCCCGGAGCTGCCCGGCTTTCCTTCGGAACTCCCAGAGCTAGCCCAGAGTTAGCCCAGAGCTAGCTCGGAGCTACCCGGGTTTCCTTCAGAATTCCCAGAGTTAGCCCAGAGTTAGCCCAGAGCTAGCCCGGAGCTACCCGGGTTTCCTTCGGAACTCCCAGAGTTAGCCTGGAGCTACCCGGGTTTCCTTCAGAATTCCCAAAGCTAGCTTGAGTTTCCATTGGAATTACAGAGTTAGCCTGGAGTTACCCGGGTTTCCTTCGGAACTCCCAGAGCTAGCCCAGAGTTACCCGGGTTTCCTTCAGAATTCTCAGCCCGGAGCTACCCGGGTTTCCTTCGGAATTCCCAGAGCTAGCTCGAGTTTCCATTGGAATTACAGAGTTAGCCTGGAGTTATCCCGGGTTTCCATTGGAATTACAGAGTTAGCCTGGAGTTATCCCGGGTTTCCTTCGGAATTCCCAGAGTTAGCCCAGAGTTACCCGGGTTTCCTTCAGAATTCCCAGAGTTAGCCCAGAGTTAGCCCAGAGTTACCCGGGTTTCCTTCAGAATTCCCAGAGTTAGCCCAGAGTTAGCCCAGAGTTACCCGGGTTTCCTTCAGAATTCCCAGAGTTAGCCCAGAGTTAGCCCAGAGTTAGCCTGGGTTTCCTTCAGAATTCCCAGAGTTAGCCCGGAGTTACCCGGGTTTCCATCAGAATTCCCAGAGTTAGCCCGGAGCTGCCCAGGTTTCCTTCGGAATTCCCAGAGCTAGCTCGAGTTTCCATTGGAATTACAGAGTTAGCCTGGAGTTATCCCGGGTTTCCTTCGGAATTCCCAGAGTTAGCCCAGAGTTACCCAGGTTTCCATTGGAATTCCCAGAGCTAGCACGGGTTTCCTATGGAATTACAGAGTTAGCCTGGCTTTCCATGGGAATTACAGAGTTAGCCCGGGTTTCCATTGGAATTACAGAGTTAGCCCAGATTTCCTATGGAATTACAGAGTTAGCCCAGATTTCCTATGGAATTACAGAGTTAGCCCAGATTTCCTGTGGAATTCCCAGAGTTAGCCCGGGTTTCCATCAGAATTCCCAGAGTTAGCCTGGAGTTAGCCCAGGTTTCCATTGGAATTACAGAGTTATCCCAGATTTCCTATGGAATTACAGTTAGCCCAGATTTCCTGTGGAATTCCCAGAGTTAGCCTGGGTTTCCATCAGAATTCCCAGTTAGCCCAGAGTTAACCCAGGTTTCCATTGGAATTACAGATTTAGCCCGGGTTTCCAATGGCATTCCCAGATTTATCCTGGATTTCCATCAGAATTACAGAGTTAGCCCAGTTTGCCCACGGAATTCCCAGAGTTATCCTGAGTTTCTGTAGGAATTCCCACAGTTATCCCAGATTTTCCCTCAATTTCCCCCTGGATCCCATTGGAATTCCAGGATTTATCTTGATTTTCCTATGGAATTCCCTTGAGTTATCCCAGATTTCCCATGGAATTCCTAGAGTTATCCTGGAATTATCCCGGATTTCCATTGGAATTACAGAGTTATCCCAGATTTCCCATGGAATTCCCAGAGTTATCCCAGATTTTCCCTCAATTTCCCCCTGGATCCCTTTGGAATTCTGGGATTTTCCCCCATTTCCCCCATTCCCAACACCCCAAATCTTTTGGGAATTCCAGGATTTTTCCCCATTCCCCCATTCCCACCCCCCAGGCCCCCCAAACCCCTCAGGAATTCCCAGAATTCCGGGATTTTTCCCTGTTTTTCCAGCTGGCAGCTGAGCAGTTCAAGAAGACGAGTCTGCACGTGGCCAAGAGCGTCCTGAACAACAAACACATCGTCAAGATGCTGGAAAAATACCTCCAGGTACCCCTGGGAATGGGGGAATTCCCTTCCCTGGGAATTCCCAGCAGCCCAGGGCCCCTTCCCCAAAAATCCCAAAAAATTCCCACAAAATTCCCACAAAATCCGCAGCTTCCACACATTTTTTGCTGGTTTTTTGTCCATTTTCTTGGGGTTTTTTTTTCTGTTATTTTGGGAATTTTTTCCTCATTTTTGGCATTCCAGCAACCCCAGAGGGGAATTCCCAAAATATTCCAGGAAATTCTGGAGTTTTCCCCATTTTTTTGGTGATTTTTTTCCTGCTTTTTTTTTTTTTTTTTCGGTGTTTTTGGTATTCCTGGGGGTTTTTGTGATTTTTTTTCCCTTTTTTTTGCATTCCAGCATCCCCAGAGCCAAATCCCCAAAAAATTCCTGGATTTTTCCCCGTTTTTTCCCTGGTTTTCACTTCAAATCCCGAGGTTTTTATTTCCTTTGGCATTCCTGGGAATTTATTGGGAATTTTTCCCCAAATTTCCCCCTCGTGAAGCTGTGACTCTCATTCTAAAAATCCCCAAAATCCTGGAGCCCCATCCCAAAAAATCCCCCAAAATGCCCCAAAAAATCCCCCAAAATTTCCCAAAAAAATTCCTAAAAAATCCCTGAAAATTACTGAAAAATCCCCCAAAATTCCAAAAAAATTCCCAAAAAATCCCCCAAAATTTCCCAAAAAATTCCTCAAAATTCACAAAAAAATCCCCCAAAATCCCATGTTTTTCCCATTTTATTTCTTTTTTTCACTTGCAATCTTGGGCTTTTTTTCCTCGTTTTTTTTTCTGCTGGTTTTTGTCACTCCTGGGTTGTTTCCTTTTTTTATTATTTTTTTATTTTTTCCCAATTTTTCCTCATCTCCTCAACATTAAATCAAAAATCCCTCAAATCCTGGAATTTTCCAAAAAATCTTCCCTTGGAGCCGTGGTTCCTGTTTAGGAATTGTTGGAAATTTTAGGAATTTTCTGTTATTTTGGGGTGGCTCCAGCCCCACCCAGTTGGGAATTCTCATCCCATATCCCCCAAAAATCCCCCAAAATTGCCCAAAATCCCAAATTTTCCCCTCTGGGATCACTGGAATTGGGGGCTGGGCTGGGAATTCCGGGATTTTCCGGAATATTCCGGGCAGGACCCGCAGAGCAAAAGGAACTGGAGGCGCCTCTGGAGGATCCCAGGAGAAGCTCCAAGATCCCAAAAATTCCTTCCCAAAATCCCAAAATCCAAGGGGTTTGGGATGGACCCAGGCTGGGAAAAGTTGGAAAAATGGGAGAAAAAAAAAAGTGGGAAAAATAGTGACTGTGCCTGCTGGGGACTGGGAAAAATGGGAATTTGGATCCTGAAAAATGGACTTTGGATCCAGGGAAAAATGGGATTTTTGGATTCCAAAAAATGGGATTTGGATCCCAGAAAAATGGAACTTTGGATCCCAAGAAGAGGGACTTCAGATCCCGGGAAAAAAGGACCTTGAGTCCAGGGAAAAATGGGATTTTGGATCCCAAAAAAAAAGGACTTTGGATCTTGGGAAGATGGACCTGGAGTCCAGGGAAGAATGGGACCTCGGATCCCAAAATAAATGGACCTGGAGTCCTGGGAAAAATGGGATTTGGATCCCAGGAAAAAAAGGATTTGGATCCCAAAAAAAAGGATTTTGAATCCTGGGCAAAATGGGACGCTGGATCCTGGGAAAGGAAGGGATTTGGATCCCAAAAAAAAAAGGAGCTTGGATCCCGAGAGAAAAAGGACCTGGAGTCCTGGGAAAAATGGGATTTGGATCCCAAAACAAAAAGGGATTTGGGATTCTGGAAAAGGGACTTGGATCCCAGGAAAAGAAGGGGATCCCAAAAAATGGGATTTGGATCCCAGGAAAATGGACTTTGGATCTCAGGAAAAGTGACCTTAAATCCTGGGTAAAGGGACCTTGGATCCCAGGAGAAAAAGGACTTGGAGTCCAGGGGGAAAAAAGGGATTTTGGATCCCCAAAAACAGAAAAAAAAAAAAAGTATTTAGATCCCAAAAAATGGGGTTTGGATCCCGGGAAGAGCCCTCAAATCCTGGGGAAAAGGGACATTGGATCCCAGGAAAAAAATGGGATTTGGATCCCAAAAAAAGGACATTGGATCCTGGGAAGACGGACCTGGAGTCCTGGGAAAACTGGGATTTGGATCCCAAAACAAAAGGGGGTTTGGATCCCAAAAAAAGGGATTTGAATCCCAAAACCAGGATTTGGATCCTGGAAAAACATGGGATTTGGATCCCAAAAAAATGGAACTTTGGATCCCAAGAAGAGGGACTTCAGATCCTGGGGGAAAAGGACCTTGAGTCCAGGGAAAAATGGGATTTGGATCCCAAAAAAAAAGGATTTTGGATCCCAAAAAAAAGGACATTGGATCCTGGGAAGATGGACCTGGAGTCCAGGGAAGAATGGGACCTCGGATCCCAAAAAATGGACCTGGAGTCCTGGGAAAAATGGGATTTGGATCCCAGGAAAAAAATGGGATTTGGATCCCAGGAAGAGACCCGAAATCTTGGGAAGAAGGGACCTTGGATCCCAAAAAAAGGGATTTGGATCCCAAATAATGGGACTTTGGATCCGGGGGAAAACGGGATTTGAATCCCAGGAAGATGGATCTCGGGTTCAGGGGAAAAAGGGATTTTGGATCCCAAGAAGAGACCCCAAAATCTGGGGGGAAAAAGGACGTTGGATCCCAGGAAAAACAGGATTTGAATCCCAGAAGATGGACCTCGGATCCAGGGAAAAGAAGGTACTTTGGAACCAAAAAAAAAATACTTTGGATCCCAAAAGAAAGGATTTGGATCCCAAAAAAAAGGATTTGGATCCCGGGAAGACAGGCCTCAGGTCCAGGGGAAAATGGGATTTGGATCCCAAAAAATGAGACTTTGGATCCAGGGGGGAAAAAGGGATTTGGATCCTGGGAAAAATGGGACTTTTGAGTCCAAGGAAAAGGGATTTGGAATCCCAGGAAGAATCTGAGGTCCAGGGAAAAATGGGATTTGGATGCCAAGAAGAGGGATTTTGGATCCTGGGAAAAGGGATCTTGGATCCCGGGGGGGGGGAAAAAAAAAAAAATATTTTGGATTTCAAGGAATCCAGAGGATCCAAGGAAAAGGATCTCGGATCCTGGGAAAAACAGACCTGGAGTTCCAGGAGAAAAGGACCTGGAGTCCTGGGAAAAATGGGATTTGGATCCTGGGAAGATGGGCCTCAGGTCCAGGGAAAAAAAGGATTTTGGATCCCAAAAAAGGGATTTTGGATCCCCAAAAAAGGGATTTTGGATCCCCCAAAAAAGGGATTTGAATCCCAGGAAGATGGATGGACCTTGGGTCCAGGGAAAAACGGGATTTGGATCCTGGGAAAAAGGGACCTGGAGTCCCAGAAAAGCTGGGATCTGGATCCCAGGAAGATAGACCTGGAGTCCAGGGAAAAGAAGGGATTTTGGATTCCCAAAAACCAGGATTTGGATCTCAAGAAGAGGCACTTTGGATCCCAAAAAATGGACCTTGGATCCTGGAAAAGTGACCTGGAGTCCTGGGAAAAGGAGGGGCCTGGATCCCAAAAAAGGGGATTTTAGATCCCAAAAAAAGATTTTGGATTCCAAAAAAGTGGATTTGCATCCCAAGAGATTTTGGATTTTAAAAAAGGGATTTGGATCCAAAAAAAAAAAAAAAAAAGTATTTGGATCCCAGGGAAATCAGGGATGTTGAGCCTGGGATCGTTCCCATTGTCCCAGTTTGGGATCCCAGTTTGGGATCCCAGTTTGGGATGGGATTGTTCCCATTATCCCAGTTCAGACCAGTATTCCCATTATCCCAGCCCTGGAGATTTCAGGACAATTCCCAGAGATTTTTGGGACAATTCCTGGAGATTTTTGGATGAATCCCAGGGATTTTTGGGATGATTCACAAAGATTTTGGACAATTCCCAGAGATTTGGGACAATTCTCAGTGATTTTGGAACAAAATCCTCAAAGGTTTCAAGATGATCCTGGAGATTTTCAGGATGATCCCAGAAACTTCAGGACAATCCCTGGAAATTTTGGGATAATTCCCAGCAATTTTAGGATGATTCCTGTTGATTTTGGACAAATTTTGGGATAATTCCCAGAGATTTTGGGACAATTCCAGGACCATAATCCCGTTTTTTCCCCCTTTCCAGCACTGAGGTTTCTCCTCCTCCCCCCCAAATCCATGGAATTCCCAGAATTCCCACAGCTCCAAACCCCTGGGATGAGATTCCGACTTCCAACCTCCCTCTTCCCAAAAAAATCCTGGGAATTTTGGGATCCCAACCCCAAAAATGCCAGAATTCCCAAAAAAACCAGGATGTGGAATTCCAGGACTTTTCCCTTTGCACTCAAATTTATCCCAAAATTCCTCCTGGGATCCAACTCTTCCACCCTTTTTTTTGGCCAAATTTTGGATTTTGGGAATTTTGGGGGGCCAAACTGGGATTTCAAGCTCTTCCCATGGTTCTCCCAGCAGAAATTCCCAGATTTTCTCCCAAATTCCTGGGATTTCCTCCCAAATTTTCCATGGGTTTTTCCCTGATTTTCCATAGTTTTTTCCTCATTACCAGGTTTTCCATTTTTTCCCCAAATTTTGCTTTCCCCCCCCCCATGTTTCCAACTTCCCATGGGATTTTCCAAGTTTATTTCTCCAAAATCTCCCAGTTTTCCATGTTTTTTTCTCCACAAATTTTCCCTATTTCCCGTGATTTTATTTTTTCCTCTGATTTTTCAGGTTTTCCCCCAATTCCCCCATGGTGTTTCCCCTAATTTCCCATTTTACCTGATTTCCCCAGGATTTTTTCCAATTTCCACAAAATCTTCCACAAAATCTTCCCCAATTTCCCCTGGATTTTTCCCATTTTCCCAGGATTTTTTCTAATTTCCAAAGAATTCTATTGTTCCCAATTTCCCATTTTCCCAATTCCCCAGGATTGTTCCCCAATTCTGTTTTTCCAAATTCCCCAATTCCCCAGGATTTTTCCCCAATTCTGTTTTTCCCATTTTTTCCATTTTCCCAGGATTTTTCCCCAATTCTATTTTTCCCAGGATTTTTCCCCAATTCTGTTTTTCCCAAATTCCCAGGATTTTCCCAAATTCCCATTTCCCCATTTCCCAATTTCATTTTTCCCCAATATTCCAGGATTTTTTCCCATTTTTCCCAATTCCCCAGAATTTTCCCCATTTTCCCAGTTTCCCATTTCCCAGGATTTTCCCCAATTTCCTATTTTCCCAATTTCCCATTTTTCCCAATTCCTCAGGATTTTTCCCCAATTCTGTTTTCCCATTTTCCCAATATTTCCCCCAATTCTGTTTTCCCAATTTACCAGGATTTTTCCCCAATTCTGTTTTTCCCAATTTCCCATTTTCCCAGAATTTTCCCAATTCTGTTTTTCCCATTTTCCCAGGATTTTTCCCCAATTCTGTTTTCCCATTTTCCCAGGATTTCCCCCAATTTCCCATCGTCCCAAATTCCCATTTTTCCCAATTCTGTTTTTCCCATTTTTCCAGGATTTTCCCCAATTCTATTTTCCCATTTTCCCAGGATTTTTCCCCAATTCTGTTTTCCCAATTCCCCAGGATTTTTCCCAATTCTATTTTCCCATTTTCCCAGGATTTTTCCCAATTTCCCAATTCCCCAGGATTTTTCCCAATTCTATTTTCCCATTTTCCCAGGATTTTTCCCAATTCTATTTTCCCATTTTCCCAGGATTTTTCCCAATTCTGTTTTCCCAATTCCCCAGGATTTTTCCCAATTTCCCAATTCCCCAGGATTTTTCCCAATTCTATTTTCCCATTTTCCCAGGATTTTCCCCCAATTCTGTTTTCCCATTTTCCCAGGATTTTCCCCAATTCTGTTTTCCCAATTCCCCAGGATTTTTCCCCAATTCTGTTTTCCCAATTCCCCAGGATTTTTCCCAATTTCCCATTTTCCCAGGATTTTTCCCCAATTCTATTTTCCCATTTTCCCAATATTTCCCCAGTTCTGTTTTCCCAATTCCCATTTTCCCAATATTTCCCCAATTCTGTTTTTCCCAATTCCCATTTCCCCTCCCCCAGGGTGAAGATCCCTTCACGGAGGAGCCCCCGGAGCCGGACGGGGCCGAGCCCCCCCAGGGACCCCCGGAGGGAGAATCCCAGGAACCCCCAAACCCTCCGGAAAACCCCCAAATTCCCGAAATTCCCCAAATTCCCGATTTCCCCAAAGCCCAGGAGTTCCTGCCCAGGCCCCTCCTGATGCCGCCCTTCCTGCAGGACGACGAGGAGGAACCAGAAAATCCCCAAATCCCTGAGAATGCCCCGGGAAATCCGGGAAATTCCCCGGAAAAAACAGCAGAAAATCCGGGAAATTCCCCGGAAAAAACAGCAGAAAATCCGGGAAATTCCCCGGAAAAAACAGCAGAAAATCCCGGAAATTCCCAGGAAAAAACATCAGAAAATCCGGGAAATTCCCCGGAAAAAACATCAGAAAAATCGCAGGAATTGGGGATTTCCCCCCAAAACCAAACTGAGGGAGGGGAGGGAAAAGAGGAGGGGGAAAAGGAGGAAAAAAACCCTGAAAAAGAGGAAAAAATCCCGGAAAAAGAAGAAAAAATCCCAGAAAAAATCCCAGAAAAAATTCCAGAAAAAGAGGAAAAAAACCCGGAAAAGGAGGAAGAGGAAAACTTGGAAGAGCCCTGAAAATTCCAGGAAAAGGTGAGGCTTCAAGCCATGAAATTTGGATTTTTCCAGATTTTTTTCCACACTGCTGTTGGAATTTTGGGGAAATTGTTTAAAATTAATTTTTTTTCTTTTATTTTTTCCCCATTTCTAGTTTTTTTTTGGTTTTTTTTTTCCTCTTTTCCAGGATGAAGCAGCCACAGAAATTCCCAATTTTTCCCATCCTGGAGGAATTCTCTGCTGGGATTTGGGGAAATTTCAGGAAGAAAAATTTCCCCAAAAAATGGGAAAACCAAAAAAATTTGGAAGTTTGGAAAATTCCAATAAAGGCAGAGATCGAATCCTGGTGATTTTTTTCCTTTTTTTATCCAAAATTTCTCAGTTTTAGAGATTTTTTTCCCTTTAATTTTCCTTTAGTTGAGGATTTGGAATTTTTAGGGAATGATCCCATTCCAAAGGGGGATTTTGGGAGAGAAATTCCACATTTTTCCCTCCCAAAAAAATTCCCTTTTCCAGCAAAATTTGGTTTTTATTTGTCCTTTTCCCTACAGAACTCCCCCCACCCCAAAAAAAAAAAAAATCTGGAATTTTTAGGGATTCTGAGATAGAATCTTGAATAAATCAATTTTTTTTAACCAAAATATCATTTTTTCACCCCAAAAATCGACGAGAATTCCCCAAAATGGGAATTTTTTGGGGGGGGTTTCTCCCAAAACCGATCCCAAATTTCCCTGGAATGGGAATTTCCCAGAGTGAAATTTGGGGGGGGGATGGGATGGGGAACCCCTCTTGGTGACGTCACAGCCCCAAAACCCCCCAAAATGTCCCCCAGGGACCCCCAGCTGTCCCCAAACCCCCCTAAGTATCCCCCCAAAATATCTCAGGACCCTCAGAATGTCCCCAAATGACCTCCCCTGGTGTCCCCAAATGTCCCCAGGGACCCCCCAGACCCCCCAAAATGTCCCCCAAATGACCTCCCCTGGTGTCCCCAAATGTCCCCAGGACCCCCCAAGATGTCGCAAGGACCTGCCCCGGTGTCCCCCCGGTGTCCCCGGTACCCCCCATCACCGGGACCCCCCAAACTCCCCCTCTGGGTGTCCCCTGCTGTCCCCTCTCAACATCCGGGACCCTCCCGGTGTCCCCTCCCCCTCCCCGGTGTCCCCCGGTTCCCCCCCCTTCTCCCCCGCTCCCTCCCGTGACGTCACGCGGCGGCGGCGGGCGTGTCCCGGTGCGCCGTGACGTCACGCGCAGCGCGGTGAGGTCAGTGCGGCGCCGCTGCCGGACCCGCTGCCCCTCGGTGCCCGCGGCCCCCCCGCCCCCTCCCCTCCCTCCTCCTCCTCCTCCTCCTCCTCCTCCGCCCCCGCCGCCGCCCCCGGCCCGCGGGAGGGCGGCTCAGCCCGGCCCGGCCCGGCCCGGCCCCCTCAGGTAAGAGCGGGGAGCGCCGGGAGGGCCGGGCCGGGCCGGGGGGCGCCGCCGCCGCTGAGGGGAAGCGGGAGGATGGACCGGGGACACCGGGTGGGCTTCATGGGGGTGCCGCGATTCACCAACGCCGCTTACGTCGCCCCGCCGGCGTAACCCGCATTGCGTAATGCGGCCGCTGCGTCAGGGCGGCTACGCCAGCGGCGTAAACTGCGGCGCGGGCCCCGCCGCTGCGCCAACGCCGTAGAGGCGGGGGCGCCGCTGGCGCAAGTGCCGCTCACGCGCCGCCCGCCGCCGCGCCTCACGCTGCGCGCCGCTCTCTCCGCCGTTTCCCGGTGCGGCCGGCGGGGGATGCGCGGCCCGGCCGCCGTTACCGCGCGGGGCGGGGGCTCCGGGGGGCGCGGGGGTCGCGGCGGAGCGCCCTCCGCCCTGCGCCGCCGGGGTTACGCCGTTTGCGTAGCGCGCGGGGCGGGGCGGGCGGGGCCGCGCTGCGCCGTTTGCGTAAGCGCCGTTCATCGCCGCCTTACGCCGTTAGCGTACGGGAATCCCGGCGCGGCGATACGCCGTTTGCGCAGCGGCGGGGCGTGCGCGGCGCGGGCGGGGCCGCCTTACGCCGTTGGCGTAGCGCGGGGCGGGGCCGGCGCGCGGGGGGCACTTCCTGCCGCCGCCATTTTGTCGCGGAGCGGGAGGAAGCGGCGGCGGCTCCTGCGCGGCGGCAGCGCCGGCTCGGCCCGGCCCGGCCCGCGGTGAGTGAGCCCGGGACGGCGGCGGGAGCGCCCGAGGGGCCGCGCGGAGCCGGGCGGAGCCGCGCCGCTGTGGCGGAGCGAGCCCGCCCCCGTTAGGCCCAGCCCGCCCCCGTTAGGCCCGGGCCGCTCCCGCCCCTCACGGCCGCCGCTCTCCGTGAGGGGAGGACGCGCTGAGGGCGGCGGCACCTCCCGGCTCGGGCCGCGCTCTGCCCCTCAGCCCCGCACCGGGGCGCCTTTGACCTTCCCCAGCGCGATTTTCCAAAATCCCCACTTTTTATTTGCTGTTGTTTGGCATTGGGGGCGTTGGAGCTCTCGGCCCTGGGAACGGGGGAACCCCTGAGGGGTTTGGGGGGACGGCGAGGGGGCGACACCGAGAGTTCGGGGGTGACACGGGACCCTGAGGGCACTCCGGGGTTTAATAACCTGGGAAGGAGACCCTGAGGGAATTCCTGGATTTTTTGGGGTTGGGAATGGAATACTGAGGGAATTTTTGGATTTTTTTGGCATGGAAAGGGATTCCTGAAGGAATTAATGGGTTTTATAAGATGAGAAGGGGATACTGAGGGAATTTCTGGGGTTTTTAGCATGGCAGTGGAACACTGAGGAAATTCCTGGTTTTTTTGGGATGGGAAGGGAACGCTGAGGGAAATCTTGGATATTTTATAGAATGTGGGTGAAACACTGAGGGAATTCCCATTTTTTTGGGGGATAGGAATGGACCACTGAGGGAATTCCTCGATGTTTTGGGATAGCAGTAGAACACTGAAGGAAATCCTGGATGTTTTATAGGATTGGAGTGGAACACTGAGGGAATTCCCATTTTTTTTGGGATGGGAATGGAATATTGAGGGAATTCCTGGGTTTTTGGGACGTGAGGGGATCACTGAGGGAATTCCTGTTTTTTTTGGAATATGAGGGAAACATTGAGGGAATTCCCAGATTTTATAGGATGGGAATGGAACACTGAGGGAGTTCTTGAATTTTTTGGGATTGGAATGGAACACTGAGGAAATTCCTGGATTTTTTGGGATAGGAGTGGAACACTGAAGGAAATCCTGGATGTTTTATAGGATGGGAGTGGAACACTGAGGGAATTCCCATTTTTTTTTTGGGATGGGAATGAAATACTGAGGGAATTCTTGGATTTTTTTGAATGTGAGGGGAACACTGAGGGAATTCCCAGGTTTTATAGGATGGGAGTGAAACTCTGAGGGAATTCCTGGATGTTTTATGCTCTCAGGGAGTCCCTGAAATTATTCCCGAGTGTTTTGGGATGGGAATTGTGAGCATGAGGGAAATCCTGTTTGTTTTGGGATGAAGAGGGAACACTGAGGGAATTCCCCTTTATTTTGAGATGGGAATTGGGAACCTGAGGGAATTCCTGAGGTTTTGGGCTGGGAATTTGGAGTCTGGGAGTGTCTTTAGGGTTGGAATTTGGAGCCTGAGGGAATTCCTGAGGTTTTGGGTTGGGAACTGGGAGCTTGAGGGAATTCCCAAAGTTTTGGTATCAGAATTTGGAACCTGAGAGAATTCCCAGAGTTTTTTGGGATGGAAATTTGGAGCTTGAGGGAATCCCCAAAGTTTTGGCATGAGAATTTATAACCTGAGGGAATTCTTGAGGTTTTGGGCTGGGAATTTGTTACTCGAGGGAATTCCCAAAGTTTTGGGATGAGAATTTGCAGAACCTGAGGGAATTCCCAAAGTTTTAGGGTCAGAATTTCCAGCCTGAGGTTTTGGGGTCAGAATTTGGAACCTGAGGGAATTCCTGGGTATTTTGGGGTGGAAATTTGGAACCTGAGGGAATTATTAGAGTTTTGGGATCAGAATTTGGAACCTGAGGGAGCTCTTGAGGTCTTTAGGATGGGAATTTGGAACCTGAGGGAATTCCTGAGATTTTGGGGTCAGAATTTCCAGCCTGAGGTTTTGGGGTGGGAATTTGGAACCTGAGGGAACTCCTGAGGTTTTTGGGGTGGGAATTTGGAACCTGAGGGAATTACTAGAGTTTTGGGATCAGAATTTGGCACCTGAGGGAATTTCTGAGATTTTGGGATCAGAATCCCTCCCCCAGTGCCATTCCTTTGGATCTCACTCCCCAAATCCCCCTAAAATCCCCCAAGCCCCCCCAGTTTCCCCTGGGCAGGTTTTTCCCAGGAACATCCCGTTATCCCCAAGCACTTCCCTGGGGCTGGGCCGGGTGAACCCGGGGCTAATTAACGGCTAATTAAACCCTTAATGAGCTGGGGCTGGGTGGGGCTGCACAGCTTTGGGAGCTTTGGGGTTTGGGGCAGCGTTCCCCAAAGTTTGGGGGGATTTGGGGGATCACACCCCAAAATTTTGGGGATTGTTGCCCAAAGTTTGGGGAGGATTTGGGGATCCTTTCCCAAAATTTTGGGGATTGTTTCCCAAAGTTTGGGGTGGTTTGGGGATAATTTCTCAATCTCCCCAAAGTTTGGGGGGATTTGGGGGATCACATCCCAAAATTTTGGGATTGTTTCCCAAAGTTTGGGGGGGATTTGAGGGTCCTTTCCCAAAATTTTGGGGATTGTTTCCCAAAGTTTGGGGGGATTTGGGGATAATATGCCAAAATTTGGGGGATTTTGAGATAATTTCCCGAAGTTTGAGGGGATTTGGGATTCCTTTCCCAAAGTTTGGGGTGGTTTGGGGATTGTTTTCCAAAAGTTTGAGGAGATTTGGGGATCCTTTCCCAAAGTTTGAGGGGATTTGAGGGATTCAGTTCCCAAAATTTTGGGGATTGTTTTCCAAAATTTGGGGAGATTTGGGGATCATTTCCCAAAGTTTTGAGATTTGGGGATTGTTTTCCAAAAGTTTGAGGGGATTTGGGGATCATCCTCCAAAGTTTGGGGGGATTTGGGGGAGTCATGTCCCAAAATTTTGGGGATTGTTTCCCAAAATTTGGGGAGATACGGAGATAATTTCTCAAAGTTTGGGGAGATTTGGGGATCATTTCCCAAAGTTTGAGGTGCTTTGGGGAATCACATCCCAACATTTTAGGGGTCCTTTCCCAAAATTTGGGGGGGATTTGAGGGAATCACTTCCCAAAGTTTGGGGATTTGGGGTTTGTTTTCCAAAAGTTTGAGGGGATTTGGAGATCCTTTCCCAAAGTTTTGGGGATTGTTTCCCAAACTTTGGGGTGGTTTGGGGATTGTTTTGAGGGGATTTGGGGGAAATCCCTTCCCAAAATTTGGGGATTTTGGGGATCATTTCCCAAAAATTTGGGGATTTGGGGATCATTTCCCAAAATGTTGGAGATTTGGGGATTCTTTCCTAAAGTTTGGGGTGACTTGAGCTTCATCTCTCTCATTTTGGGGTGCTTGGGGCCTCACCTGCTGAATTTTGGGCTGCTTTGGGCATCATTTATCAGCCCTGGGCTGTTTTGTGGTCAAATTTTGGGGGTCTCACCATCATCTGCTGAAATTTTGGGGTTATTTGGGGAAAATCTCCCAAAGTTTTGGGAGTTTGAGCATCTCCTGTTAAATTTTGGGGGTTTGAGCATCTCCTGTTAAATTTTGGCGTGGTTTTGAGCATCTCTTGTGAATTTTGGGGGCACTTTGAGAATTTTGCAGGTTTGGGGTGGTTTGAGCATCACCTGTGGAATTTTGGGGCGGTTTGAGCGTCGCTTGTTCCAAAATTTTGGGGGGTTTGGGCATCATTTGTCAAAATTTTGGAGTTATTTGGGATTATTTTCTCAAAGTTTTGGAGTTGAGATTTAATTTCCCAAAGTTTTGGAATTGTTTGAGATTAATTTCCCAGACTTTTGAGGTTATTTAAGATTAATTTCCCAAAGTTTTTGAGTTATTTGAGATTAATTTATGAATGTTTTGAGGTTATTTGAGATTAATTTTTCAAAGTTTTGTGGTTGAGATTAATTTCTCAAAGTTTGGAGTTATTTGGGATTAATTTCCCAAAGTTTTGGATTTGTTTGAGATTTATTTCCCAAAATTTTGGAGTTATTTGAGATTAATTTCGCAAAATTTTGAGGTTGTTTGGGATTATTTTCCCAAAGTTTTGGGACTTTTGGACATAGTTTCTCAAATTTTGGGGGATTTGAGCCTCATCTGTCAAATTTTGGGCCTGTTGGAGAATATTTTGTGAAAGTTTTGGGGTGGTTTGAGCATCACTTGTGGAATTTTGAGTTTTGTTTGTCCAAGTTTTGGGATTTATGCAAAATCTGCCAAAATTTTGGGGCTGTTGGAGGATTTTTGGTTGAATTTTTGGGACTTTTGAGTGTCAGTTGTCAAATTTTAGGGTTTTTGAGCCTCATTTCTCAAATTTTGGGGTTGTTTTGAGCATCACTTGTTGAATTTTGGGGTGTTTGAGGATTGGCTCTGAAAGTTCTGGGATTTTTGAGCCTCATTTCCCAAAATCTGGGATTATTTCGGGATCATTTCTCAAAATTTGGGATGGTTTGAGCCTCATTTGTCCAAGTTCGGGGTTTGAGGATCAATTCCCAAAATTTTGGGATATTTCAGGATCATTCCTGAAATTTTGGGGTAATTTAGGGATAATTTCCCCAATTTTGGGGTAATTTAGGGATCATTTCCCCAAATTTAAGATTGTTTAAAGATCACTTTCCAAAATTTTGAATTATTTAAAGATCATTTCCCAAAATTTGGGGTTGTTTGAAGGATCAGTCCTGAAATTTAAGGATCATTCCTGAATCTTTGGGGTCACTTGAGGATAATTCCCAAAAATTTTGGGTAATTTAATGACAATTCCCAAAATTCTGAAATATTTAAGAGTCATTCCCAAAATGTTGGTGTTATTTAGGGATGATTGCATAAAATTTTTGATTATTTAAGGATCATTTTCAAAATTTTGGGGTTATTTAAAGATCTCATCCCAAGGGATTTTTGGGAATAATTCCTCCAAAATCCTCTTCCCATTCCCAGGAAAAATTTGGGATTTTTGGGATTGGAATTCCCTGGATTTGAGCAGGACTTGGAGCATTTTCCATGGAATTTTATCCCTGAAAAGTCAATTTTCCCAAAATTTTCATTCCCAAAACCAGGCAGGGAATGGGAATTTTATCCCAAAATTCTTCTGGAATGTGGCAGATCTGGGATGGGAAAAGAGAAATTTGGGGAAAATCCATCCCAGGAAAATGATGGGGATTTTGGGATGAATCCCATAAAAAGTGGGGGAAAAAATGGGAATTTTTGGGATGAAATTCTGCCTGGATTTCACCATTCCTTGCAGAATTTGTCCCAAATCCCATTTTTTTCATGGAAAATTCCCAAATAATTTCATTTCCCTGGAATTTCAGCCTGGTTTTCCCCATTTCTTTGCAGGATTCCTCCCAAATCCCAGAAAACTTCAGAAAATTGGGAATTTCCAAGCTGGAATTTTGGGATTTTCCTTTGGGAATTTGGTGCTGGGAGTTGGTTTGGTCTTGAACTGGAGGAAAATTGGGAATTTTTATCCCAAATTTCTTGGGATCAGAATATTTGGGAATTGTGTACTGTTCTCACCTGGAACTGGAGGAATCTGGGAATTTTATCCCAAATTTCTGGGATCAAAGTGTTTGGGATTTTCTGGGAATTCCCTGCTCCTAAAACTGGAGGAAATTTGGGAATTTTCACCCAGATTTCAGGGATCAAAATGTTTGGGAAGTGCTGAGGAGCAGAACTTGGGAATTGCAGGGATTTGGGGAATTCCAAGGGAAAATTCCCAAATTTGGGGATGGGAATTTGGGGAATTCCAAGGGAAATTCCCAGATTTGGGGATGGGAATTTGAAGAACTCCAAGGGAAAATTCCCCAGATTTGGGGATGGGAATTTGAGGAATTCCAAAGGAAAATTCCCAAATTTGGGGATGGGAATTTTGGGAATTCCAGGGGAAAATTCCCAAATTTGGGGATGGGAATTTGGGGAATTCCAAAGCAAAATTCCCAGATTTGGGGATGGGAATTTGGGGAATTCCAAAGCAAAATTCCCAGATTTGGGGATGGGAATTTGGGGAATTCCAAGGGAAAATTCCCAAAATTTGGGGATGGGAATTTGAGGAATTCCAAGGGAAAATTCCCAAATTTGGGGTTGGGAATTTGAGGAATTCCAAAGGAAAATTCCCAAATTTGGGGATGGGAATTTTGGGAATTCCAGGGGAAAATTCCCAAATTTGGGGATGGGAATTTGAGGAATTCCAAAGGAAAATTCCCAAATTTGGGGATGGGAATTTGAGGAATTCCAGGGGAAAATTCCCAAATTTGGGAAGGAAGAGCCAGACCTTGGGGTGGGTTTGAATTTTGGGGATTTGGGGAATTCCAGAGGAAAATTCCCAAATTTTGGGGATGGGAATTTGGGAATTGCAGGGATTGGAGGGAATTTGGGATGTTCTGAAGGATGAATTTTGGGATCTTTTCCCATTTTTTGGATGTTCTGGAGAATTCGGGATTTTTTTCCATTTTTTTTCCATCCCTGAGCCGGTTCTGGAATTCTGGGCTTGGATTTGGGATTCCACCACTTAAACCCAACCTTAAAATGTTAATTATGGTTAATTAATAACATCATTGATTGTTTGTAGCCTAAAATGCTACTTAAGGCCAGGTTTAATTACTCCGGGTTTACAAAGCCTGAGTAAAGCCCTGACCCACTTAAACCCAGCACTAAATGTTAACTAAGCCCAGTTTTAATTACTCAGAGCCTGAGTAAGGAGTGAGTTCAGGGCCCTGGATCACTTAAATTCAGCACTAATTGTTAATTAAGCCCAGTTTTAATTGTGTAGAGGTGACAAGGTCTGAGTAAAGCCCTGGGCCATTTAAACCCAGCACTAAAATCCAGTTAAAGCCGGGTTTAATTACAAAGCTCTGAGTAAGGAGTGAGTTCAGTGCCCTGAACCACTTAAACCCAGCTCTAATTGTTAATTAAACCTGGGTTTAATTATCAGGGAGTTCCAACCTCGAGTAACGGCTCCAACCCCTGATTAGAGCCCTGGATCACTTAAACCCAGCACTAAATGTTAATTAAACCTGGTTTTAATTACTCAGGGGTGACAGAGCCTGAGTAAGGAGTGAGTTCAGGGCCCTGAACCACTTAAACCCTGTTCTAATTGTTAATTAAACCTGGTTTTAATTACTCAGAGGTGACAGAGCCTGAGTAAGGAGTGAGTTCAGGGCCCTGGATCACTTAAACTCAGCACTAAAACCCAATTAAAGTTGAGTTTAATTACAAAGCTCGGAGTAAGGAGTGAGTTCAGTGCCCTGAACCATTTAAACCCAGCACTAATTGTTAATTAGACCTGGGTTTAATTACTCAGGGGTGACAGAGCCTGAGTAAGGAGTGAGTAAGGCTCAGGACCACTAAAACCCAATTAAAGTTTAATTACAAAGCACTGAGTAAGGAGTGAGTTCAGGCCCCTGAACCACTTAAACCCAGCACTAAATGTTCATTAAGCCCAGTTTTAATTACTCAGGGTTGGATTTGGGCTGATCCTGGGGGGATTTGTGGTTCCTTCATTTTCTGGGGGTTTAAATCTCATTTTTGGGGCCATTTTTGGACATTTTTAGCAATTTTGGGGCTGAAATTGGGAAATTTGGAATTGGAATTGGAAATTTTGAGACTGAAATTGGAAATTTTGAGGCTGGAATTGGGAATTTTGGGTCAGAATTGG
Organism: Luscinia megarhynchos; assembly: GCA_034336665.1. Taxonomy (NCBI): domain Eukaryota; kingdom Metazoa; phylum Chordata; class Aves; order Passeriformes; family Muscicapidae; genus Luscinia; species Luscinia megarhynchos. The sequence goes on along the minus strand of JAPFBE010000038.1, from coordinate 756,271 downwards.
GAATTTTGGGATTGGAATTGAGAATTTATGGAAATTTCTCTTTTTTTTCCCCAGAGCTTTTTCCAAGGGGAGCGTGGAAAATGAAGGTCAGAGGCTGAGGGAGCCCCAGCTGCAAAGGGCACCTGAAATTCAGGTAAATTCTGGGAAATTTGGGCAAATTCAGTTTTTCCTGCATCCTGGGGATGGAATTCCAGGATTTTTCCTGGGTTTGGGGCTGAAAAACAGGGAAAAAAATAGAGGGAGAATGGGAAAAAACCCAAATTTTGCTGCCAAAATCTCATATTTCAACAGGAATTTCCCAATTTTTGGGGATCCCTATAAATCCAGGGGGGTTTTCTGAGATTTCTGGGAGAATTCCTGATATTCCCAGTTTTTTTCCTCTCTGACTCAGGTTCTGGAGCAGAAATTCCTGCTCAGAATGAGGGTTTGGGATGTAAAAAAAAAAAGGCAAAAAACAGGAAAAAATGAGGGGGGAAAAAAACCCAGGAAAATGGGAAAAAACCCAAATTTTGCTGCCAAAATCTCATTTTTCCCTGGGAATATCCTGATTTTTGGGGATCTCCATAAACACAGCGGGATTTTCTGGGATTTTTGGGAAAATTCCTTGATATTCCCAAATTTTTTTTCCCCTCTGAGTCAGTATCTGGAGCAGAAATCCCTCCTTGAAGTCTGGATTTGGGATGGGAAAAACAGGGAAAAAATGGGGCAAAAACCAGGAAGAAAATGGGGAGAAAATGGGAAAAAATCCAAATTTTGCTGCCAAAATCTCATTTTTCCACAGGAATCTCCCATTTTTTGGGGATCTTCATAAACCCAGGATGATTTTCTGGGAGAATTCCTGATAGTCCCAATTTTTTTTCCCCTCAGAGTCAGGATCTGGAGCAAAATTCCTCCTTGAAATGCAGATTTGAAGCAAAAAAAACTGGGGAAAAATCCAAAATTTTTTGCCAAAACCTCATTTTTCCATAGGAATTTCTTGGTTTTTGGGGATCCCCATAACCCCTGGGTGATTTTTGGGAGAATTCCTGATATTCCCGATGGTTTTTCCCCCTCAGAGTCGGGATCTGGCCGTGCCCGGAGCCGGGGGAGGATCGATGGACAAGCCAAGCGACTTCTGACTCTGCGGCGTTTTCCGGGAAAAATTCCATGGCCATGTATCCTACCAGGTACCTCAGGCACAAATCCTTTTATTCCCAAATTCCTGCCCCTTTTCCCAAAATTCCTGCCCCTTTTCCCTAAATTTCTCCCCTTTTTTCCCCAAATTTCTGCCCATTTTTCCCAAATTTCTATTCCTATTTCCCAATTTTCTGCCCTTTTTTTCTTCAAAATTTTGCCCCTTTTTCATTAATTTTTTTTCCTTTTTTCCCACATTTCTTCCCCTTCAAAATTATTCCTGTTACCCCAAATATTTTTCTGTTTCCTCGAATTCCTACCCTTTTTTTCGCAAAATTCTGCCATTTTTCCCCCAAATTTCTACCCTTTTTTCCCCACATTTCTGCCATTTTCCCCAAATTTCTTCCTCAAAATTCTTCCTTTTCCCCCACATTTCTTCCCCTTTTCCCCAGGTTCTTGCTCTTTTTTCCCCAGATTCTTGCCCCTTTTCCCCTCAAATTCTTGCCCCTTACCCCCAAATTTCTGCCCTTCCCCCCCTTATTTGTGCCCTTTTTTCCCCAATTTCTACTTTTTTCCCCCAAATTTTTGCTCCCCTTCCCCAAATTGCTTTCTTTGTTATCCAATTTCTTCCCCTTTTTCCTTTGAATTTCTGCCTTTTCTCAGAAATTTCTGCTCTTTTTCCCCCACATTTCTGCCTCTTTTACCCAAATTTCTGTCCCTTCTCTTGAATTTTTTGCCCCTTTTCCCCAAATTTTTGCCCCTTTTCCCCAATTTCCTGCCTCTTTTCCCCAAGTTCCTGTTCGTTTGTCCCCAAATTTCCATCCCTTTCCACCAAATTTCCCCCAAACTCTCCCCTCTCCATTCTGTCTCCCTCCCCCAGCTCATCTCCATCCCACCCCCACCCCCTTGGTGACAACGACCCCCTCTCTCGGTGTCAATCCCCCCAAAACACCGAAGGCTGCTCGCCTCCCGCGAGGGTCTCCGGCGAGGAATGCAACGGCATCAACGCCATGGCGGCCGAGAGCGGCCCGACGCAGCGCCTGCGCCAACCTGCCCGGTGCTGCCGGGACGCCGCTGGACTCCACGCAGCCCTCGGCGGCGCCGGGCGCCGGGCCAGGCCCAGCCCGGGGCGGGCGTGAGGCCAATCGCGCCGCTCGAAAGCGTCCCAACCCCAACAAGCCCAAGCGCCAAACCAACCAGCTGCAGTACCTGCTCAAGGTGGTGCTCAAAACCCTCTGGAAGCACCAGTTCGCCTGGCCCTTCCAGCAGCCTGTGGACGCCGTCAAGCTCAACCTCCCGGTGAGGGCCGCGCGTCGGGGAGGGGCGTTGGGATTGACCGGGAATCACCGGGATGCAGTTGAGCCGGTGGTTGGGTGAGGTGGTCCAAGGGTTGGGCTTGATCCAGAGTTGGAGTTGATGGTCCAAGAGTTGGGCTTGGTCCAAACTTGGAGTTGATTATCCAGGGTTTGGGTTTGATCCAAAGTTGGGTTGATGGTCCAAGAGTAGGGCTTGATCCAAAGTTGGATTTCTTGATCCAAAGTCGGATTTGATGATCCAAGGGTTGGGCTTGATCCAAAGTTGGACTCGGTGATCCAAAGTTGGGTTTGACAATGCAAAGTTGGTCTTGACCAAAAGTTGATCTTGATATTCCAAAGTTGGATTTGATGTCCCAAAGCTGTCTTGATGATCCAGAGTTGGTCTTGATGGTCCAGAGTTGGATTTGATGATACAAAGTTTGACTCGATGATCCGAAGCTGGACTTGTTCCAAAGTTGGTCTTGATGACCCAAAATTGGATTTGATGGTCCGAAGTTGGTCTTGATCCAAAGTTGGATTCGATGATCCCAGTGGTTTGACTTGATCCAAAGTTGGATTTGATGGTCCAAAGTTGTTGATTTGATGGTCTGAAGTTGGTCTTGATGATCCAGAGATCATCTTAATGATCCAAAGTTGGACTTGACCCAAAGTCGGACTTGATCCAGAGTTGGATTTGATGATCTGAAGTTGGTCTTGATAACCCAAAGTTGGATTTGATGATGCAGAGTTGGAGTTGATCCAAAGCTGGATTTGGATTTGACAATGCAAAGTTGGTCTTGATGATCCGAAGTTGGACTTGATCTAAAGTTGGTCTTGACCCAAAGTTGGTTTTTTGACCTGAAGTTGGTCTTGATGACCCAAAGTTGGATTTGATAACCCAAGTTTTCTTGATGGTCCAAAGTTGGATTGGATGATCTGGTAATTGGACTTGACCCAGAGTTGGACTTGATGATTCAAGGGTTAAACTTGGGTCAAGAGTTGGGTTCAGTGATCCAAAGTTAGACTTGATCCAATGGTTGGATGAGACGATCCCATGGTTGGGCTGGAATTTTTAGGAATTTCTCAGCCAGAATCTGGAAATTTTGGTGTCTTTGGGATGAAATTTTTCCCTTCCCAAAAACCCAGAATTGGGAAATTTTGGTGCTGTTGGGATGAATAAATTTTTCCTTCCCACAAATCCAAAATCAGAGAATTTTGATGCCCTTGGGATGAAAAAATTTCTCCTTTCCCAAAAACCCAGAACAGGGAAATAAACCCAGAAGTGGGAAATTCTGATGCTTTTGGAATGAAATGATTCCTTTCCCCAAAAAACTCCCTGAAATTGGGAAATAAACCCAGAATTGGGAAATTTTGGTGCCTTTGAGATTAAATTCATCCTGTCCCAAAAACCTACAATTTAGCTTTTCCCACAATCCCCTCCTTTTTTAACTACAAACCCCCACTTTGGGATGAAACCCAGATACTGATAAATCCAGGAATGAGCCAGAAAAACCCAAATCCTTAAAATCCTGAAATTCCCAATTTATCTTTCTTCCAGGATTATTATAAAATAATTAAAACTCCGATGGATATGGGAACAATAAAGAAACGTTTGGAAAATAATTATTACTGGAATGCTCAAGAATGTATCCAGGATTTCAACACCATGTTTACAAACTGCTACATCTACAACAAGGTAGGGAAAAAATTCCCAAAAGTTTTTGGGGAAAAAAACCCAGAATTTAATCATTGAGTTGAATTCCTGCCTCAGCCTTCGTCCCCATTGGGATTGGTGGAGTCTAAATACGGATTTCTCCTTTTTTTTAAATTTTATTTAAGTTTTTTAATCAGATCCTTGGGAATTGGGGTCTGGGTTTCCTGGTTTTTAGGAATGGTGAAAGTTTGGGGTCTAAGTGTGGATTTTCCCTTTTTTTCTTTATTTTATTGCTTCTTAGAGGAATATTGGAAGGGATTTTTCCTTTTTTTTTTCCTATTCCCCCCTTCTCCCTTTTCTCCTCTCTTTTTTCCCTCCTTTTCCCCTGATTTTCCGTCCCTTTTCCCTCCTTTTCACCCCCTTTTCTCCCCCCTTTCCCCCCTTCCATTTTTTTTCCTTATTTTTCCCATTTTTCCCCTTTATTTTCCCTATTTCCCCCTTTTTCTTAATTTCCCTCCATTTTCACTTTTTCCCCCTCATTTTCCCCCTTCCCCCTCTTCACCTCCTCACTCCCCCTATTAAAAAAAACCCCCAAAATTTACCCCCAAAACCTCCCCCACCCCTTCAGACCCAATTCCCTTTTGCCCAACCCCTAACTCCTGTTTTTGTCTCCCATTTTTGCAGCCAGGGGATGACATTGTGCTGATGGCAGAAGCTCTGGAGAAGCTTTTCCTGCAGAAGATCTCGGAGATGACGCAGGAGGAGACGGAAATCGTCATCGCCCAGACCAAGGGCCGGGGCCGCGCGCGCAAGGAGGCAGGTGGGGAGCCCAGAGCGCCCAAAAACATCCCAAAACTCCACCCAAAACATCCCAAAACTCCACCCAAAACATCCCAAAGTTCCACCCAAAAACATTCCAAAATGCCACCCAAAAACATCCCAAAACTCCACCCAAAAACATCCCAAAACTCCACCCAAAAACATCCCAGAATGCCACCCAAAATTCCACCCAAAAAAAAATCCCAAAATTCCACCCAAAAAAACCAAATTCCACCCAAAAAAAGTCCCAAAATTCCACCCAAAACATCCCAAAACTCCACCCCAAAACATCCCAAAACTCCACCCAAAAACCCCAAACTCCACCCCAAAACATCCCAAAACTCCACCCCAAAACATCCCAAAACTCCACCCAAAAACATCCCAAAACTCCACCCAAAAAAACCCCAAAGTTCCACCCCAAAACATCCCAAAGTTCCGCCCCAAAACATCCCAAAGTTCCGCCCCCCCAAAACATCCCAAAGTTCACCCCCAAAACATCCCAAAGTTCCGCCCCAAAACATCCCAAAGTTCACCAAAAACATCCCAAAACTCCGCCCCAAAACCATCCCAAAGTTCCACCCCAAAACATCCCAAAGTTCCACCCAAAAACATCCCAAAATTCCACCCAAAACATATCTAAAATCCCCCCCAGAGAATTCCTGAAATTCCTGGAAAAACCTCCTAGAATTCCTGGGGGACAAAAAAAATCCTGGAAAGGAATCCTGGGAAAAAAATCCCCCCATTTCCCCCCTGTTTTCCTGGCTATTTCCCCCCCATTTTTCCCCTTTTTATTTTCTCTCTTTTTTTCTGTTTCCCCCTATTTTTCCCCTATTTCTGTGCTGTATTCTTGGTTATTTTCCCTTATTTTCCCTTCCTTTCCCTTTATTTTCTCTTCTATTTCTGTCCATTCCCCCCCATTTTCCTGGCTATTTTTCCCTATTTTCCCCCTATTTCCCATTTTTTCCCTATTTTCCTCCATTCTCCCAATTGCCCCCATTTTTCCCTATTTCCCTGTTTATTGTCCCTTATTTCTGCCTATTCCCCCCCATTTCCCCTTATTTCCCCTGTTATTTCCTCCTTGTTTCCCTCTATTTCCCCCCTCATTTCCCATTATTTCCCCTATTTCCCTGTCTATTTTCCCCATATTTCCCCTGTTATTTCCCCATATTTCCCCTCTTATTTCCCTATTTCCCCCATTTCCCTATTTTCCCATTTATCTATTTCCTGTTATTTTTCCCCCATATTTCCCTTTTCCCCCCATTTCCCCCATTTCTCCTGTTATTTCCCCATCTTTTCCCTGTCTATTTTCCCCTCTATTTTCCCTATTTCCCCCTTATTTCCCCTGTTATTCCCCCCTATTTCCCTGTTATTTCCCCCACTACTTCCCCTATTTCCTGTTATTTCCCTGCTATTTCCCCCATATTTCCCTATTTTCCCCCCTTATTTCCCCCCCATTTCCCTTGCTATTTCCCCTGTTACTTCCCCATCTTTCCCTATTTCCCCGGTATTTCCCCCGTTATTTTCCCTGTTATTTCCCCATTATTCCCCCCCATTATTTCCCCTGCTATTCCCCCACTATTTCCCCCTATTTCCCCCTTATTTCCTCTGTTATTTCCCCGTTATTTCCCCACTATTTCCTCCATTATTTCCCCCATTATTTTCCCCCATCCCCTCACCGTGTCTCCCTCTCCCCCAGTGCCATCCAAGCCCGGCTCCTCGGTGCTGCCCCCATGTGCTCAGGCTCCGCCCCTACGTCACAAGTGTGTCTCGATGTCGGCGTCGGCCCATAGCTGTATGGCCTTCCCCGTGGCTGTGAGTGGCCGAGCTGCTGGTGTCGCCCGCCATGACCGCTGCCCCCATGCCCCACAGCGCCGTCACATGGGTAGCCTCGCCACGGCCAGCAGCAGCCAGACTCACCATCATCCCTCATCCAGCCAGTCCCGTCAAGGTGAGAGCTGCTCGTTGGGGTTGGGTTGGGAATGGTGGCAGTCATTGGTCATTGTTATCATTATTATTATTATTATTATTATTATTATTATTATTATTATTATTATTATTATTATTATTATTATTATTATTATTATTGAATAGGGCAGTCATTGATACTCTTGTTATTAGCGTTGAGTATTTTTATCAGCGTTACTGTAGTTAGGAGGACTGTAATCAGTATCATCTGTGGTTTTATCATTATTATTAATATTGCTATTATTGTTGCTATTGCAGGTTTGTTAGTATTACTAGTAGTATTGTTATTGTAGGCTTGTTAGTATTGTTATTGTAGGTTTGTTAGTATTATTGTGGGTTTGTTAGTATTATTGTTATTCTAGGTTTGTTAGTAGTACTTCCATTATTGTTGTTGTAAGCTTGTTACTATTATTAGTAATTGTCAGCATTATTGTAGGTTTGTTAGTGTTACTAGTATAGTAGGTTTGTTAGTATTATTATTAGTAGTATTGTAGGTGTGTTAGTATTATTGTTATTGTGGGTTTGTTGGTATTATTGTAGGTTTGTTGGTAGTATTTCTTCAATTATTGTTGTTGTGGGTTTGTTAGTATTATTAGTAATTGTCAGCATTATTGTAGATTTGTTAGTGTTACTACTATAGTAGGTTTGTTAGTATTATTAGTAATTGTCAGCAGTATTGTAGGTTTGTTAGTGTTGTTATTATAGTAGGTTTGTTAGTATTATTAGTAATAGCTTTGTAGGTTTGTTAGTATTTTTATTATTACTGTTATAGGTTTGTTACTGTTATTATTATAGGATGATGATTATTATTACTACAGATTTCTTAGTATTAATAGCAATAGTATTGTAGGTTTACTAGTATTATTACTATTGCTAGGTTTTTTTGGTAGATTGGTAATATTTTTTTTAATATTACTGTAGAACTTAATAGTCTTTATTATTGTTACTATTATTATTTTTGTAGGTTTCTTAATGTTATTGTACGTTCGTTAGTATTATTGGTAATAGTATTGTGGGTTTGTTAGTATTATTATTACTTTTGCTATTATTATTGTGGGTTTATTAGTAGAATTTTTTATTATTACTATTGTGGATTTGTTTGTATTATTATAGGTTCGCTATTATTTATTAGTAGTGGTATTATTATTTCTGTTGTTACGGTTTTGTTAGCCAGGATTAATTAACCTAATTGGAGGTCAGAGTTTGCTATTGTTATTGATGTATTGTTACATTATTGGTATTATTAGTAGTAGTAGTATTGTTATGGTTTTCTTAGCCTCGATTAATTAGCTTAATTGGGAGTTAGAGTTTATTACTGTTAGTGGTGTTATTAATAGGTGATTATTATTACATTATTGGTATTACTACTATTTTTATCATCATAATTACTGTTTTTATTATGATGACTTTGTTAGCTAGGATAACAACCTAATTGAGGGTCAGGGTTAATTAATATTTATTATTGTTTTATTGTTATTGGTGATAGTGTTATCATGGCTTCATTAGCCTTCATTAATTATCTAACTTGGTATTAGAATTTATCACCCTTGGATTTTTGGGTGAAGTAGAAATTCCAATGAACGATCCCAAAGCAGAAATTGCAGTGAACAATCCCAAAGTAAAAACTCCAAAACCCCAAATTCCCACAGTAACCTCAGAATTTTGGGTGAAGTAGAAACTCCAATGGACGATCCCAAAATAAAAACTCCAAATCCCAAATGCCTGTGCAAACCCCAGATTTTGGGGTTCAGCAGAACCTCCAGTGAATGATCCCAAAGTAGGAATTCCAAAATTCACATGGTAATCTCAGATTTTGGGGCGCACCAGCCCCTCCCACCCCCAAATCCCTGCCCTAACCCCATATTTTGGGGTGCAGTAGAACTTCCGGTGAACGAGCCCAAAGTAGAAATTCCAAAACCCTGAATTTTTGGGTAAAGTAGAACCTCCAAAACCCCAAAATTCCCATGGTAGCCTCAGATTTTGAGGTGCAATAGAACCTCTAAACCCCAAAGTCTAACAGTAACCTTGGAATTTTGGGTGCAGTACAACCTCCAATGAGCAATCCCAAAGCAGAACCTCCAAAACCCAAATCCTCATGCTAACCCCAGATTTTGGGGTACTCCACCCCCTCCAAAACCCCAAATCCCTGCCCTAACACCAGATTTTGGGGTGCCCGACCCCCAAACCCCCGCCTCAACCCCAGATTTTGGGGTGCCCCAGCCCCTCTCACCCTAACCCCAGATTTTGGGGTTCCCCAGCCCCTCCAAAGCCCCAAATCCCTGCCCTAACCCCAGATTTTGGGGTGCAGTAGAACTTCTAATGGATGATCCCAAAGTAGAAATTCCAGTGAAGGATCCTAGAGTAGAAATTCCAAAACCTCCATGGTTTCCCCAGATTTTGGGGTGCCCCAGATCTCCAAACCCCACTCTAACCCCAGATTTTGGAGTGCCTCACCCCCAAACCCCCATCTTAACTGCAGATTTTGGGGTTCCCCACCCCCAAACCCCCACCTTAACTGCAGATTTTGGGGTCCCCCAGCCCTTCCCACTCTAACCCCAGATTTTGGGGTGCAGTAGAACCTCTAATGAACAATCCCAAAGTAGAAATTCCAGTGAAGGATCCTAGAGTAGAAATTCCAAAACCCCCATGGTTTCCCCAGATTTTGAGGTGCCTCATACCTCCAACCCCCAAACCCCAGATTTTGGGGTGCCTCACCCCCGAATTCCTGCCCTAACCCCAGATTTTGGGGTTCCTCAGACCTCCAACTCCCTAACCCCAGATTTTGGGGTTCCCCAGCCCCTCCAAAACCCCAAATCCCTGCCCTAACCCCCAGATTCTGGGGTGCCCCAGATCTCCAACCCCCTAACCCCAGATTTTAGAGTGCCTCACCCCCAAATCCCTGCCCTAACCCCAGATTTTGGGGTGCCCCAGCCTCTCCCACCCTAACCGCAGATTTCGAGGTGCCTCACTCCCAAACCCCCACCCTAACCCCAGATTTTGGGATGCCTCACTCCCAAACCCCCACCCTAACCCCAGATTTTGGGGTTCCCCAGCCCTCCAAAACCCCAAATCTCTACCCTAACCCCAGATTTTTGGGGTGCCCCAGCCTCTCCCACCCTAACCGCAGGTTTCGAGGTGCCCTCACTCCCAAACCCCCACCCTAACCCCCAGATTTTTGGGATGCCTCACTCCCAAACCCCCACCCTAACCCCAGATTTTGGGGTGCCTCCCCCCCAAACCCCCACCCTAACCCCCTCCTCCCCCCCTCCCCAGACAAAGAAGGGGGTGAAGAGGAAAGCAGACACCACCACGCCCACCGCCATGGACCCCATCCACGACTCCTCCTCGCTGCCCACCGAGCCCAAGGCCACCAAGCTGGGCCCATGGCTGAGAGCAGCTTGACCCGTCAAGCCCCCAAGAAGGAGATCCCGGACTCGCAGCAGCACTCGGGCGAGAGCCAGCCTCCAAGGCCTCGGAGCAGCTCAAGTACTGCTGGGGCGGCATCATCAAGGAGATGTTCGCCAAGAAGCACGCTGACCCACGCCTGGCCCTTCTACAAGCCCGTGGGCGTGGAGGCTGGGGCTGCACGACTACTGCGACATCATCAAGCACCCCATGGACCTCAGCACCATCAAGGTGGGGGCGGGCTGAGGGGGCAGAAGTGGGGGTTTTGTGGGGGAAATGGGGGTTTGGGGGGATGATATGGCGGTTTAGGGGGGAAATAATGGGGGGTTTGAGGGGATGAAAATGGGGATTTGAGGGGAAGAAATGGGGGTTTGGAGGAATGAAATGGGATTTTTGGGGATAAAATGGTTTAGTAGGAGTTTGGAGGGAAAAAAATGGGGGTTTGGGGGAGTAATGGGCATTTCAGGGGGAAAAAATGGGGGGCTTGGGGTAATAAAATGGGGGGTTTTAAGGGGAAAAACGGGGGGTTTGAGGGGAAAAAATGGGAGTTTAGGGGGAAAAAATGGGGGTTTGGAGGAATAAAATGGGGGTTTGGGGGGAAAATGGGGAATTAGGGGGAAATAATGGGGGGTTTGAGGGGATAAAATGGGGGTTTAGGGGAGTAAAAATGGGATATTGGGATAAATAGGGGTTTGGGGAAATGAAATGGGATTTTTGGAGATAAAATGGGATTTTAGGGGGAAAAATGGGAGTTAGAGGGGAAAAAAATGGGGGTTCTTGGCGGGAAAAATGGAAGTTTGTGGGGGAATAATGATGGTTTGGGGGTAAAATGGGATTTTAGGGGAAAAAAATGGGGGTTTGGGGAAATAATGGGATTTTGGATGTAAAATGGGGTTATAGGGAGGAAAAAATGAGGGGTTTGGAGGGAGTAATTTTTGTGCATTTTTGCCCCGTTTCAGTCCCAGCTGCGGAGCCGCCAGTCCTGGGTTGCTCAGGGGTGAATTCCCATGGAATTCCCGCTGGAATTTCCCATTTTTGTGCGTTTTTCCCCCGTTTCAGTCCAAGCTGGAGAGCCGGGAGTACCGGGACGCTCAGGAATTCGCGGCCGACGTGCGGTTGATGTTCTCCAACTGCTACAAGTACAACCCCGCCGACCACGAGGTCGTGGCCATGGCCCGCAAGCTGCAGGTGAGAATTCCAAAAAATTCCCTCGGTTTCCCAACAGATTTTTCCCAAAAATCTCAGAATAACCCCCCAAAAAAGCTGATACAGCAAAAAAAAAAAACTTTAAAAGGTTAAAAATTGACGTGTTTTGTCGTGGAAGTGAGCCGACCCCGGCGTCACCTCCCGGCCGCTCCCCAAATTGCAGGACGTGTTCGAGATGCGCTTTGCCAAGATGCCGGACGAGCCGGAGGAGCCGGTGATTCCCGCCTCGTCCCCCGTGGTGGTCCCGCCCCCCACCAAGGTGGCGCCGCCCTCGTCCAGCGACAGCAGCAGCGACAGCTCCTCCGACAGCGACAGCTCCTCCGACGACTCCGAGGAGGAGCGGGCACAGCGCCTGGCCGAGCTCCAGGAGCAGGTGCAGGCTGGCCCCAGGGCCCTTCCGGTGGGGTTGGGTGGTCTCGGGGTCACGGCTGGGAACCGTGGCTATGCCATGACCGTCAGCTCCTGAGACAACAAAATCATTGGGTTCGTTGACCACAATCGTTGGGTTCGTTGACCACAATCATTGGGCTTGTCGTCTCAAAATCATTTGGTTTGTTGACCCAAAATGGTTTGGTTTGTGCGCCCAAAATCATTGGGTTTGTGACCAAGATAATTTGGTTTGTGGACCCTGAATCCTTTGGTTTGTCAACCTGGAATCATTGGGTTTGCTGACCCAAAATCATTTGCTTTGTGAACCCAGAGTCATTTGGTTTGTTGACCCAAATCGTTGGGTTTGTTGACCCAGATTGTTTGGTTTGTTGACCCAAATTGTTGGGTTTGTTGACCAAAATTGTTGCATTTGTTGGTTCAGAATTGTTGGGTTGACTTGAAATCATTTGAGTTTGTCGACCCAGGACATTGAGTTTGTCACTCCAAAACTGTTGGGTTTGTTTACCTAAAATTTTTGAGCTGACCCAGGATTGTTTGGTTTGTTGACCCAAAGTTGTTGGGTTAACTCAAAATCATTTGGTTTGTTGATCTAAAATCGTTTGGTTTTAACTGAAGATTGTTGGGTTTATTGACCTAGAATTGTTGGGTTCTTGGACATTAAGTTGTGTTGGGTTAACCCAACATTGTTGGGTTTGACTCAAAATCCTTAATTTGACCCAAAATTCTTGGGTTCATTGACCTAAAATCTGAGTTTGTTGACCCAAAACTCAGTGACTGGGCGGGGTCACTCATGGGTGGGGTTTGATGACCCTGGAGGTGACCAAGGACTGGACACTGGGCTGGGTGGAAAGATTGTGGTCAGTCCTAGGTGGGATCTGCCCAGCTCAGACTTGGGTGTCCAAAACCAACTGGAGCTCAGCTTTGAGTGGCCAGGAGGAAATTAAACTCAGCTTTAGACACGTAGAGCTGTCCATGGAAGGACTGGACACTGGTTTGAGTGACCAGGTGTGGGTTGGTCAATCACAGGTTGCAATTGGTGACCTTTGTGGTGACTGAGGAGTGGCCAAGAAGGTTGTGGTCAGTCTGAGGTGGGATCTCCCACCCTAGAGGTGACCAAGAGCTGGACACTGGTCTGGCTGAGCAGGTTTTGGTCAGTCCCAGGTGGCATCTCCCACCCTGGAGGTGACCATGGAAGGACTGGGCACTGGGCTGGCCGAGGAGGTTGTGGTCATGGAAGGGTTGGAGGTGACAGAGGAGTGGCTGGACACTGGGCTGGGTGGGAAGGTTGTGGTCAGTCCCAGGTGGGCTCTCCCACCCTGAAGGTGACAATGGAAGGATTGGAGGTGACAGTGACCAGCTGTGGTCAGTCCCAGATGGGATCTCCCACCCTGGAGGGGGGTCAGCCCAAGGTGAAACCTCCCACCCTGCAGGTGACCAAGAGCTGGACACCAGTCTGGCTGAGCAGGTTTTGGTCAGTCCCAGGTGGGATCTCCCACCCTGGAGGTGACAGTGACCAGCTGTGGTCAGTTCAAGGTGGATCTCCTACCCTGAAGGCGACCATGACCAAGTGTGGTTAGTCATGGGTTTGTTTTGATGACCCTGGAGGTGACCATCAAAGGACTAGACACTGGTCTGGGTGACCAGCTGTGGTCAGTCCAAGGTTGATCTCCCACCCTGGTGGCCACCAAGGGGGGTCAGTCCCAGGTGGGCTCTCCCACCCCCTGACCCCACTCCCGCCGTTCCCTGTCCCCCGCAGCTCAAGGCCGTGCACGAGCAGCTGGCGGCGCTGTCCCAGCCCCAGCAGAACAAACCAAAGAAGAAGGAGAAGGACAAGAAGGAGAAGAAGAAGGAGAAGCACAAAAAGAAGGAGGAGCTGGAAGAGGCCAAGAAGAGCAAAGCCAAGGAGCCGCCGCCCAAGAAGGCCAAGAAGAGCAACAGCAACAGCAGCGTCTCCAGGTGCGCCCTTCCCACAATTAACCTAATTAACCTAGGTGCTAATTAACCTAATTGCAGCAGGGTCGTTAACGAGGAACCTCCTGGCCCGAGGTGATGGTTGGGCTTGAGTCCAGCCATGAGCTCAGCTCAGGGTTTGGGGCAGGTGGAGCTTGGCTTTGGGTGGACAGAAGCAAATTAGGCTCAGCTTTGGGTTTCTGAATTGCTTGAGCTCAGTTTTGTGTGACTAGGACCAGCTTGAGGTCAGTTTTGGGTGTCCAAGAGAAGCCTGAGCTCAGTTTTGGGTGTCCAGGCCCAGCTTGAGCTCAGTTTTGGGTTTCTGAATAGCTTGAGCTTAGTTTTATTTGTCCAGAGCCATCTTTAGCTCACCCTGGGATCACCACACATTTTAAACTCAGTTTTCTACCCCAGCTCCCAGCTTCACCCCAAAGCCACAACCAACAAAGCTACTTGTTTTTAGGATAAAAACTAAATTTACTCTATTTTCTGTGGGTTAGGGCTAGGTTTAGGTCAGATTTAGGTTTAAAATGCCATTTTTTGGTCCTGTGAGCATCAACAAGGAGCCCATGGCGAAGCTCTGCAGCTCCTGTGGGTTAGGGCTGGGTTTAGACTGGGTTGAGGACAAGTTTAGGTCCAAAATTCCATTTTTGTTGTCTGAACAGCAAGAAGGAGCCAGCAGTGAAGCTCTGTAGCTCCTGTGGGTCAGGCTGGGTTTAGGTGGGGGTTAGGCCAGCTTTAAGTCTAAAACCTTGTTTTATGGTCACATGTGCAGCAATTGAGGAGCCAGTGGCATCAAGTCCTCCGAGTCCAGGGCGTTAGGGCTGGTTTAGGCTGGGTTTAGGTTGGGTTTAGGCCTGAACCACCATTTTTTGGCCATGTGAGCAGCAGGAAGGAGCAGTTGGTGGTGAAGTCCTCCAGGTCCAGGGGGTTAGGGCTGGTTTAGATTGGGTTTAGGTTGGGTTTAGGCCTGAACCACCATTTTTTGGTCGTGTGAGCAGCAAGGAGGATCTGTTGGCGATGAAGTGCTGGGGGTTAGGGATGGTTTAGGTTAGGTTTAGGCCTAAACCATTGTCTTTTGGCCGTGTGAGCAGCAAGAAGGAGCCGGCGCCGGTGAAGCCCAGCAAAGCCGCGCCCACCTACGAGTCGGAGGAGGAGGAGAAGTGCAAGCCCATGTCGTACGAGGAGAAGCGGCAGCTGAGCCTGGACATCAACAAACTGCCCGGGGAGAAGCTGGGCAGGGTCGTGCACATCATCCAGTCCCGCGAGCCGTCGCTCAAGAACTCCAACCCCGACGAGATCGAGATCGACTTCGAGACGCTGAAGCCGTCGACGCTGCGCGAGCTCGAGCGTTACGTCACCTCCTGCCTGCGCAAGAAGAGGAAACCCCCAGGTAATTCCAATTCCCAAAATTTGGGGGTTTTCAGCCGGATTTTCCAGTGGTTTTATTGCCCAGGATTGGGTTTTTGGGGAGTTTTTTTGGCCTCGCCAAGATGGCGGCAGGTGGGATTCAAAATGGCGGCCGCTGCTGGTCCCATTTTATTTGGAGTAATTCATGATTTTAATTGAAAATTTCAGCATTTTAAATCGTTAAATGTGAGTTTGTGACAAACGAGTTGGGCTGAGCCAGTTGAGTGTAGGATGAACCAGTTGAGCTTGGATGAACTGGTTGGGACAAATGAATGAGTTTAGAATCAACCGGTTAAGTTTTGGGCCAACCAGTTGAGATAAACCAGTGGGTTTAGAACCAACCAATAGAGCTTGGAACCAGCCAGTTGGGTTTAGGACCAACCAGTTGAGTTTAGGACCAACCAGTTGAGACAAACCAATTGACTTTAGCACCAGCCAGTTTGGTTTGGAACCAACCAGTTGGGTTTAGGCTGCCCCAGGTGGACTCCCCATGTTCAATCCTCCATTAACCCCCGCGGTGACGCGTTCCCGGTTTTCCCCGTAGAGAAGCTCGACGTCCTAGCCGGCTCCTCCAAGCTGAAGGGGAATTTGGGATGAACCAGTTGGGTTCAGGATGAACCAGTTTGGTTTAGAACCAACCAGTTTGGTTTAGGCTGAGCCAGTTGTGTTTAGAACCAACCAGTTGAGTTTAGGGCACGACATTTGGGTTTAGACCAACCGGTTGGGTTTACAACCAACCAATTGAGTTTAAGACCAACCAGTTGAGTTTAGAACCAACCAGTTGAGACAAACCAATGGATTTAAAACCAACCAGTTGAGTTTAGGACCAGCCAGTTTGGTTTAGGATGAGCTGGTTGGGTTTAGAACCAATCAGTTGGGTTTAGAACCAACCAGTTGACTTTAGAGCCAACTAATTGGGTTTAGAACCAACCAGATGGGTTTAGGCTGTCCCAGGTGGACTCCCCGTGGTCAATCCCCCACTAACACCCCCGCGGTGACGCGTTCCCGTTTTTCCCGGCAGAGAAGCTCGACGTCCTGGCCGGCTCCTCCAAGCTCAAGGGCTTCTCCTCGTCGGAGTCGGAATCCAGCAGCGAGTCGAGCTCTTCCGACAGCGACGAGTCGGACTCAGGTTAGCGCTTCCCGCCTTTCCCGACCTTTTCCAGACAAATAAACTCAGTTTCATTCCTGTCTCCGCCGTCCATTCTTCTTTGGGGAAGCCTTTGGAATTTTCTGACCCTGTTCCATGATTTTTTTTCCTTTATTTTTTTTTGGCACAGAGCAAGCGCCATGGGAGGTGTTGGTTGGATGGGGTCAGTGGTTTTTTTTGGGAAAATGGGATTTGCGCCTCAATGGAACCGTCGGGAGTGTTGTGTGGAGATGGAGGGAGTGGGATTTTGTGGAAAAAATGGGATTTTTATGGGAAAAAAATGTGGAGGAATTTGGATCTTATGGAAATAGTGGGATTTTATGGAGAGAGAAGATGAAGCAGATGGGATTTTGTGGAGAATAAATGGAGGGAAAGGGATATTATTGGGAAAAAAGTGATTTTATAGGGAAAAAGTGGAAGAAATGGGATTTTTATGGGCTAAAAAGAACAGATAATATTTCAGGGGGAAGATGTGATTTAATGGAGAAAAAATATGGAGTTAATGGGAAACAGTGGGACTTTATGGATAAAAAATTGAGGAGATGGGGTTGTGTGGAAAAAAAGACGGAGTAAGTGGGATTTTATAGGGAATATGAAATTTAATGAAGAAAAAATCAAGGGAATGGGATTTTATGAATTAAAAAATTGGGAAAACAGGATTTTAAGGTACGCAAAATGAAGGAAATGGGATTTTGCTGAGTAAAAAAAATTGGGAAATGGGATTTTAGGGATTAGTCACGGAGGGAATGGAATTTTAGGGATAAATCCCTTTTTATTTTACGGCACCAGGCAGATTTTGGATCTGGAGGAAAAAATGGATTTGGAGGGAATTTGGAATTCCAAGTCCCCAGCGTCACTCCCTGCGCCTCCCTTGGGATGAAATCCTGATTTTTCTGGTTTTTATTCCGAGTTTTCCGCCTTTTTCTCGCGCTGTGGGTTTTTGGATTTGTGCCCATCCCAAAGCCTGAGGTTGAGCCAGGCTTAACTCCAGGAAATGAGAGAGGATTTGGGGGCTCCAGTGTTGGAAAATCCCATGGAAATATTTGAGATTTAATTCCAGAGCAGGTCGGGTGTGGAGACCAAACAGAAATCTAAGAAATCAAAAAAAAAATCCCAAAAATGTCTCCAAAAAAAGAGCAAAGATCCCAAATAAGATGAAACAATCCCCAAAAAACCAGGATTGAGCCGGATCTCGTGGCGATTCCTTGTGATTTTACAGGGAAAATCTGGAATTAGGAGTCTTTGAACGTTTTAGTGAATTTTTAAGGACAATTTTAAGGAGTTTTCCATAAATTTTGGCATTTTTTGGAGGAGGTTGGAAGGTATTATTGAAAATTTTAAACCTGACTTAGGAATGGGAAAATCCAAGGATTTGCAGAATTCTTCCTTGGATTTATCCTTCAAATCCTGTTTTTATTGGATTTTTCCTTATTTTTGCCTGATTTTCCATCAAATCCCCAAAATAAATAGAATTGGGCTCATCCCAAATGTAGAAATTTAATTTTTCTCAAAAAAAAAGTGGTGGTTGGAAGCAGAAAAACTTGGAAAAGGAATTTTTTGGGATGAATTCCACCCCAAACAACCAAATCCAGATTGTTTTTTTCCCATAAAACATCGATCTGCCCCAAATATTTTCCCCAAATTCTTTGATTTTTATGGGTTTTTTTTCAAGATTTCTCAGCATTGGAAGCTCCAATTCCTTCCTCCCTTCAAAACCTGGAAAATTTGGTCTATTGGATGTTTTGAAATAATAAAAGTGATAAAAGAACTCTAAATATCCTTTTTTTTTTTTATGGAATTTTACCCCAAAATGTGGGAATTCGGATCCGTCCATCAGCGTTTCGCTGTTTGGGTGGGAATAAAATCAGTATTTTGGGGAAAATTTGGGAAAAATCCCAGAAATCCACATGGCTACGCTGGATTTGACTTTTCTGCCGCAAAATCACCTGGAAGTGATTTTTTGGTCAATCCTGGATTTTGTTCCTGTGGATTCAGGGCTGAAGGCTCATCCACGGGTTGGGTTGGGATCTCCAAAATCCAGGATGATCCTTCTGGAAACGCGATTCTGACTGGGATCCGGCAACTGGGGAGGAAGTTTGGGATCAGCCTTGGAATTCCTGGGATCTTCTTCTGGACCGGAAAATTCCGACTGGGACCCAAATTTGGTGATGGAATTGGGATCATCTTTGGGTTGGGATCTCCAGAATCTCCAGGTGTTCTCCACAGATCCTCACAATTCCAAGTGGGATCCCAAAATCAGTGATGAAAGTTGGGATCATCCTTGGATTGAAATCCTTGGCTTGAAATCCTTGAAATCTTCTGGACCAGAAAATTCCAACTGGGACCCAAAATTGGTGACAAATTTGGGATCATCCTTGGGCTGGGATTTCCAGGATCTCCAGGTGTTCTCCACAGATCCTCACATTCCGACTGGGACCTGAAATGGGTGACGGATTTGGGATCATCCTTGGGTTGGAATTCCTGGAATCTCCTGGACCAGAACATTTAACTGGGACCCAAAATCAGTGATGGAATTTTGGATCATCCTTGAGTTGGGGTTTCCAGAATTTCCAGGTGTTCTCCACGGATCCTCACGATTCTGACTGGGACCCAGAATCAGCGACAGAGTTGGGATCTCCAAAAATCCTTGAGTTGAGATCTCCAAAATCCAGGATGTTCCTTCTGGACCAGAAAATTCTGACCGGGATACAACAGTTGGCGATGAAGGTTGGGATCATCTTTGAGATCTTCAGAATCCAGGATGATCCTTCTGGGAATGTGACTGGGATTCCGACTGGGACCCAAAATTGGTGATGGAATTTGGGATCATGCTTGGGTTGGGATCCCTGGAATCTCCTGGACCAGAGAATTCCAACTAGGACCCAGCAGTCGGCAACAAAGTTTGGGATCATCCTTGGGTTGGGATCTCTAAAATCCTTGGAATCTCATTCTGAACGTTGTGATTGCGACTGAGATCCAGCAGGGTTGAAGGTCGGGATCATCCTTGGGTTGGGATCTCCAGAATCCAGGATTATTCTTCTGGGAATGTGATTCCAACTGGCACCCAACAACCGGTGATGGAATTTGGGATCATGTTTGGGTTGAAATCCTTGGAATCTCCTTCTGGGAACACAATTCCAGCTGGGACCCAACAGCCGGCGGTGAAGGTTGGGATCATCCTTGGGTTGAAAACCTTGGAATCTCCTTTTGGACCTTGTGATTCTCATTGGGACCCAACACTGGTGATGGAATTTGGGATCATCCTTGGGTTGAAATCCTTGGAATCTCCTTCTGGGAACGTGATTCTGACTGGGACTCAACGACTGGCGATGAATTTTTCCCAGGTTCTGCCTCTGGAGCAGTGGCCTTCCCAGGGTTCCTGATTGTTTTGAATCCATGGATTTTCTTGGCTGTTGGATCTTGGTCCAGTGATTTTTTTCTCTATTTTTTGGCGACAAAATCCCTAATCCCCAATCCCAGAAAGCCCAGGGGAATTCCAGCTCTATCCCTGGGGAATTCCAGCCCTGTTCCCGATCGGTGCTGTCGGGTTCATTAGGAGCAGTTCCCAAATTAATTTTTTTTTTCTTTTTCCATTTTTCTGGCAGAAATGGCGCCAAAATTGAAGAAAAAAGGGCACTCAGGGCGGGAGCAGAAAAAGGTAGGAATGGGATTGGGATTGGATCCATGAGATTGGATGGGATCCATGGATTGGGGTTGGCTCGATTGGTTGGGATTGGATCAATAGATTTGGATTGGGTTGGGGCTGGATCCATGGGTTGGGATTGGGATGGGATCAGTGGATTGGGATTGGGATTGAATTCATTAACTTGGATGGGATTGGATCCACTGATTTGGATTAGGATTGGATCAGTGGATTTTTATTGGATTTATTAATTGGGATTGGATTCATTAATTGGATTGGGATTGAATTTATTAATTGGGTTCTGCTTGGATCCATGGATTGGGATTGGGATTCATGGATTTGGATTTGGATTGGATTCATTAATTGGGTTGGGGTTGGAGCCATGGATTGGGATTGGGATGGGATCGGTCATTTGGATGACCCAGGAGGTCCTTTTGGTGTTCAAGACCACATTTTGATGCCCCAAGAAATTGTTTTGGTGACCAAAAAGATATTTAGATGACCAGAATATTATTTTGTTGCCCAAAACCAGATTTTGATGACCCCAGAGGTCATTTTGATGTCCAAACCAGTATTTTAACTACCAAAACACCAATTCTAGCACTCCACAAGAACATTTCGATGACACCACCACCTCATTTTACCGCTCCACCCTTCCTAACTCCTCTCTCTCGAACAGCACCACCACCACCACCACCAGCCGGCGCCGGCGCCGCCGCAGCCCCCTCCGGCGCCGCCGCAGCCCGTCCCGGCAGCGCTGCAGCCGCCGCAGCCGCCGCCCGTCCCGCCGCCCGCCGCGCCCCTCAAGGCGTCGCCGCCGCCGCCGCCGCCCTTCGTCCCCGCCCAGGTGCCCGTCCTGGAGCACCCCTTGCCGGGGACCATGTTCGACACCATGGCCCATTTCGGCCAGCCCATGCTGCACCTGCCCCAGCCCGAGCTGCCCCCGCCCCACCTGCCCCCGGCACAGCCCGAGCACAGCACCCCCCCCCACCTCAACCAGCACGTGGTGTCTCCTCCAGGTGAGCCGGGGCCGCGGTGGGTGTGGTGGGAGGGAGTGAAGTCCTGGAGGAAGAGGATGGTGGTGGGTGGGGTTAATGGAGGGTCTTGGGTTCTTGGTGTCCATCATGGATTTGTTGGGATGTCCCAAAATCCAGGACGATGAGGATGGTGGTGGGTGGGGAAAGGGAAGGTTCTTCATTCTTGATATCATGCTCTTGTTGGGATGTCCCAAAATCCCAGAGTATGAGGATGGTGTTGGGTGGGGTTGATGGAGGGTCTTGGGTTCTTGGTGTGCACCATGGTCTTGTTGGGATGGCCCAAAATCCCAGAGGAAGAGGATGGTGGTGGGTGGGGAAAAGGGTGATTCTTCGCTCTTGGTATCCACTGTGGTCTTCTTGAGATGTCCCAAGAAGAAGAGGATGGTGGTGGATGTCCAGAAGGGAGGTTCTTGGTGTCCATCATGGGATTGTTGGCATGTCCCAAAACCCCAGAGGATGAGGATGGTTCCAGGAAAAGTCCAGGTCTCACCACCAGGGACATCCCAGAAAAGGAGAGCAGTGTTGGGTGGAATTGGAGAGTGACAGGTCCATGAAAGTTCTCTTGGTGTCCCCACCGCGTCCTTCTTGGAACATCCCAGAGGGAGAGGATGATGTTGGGTGATGGTGGAAGATGAAGGGGAACTTCTCCTGACCTCTGCCCAGTGTCCTTCTTTGGACATCCCAGAGGAAGATGACGATTTTGGGTGGGGTTGGAGGGTGATGGACCCATGGAAGTTCTCCGGGTCCTTCCTGGGACGTGCCAGAGGAAGATGATGGTATTGGGTGGTGGGGGAAGGTGATGAGTGATCCAGGGAACTTCTCCTGGTCTCACCACCGTGTCGTGCTTTGGACATCCCAGGGGAAGATGATGGTGTTGGGTGGGGTTGGAGGGTGGAGGCTGATCCAGGTAACTTCTGATCTCCCCACCATGTCCTTCCTGGGAGATGCCAGGGGAAGATGATGGTGTTGGGTGTGGTTGGAGGGTGGAGGCTGATGCAGGGACCTTCTCCTGACCTCGGCCCCGTGTCCTTCCTCCGCAGCTTTGCACAACGCTCTGCCTCAGCAGCCCTCGAGGCCCAGCAACCGGGCGGCGGCGCTGCCCCCGAAGCCGCCGCGGCCGCCGGCCGTGTCCCCGGCGCTGCCGCAGCCGCCGCCGGCGCCGCTGCTCCCGCAGCCGCCGCTGCCGCAGCCGCCGCAGGTGCTGCTGGAGGACGAGGAGCCGCCGGCGCCGCCGGTGCCGCCACCGGTGCCGCCGCACCACAGCCTCCCGCTGAGCACCAGCCAGATGCAGCTGTACCTGCAGCAGCTGCAGAAAGTGCAGCCGCAGACTCCGCTTCTCCCTTCAGTGAAGGTCCAGTCGCAGCCGGCGCCGCAGCCGCCGCCTCCCCCGGCGCTGCCGCCGCCGCCGGCGCATCCCGCGGTGCAGCCGCTGCAGCCGCCGCCGCGCCCGCTGCACCTGCAGCCCCTGCCCTTCCCCTCGCACCTGGCGCAGCCGCCGGCGCCGCCGCCGCAGCAGCAGCCGCCGCAGCAGCCGCAGCCCCAGCCGGCGCCGCCGCAGCCGCCGCAGCCCCAGCCGGCGCCGGCCAAACCGCAGCAGGTCATCCAGCACCACCCGTCGCCGCGGCACCACAAGCCGGATCCCTACGGCACCGGTGAGCGGCGGCTGCCGGAGCCTGGACGGACAGACAGACAGATGGGAGAGGGAGGGGTGGAGATGTGAGGGGTTTGGGGTCTCTGGGTGTTGGGGGGATGGAGTTGTGGAGGATCTTGAGGATCTCAAAATGTTCAGAGATCTCGAGGATCTCCAGATTTTGGGGTGCCTTGAGTTACTGAGATCTCGAGTTTTTGAGGATCTCAGGTTTTTGGGGTTCTTCAATTACTGAGGATCTCAAGGATCTCTGGTTTTGTTAATCTTCAGGATCTCCGCTTTTTGTAGGTCTTGAGTTATTCCAGATTTCCAGTTTTTGGGGTTCTGGAGTTATTGAGGATCTCAAGGATCTCTAGTTTTTGGGGGCCTTGAGTTATTGTGGATCTCAAGGATTTTGGATTTTTCAGGATCTCAAGGTTCCTCAGTTTTTGCTGATCTCCAGGATCTCTGCTTTTTGTAGGTCTTGAGTTATTCAGGGTCTCTAATTTTTGGGGTTCTTGAGTTACTGAGCATCTCAAGTTTTTCAGGATCTCAAGGATCTTTGGTTTTTGAGGAGCTCAGGTGTCTTCGGACCTCCACTTTTTGTAGGTCTTGAGTTATTCAGGATCTCCAGTTTTTTGGGCGTCTCAAGGATCTCCAGTTTTTGAGGATCTCAAAATGTTCAGACATCTCAAGGATCTCCAGTTTTTGGGGGCCTTGAGTTACTGAGGATCTCAAGGATCTCCAGTTTTTCAGGATCTCAAGGATCTCCAGTTTTTGAGCATCTCAGTATGTTCAAGATGTCAAGGATCTCCATTTTTTTGGTGGTCTTGAGTTGTTGAAGATCTCAAAGATCTTCGGTTTTTGAGGATCTCAAAATGTTCAAAGATCTCGAGGTTCTCCAGTTTTTGGGGGCCTTGAGTTATTGAGGATCTTAAGGATTTCGAGGTTTTCAGGATCTCAGGGATCTTGGCTTTTTGTAGGTCTTGAGTTATGCAGGATCTCCAGTTCGTCGGGTTCTTGAGTTATTGAGGAACTCAAGGATCTTTGGTTTTTGCAGATTCTTTACAGGTTCTTTGGGGCCATCCTGGAGTCCCTTGGGGGCATCTCTGGATCCCTTGGGGACATCCTGGTGTCCTTTGGGGAAACCCCAATGTCCCTCAAGGACATCCTGAAACTTTTTAGAGCCATCCCAGGGGTTTTTTTGTGGTCTTCTGAGGATCCCTTGGGGACATCCTGGTGTCCTTCACCGATATCTTGGGGTTCTCTGGGGCCATTCTGGAGTTCCTCGGGGCCATCCTGGGATCCCTTGGGGCCATCTCAGGATCTCTTGGGGATGTCCTGGAGTCCCTCAAGGACATCTTGGGGTTCTTTGGGGACATCTTGGTGTCCTTTGAGGAAACCCCAATGTCCCTCAAGGACATCCTGGGGTTCTCTGGGGCCATCCCAAGGTTTGTTTTTTTTTTTTTTGAGGCCACCTCAGGATCCCTTGGGGACCTAAGGGAGTCCCTCAAGGACATCTTGGAGTTTTTTGGGGACATCCTGGGATCCCCTTGGGGCCATCTCAGGATCTCTCGGGGCCATCCCAGTGTCCTTTGAGGAAACCTCGATGTCCTTCAAGGACATCATGGGATGTCTGGGGCCATCCCAGGATTTTTTTTGAGGTCATCTCAAGATCCCTTGGGGACATCCCTCAAGGACATCCTGGAATTCTTTGGGGACATCCCAGAGTCCCTTAGGGCCACCTCAGGATCCCTTGGGGACCTAAAGGGAGTCCCTCAAGGACACCTTGGGGGTTTTTGGGGACATCCTGGGATCCCCTTGGGGCCACCTCAGGATCCCTTGGGGACATCCCAGAGTCCCTTGGGAACATCCTGGAGTCCTTTGAGGAAACCCCAGTGTCCTTCAAGGAAATCCTGGGATTTTCTGGGGCCATCCCGGTGTTGTTTTGGTGCCGTGCCGGGGTCGGGGGCGCAGTGATGGTGACAATGACGGTGACACAATGACGGTGACGCAGTGACAGTGACACGGTGATGGTGACAGTAATACAGTGACAGTGACTCGGTGACAGTGACAATGACGGTGACATGGTGACAGTGACGGTGATGCAGTGACTGTGACGCAGTGATAGTGACACGGTGACAATGACATGGTGATAGTGACGGTGACACCGGTGACAGTGACAATGACGGTGACATGGTGACAGTGACGGTGATGCAGTGACTGTGACGCAGTGATAGTGACACGGTGACAATGACATGGTGATAGTGACGGTGACACCGGTGACAGTGACAATGACGGTGACATGGTGGCAGTGACAGTGATGGTGATGCGGTGACTGTGACATGGTGACAGTGCTGGTGATGCGGTGCCGGTGACACAGTGACAGTGACGGTGATGCAGTGACGGTGACAATGACAGTGACACAGTGACTGTGATGGTGACGGTGACACGGTGATAGTGACAGTGACACGGTGACTGTGACATGGTGACTGTGACAATGATGCAGTGACAGTGACACGGTGACAGCGACATGGTGATAGTGACGGTGACAATGACAGTGAGACAGTGACACGGTGACAATGCCGGTGACGCCGCGGACTGACCGGTGCCCACCTGTTGCAGGTCACCTGCGGGAAGCCCCCTCCCCTCTCATGATGCCTTCCCCACAGATGGCGCCGTTCCAGGGCCTCGTGCCTCAGTCGCCCCCTCAGCAAAACATCCAGCCAAAAAAACAGGTGACAAACACGGAGTTTGGGGAAGGTGAAAAAAATCACAGATAAAGAATGGGAGTTTGGGAATGGTGAAAAAAACAAAAATGGGAGTTTGGGAAAGGTGAAAAGAATAAAAAATGGGAGTTCGGGAACGGTGAAAAAAAAATCACAAATCAAAAATGGGAGTTTGGGAATGGTGAAGAAAATGAAAAATGGGAGTTTGGGGCGGGTGAAAGATCAGAAATGGGAGTTAGGGATCAGGTGAAAAAACAGGAGTTTGGGGCAGGTGAACAAATCAAAAATGGGATTTTGGGATCAGGTAAAAAATCAAAAACGGAATTTTGGGGTGAGGTGAAAAAATGGGAGTTTGGGGCAGGTGAAAGATCAGAAATGGGAGTTAGGGATCAGGTGAAAAAACAGGAGTTTGGGGCAGGTGAACAAATCAAAAATGGGATTTTGAGGCAGGTGAAAGATACAAAATGGGATTTTGGGTCAGGTGAAAAAAAACCAAAAATGGGATCAGGTGAAAAAATCAAAAACGGGCTTTTGGGATCAATTGAAAAAATCAAAAATGGAATTTGGGATCAGGTGAAAAAATGGGAGTTTGGGAAAGGTGAAAGATGCAAAAATGGAATTTTGGGACAGGTGAAAGAGCAAAAATGGGATTTAGGGATCAGGTGAAAAGAAGTTGTGAGCCAGGTGAGAATCACGGTTGGGGTTGGATTTATGGGGTGGATCCTGATCCCGAATTCCCACAGGAATTGCGAGCGGTGTCGGGATCAGGGTTGGGATTATGGGATGAGGTTGGGATCAGGATTCGTATCAGGATCAGGGCTGGGATTTTGGGATGGATCCTGACCCTGGATTTCCGCAGGAATTGTGAGCGGGATCAGGATCGGGGTTGGGGTTGGTATTATGGGATGGATCCTGATCCCAAATTTCTGTGCAGGAGTTGTGAGCGGCCTCGGTGTCAGGGTCAGGGTTGGGGTTGGTATTATGGGATGGACCCTGACCCTAAATTTCCGCAGGAATTGTGAGCAGGGTCAGGATCAGAATCAGGACCAGGATTGGGATCAGGATCGAGATTTGGGGATTTGGGGATGGGCCCTGATCCCAAATTTCCACGCAGGAATTGTGAGCGGTGTCGGGATTGGGGTTGGTATTATGGGATGGATCCTGATCCCAGATTTCCACAGGAATTGTGAGCAGGGTCAGGATCAGAATTAGGACTGGAATTGGGGTCAGGATCAGGACTGGGATTTTGGGGATTTTGGGATGGATCCTGACCCCAGATTTCCACAGGAATTGTGAGCAGGGTCAGGATCAGAATCAGGACTGGAATTGGGGTCAGGATCAGGACTGGGATTTTGGGGATTTTGGGATGGATCCTGACCCCAGATTTCCACAAGAATTGTGAGCCGTGTCGGGATCAGGGTTGGTATCATGGGATGGACCCTGACCCCAGGTTTCTGTAGCAGGAATTGCATCAGGATCAGAATTAGGACTGGGATTTTGGGAATTTTGGGATGGATCGTGACCCCAGATTCTCGCAGGAATTTCGAGCGGCCTCAGTGTCAGGATCAGGATCAGGGTTGGTATTATGGGATGGATTCTGATCCCAGATTTCTCCAGCAGGAATTGCATCAGGATCAGAATTAGGACTGGAATTTTGGGATGGATTCTGACCCCAGGTTTCTGTAGCAGGAACTGCATCAGGATCGGGATTAGGGTTGGGATTTTGGGTATTTTGGGATGGATCCTGACCCCCGATTCCCACAGGAGCTGCGAGCGGTGTCGGGGTCAGGATCAGGATTAGGACTGGTATTATGGGATGGATCCTGACCCCAGGTTTCTGTAGCAGGAATTGCATCAGGATCAGAATTAGGACTGGGATTTTGGGGATTTTGGGATGGATCCTGACCCCCGATTCCCACAGGAGCTGCGAGCGGTGTCGGGGTCAGGCTCAGGATGAGGGTTGGTATTATGGGATGGATCCTGACCCCCGATTCCCACAGGAGCTGCGAGCGGTGTCAGGGTCAGGTTCAGGATCAGGATCAGGGTTGGTATTATGGGATGGATCCTGACCCCCAATTCCCCGCATGAGGAGCTGCGAGCAGCCTCGGTGGTGCAGTCGCGGCCGCTTGGCTGCCAAGGAGGAGAAGCTGCACTCGCCCGTGATCCGGAACGAGACCTTCAGCCCCCCCCTGCGCCAGGAGCCCCCCAAGGGCCACCCCGAGGGCATCAAGGCGGCCCCACACCTCCCCCAGCGTGAGTGGGGCCAGCCCCAACGGGGCCAGCCCAAAAAACAGCAAGAAACAAAAAAAATCCTATAAAGTTTCGTTAGGAGAGAGGAAAACACCGTCAAATTCCATGGAGAAAAACAAAAAACAATCCTATGAAGTTTCATTGGGAGAGAGGAAAATCCCATAAAATTTCATGGGGAGAGAGAAAACCCAATAAACAAAAAAAAAAATCCCATAAAGTTTCATGGGGAGAAAGAAAAATGTCGTAAAATTTCATGGGGACAGAGAAAACCCAAAAAACCAAAAAAAGTCCCATAAAGTTTCATTAGGAGAGAGGAAAATCCCATAAAATTTCATGGGAGGAGAGAAAACCCAAAAAATGAAAAAAACATCCCACAAAGTTTCGTTAGGAGAGAGGAAAATGCCATAACATTCATGGAGAAAAACCAAAAAAAAATCCCATAAAGTTTCGTTAGGAGAGAGGAAAACGCCGTAAAATTCATGGGGAGAGAGAAAATGCAAAAACAAAAAAAAATCCCATAAAGTTTCATGGGGAGAGAGAAAAATGTCGTAAAATTTCATGGGGAGAGAGAAAACCCGAAAAACAAAACAAAATCCCACAGAGTTTCATTAGGAGAGAGGAAAATGCCGTAAAATTCATGGAGAAAAACCAAAAAAAATCCCATAAAGTTTCATTAGGAGAGAGGAAAATCCCATAAAATTTCATGGGAAGAGAAAAAACCCAAAAAACAAAAAAACATCCCATAAAGTTTCATTAGGAGAGAGGAAAATTCCATAAAATTTCATGGGAGGAGAGAAAACCCAAAAAACATCTCATAAAGTTTCGTTAGGAAAGAGGAAAACACCGTAAAATTCCATAGAGAAAAACCAAAAAAAAAAATCCCATAAAGTTTCATGGGGAGAGAGAAAACCCAAAAAACAAAAAAAAAATCCCATAAAGTTTCATTAGGAGAGAGGAAAATGCCGTAAAATTCATGGAAAAAAACCAAAAAACAATCCCATAAAGTTTTATGGGGAGAGAGAAAAAATGTTGTAAAATTTCATGGGGAGAGAGAAAACCCAAAAAACAAAAAAAAAGAACCCCACAAATTTCATGGAGAGAGAGAAAAATCCTGTAAAACGTCATGGGGAAAAAAACAAAAAAAAAATCCTGTAAAGTTTCTTGGGGAGACAGAAAAATTCTGCAAAATTTCATGGGGAAAAACCGCAGAAAAAAACCCAAAAATAATCCCATAAAGTAATTTTAGGGTTGAAATTGCTGATTTGGGGCCATAAATCCCCATAATTCTACATTTTTGGGTTCAAAATCTCCATAATTCTGATTTTTGTAACTGGAACTCCCCATGATTCTGGGTTTGGGGTTCATAATATCCAGAATTCCAATTTTTGGGTTCAGGATCCCCCTGATTCTGGATTTTTTGGGTTTTTGGGGTTGCAGGGCTGGAGCTGAAGCCCCTGGAGGGGGCAGGACCCCGACCCACCCCAGTTCTGGGATTTAAAAGCCCCAGGATTCCAAATTTTGGGGTCAAAATTCCGGATTTAGGGCTGTAAATCCCCATAATTCTGGATTTTGGAACTGGAAATCCCCCTGATTCCAATTTTGGGATCAGAATCTCCCTAATTCCAGATTTTGTTGTCTGAGACCCCCTGAATTCCTGATTTTGGGGTCAAAATTCCAGATTTTGGGGCCATAAATCCCCATAATTCTCCATTTTGGGGTTCAAAATCCCCAGAATTTTGATTTTTGGCATCTTGAAGCCCCAGAATTTCCAATTTTAGGGTCAGAATTCCTGATTTAGTTTAGTAAATCCCCTTAAATCTCCATTTTTGGGACCAGAAATCTCCATATTTCCAATTTTTTGCTTCAAAAATCCCCCCGAATTCCCAATTTTAGGTTCCAAATCCCCACAATTCCAATTTTTGGGCTCGGGATCCCCCTGATTCTGGATTTTTGGGTTTTTGGGGTTGCAGGGCCGGAGCTGAAGCCCCTGGAGGGGGCAGGACCCCGGCCCGTGATCCCGACTCCCCGGAGCAAACCCCGCTCAGCCCCGACAAGGGAGCGGCAGAAACCGGAGCCCAAAACCCCGTGGCCCCCCAAAAAGGTAAAAAAAAACCAAAAAAAAAATTCAAATTTTGGGGGAAAAAAATTTCAAATTTTGGGGCATAAAAAAATGCAGATACTGGGGGTAAAAAAAATTCAAATTTTTGGGGGTAAAAATTCAAATTTTGGAGGGTAAAAAATTCAAATTTTGGGGGTAAAAAAATTCAAATTCTGGGGAAGAAAATTTCAAATTTTTGGGGGGAAAAAAATCCCTGAATTCCAAAAAAAATCCTAAAAAAATGGGTCGGGTTGGGCACTCTTGGGGTGGGGTTGAGATGGAGAAGGGTCTGGGGGGTCTCCGGGGTTGGATTTGGGATCCCCTGAGATCCAGCCAGGCCTGGGAAGCTTCAGATTGGATTTGGATCCTTGGGGCAAAGCCAGGGGATCCCTTGGAAGCCTCCATGGGTCTGGTTGGATCCCATGGATTCCACCCCAGCCATGGTGGATCCCAGCCCTGGGGGGATCCTGGTAGGTCACATTAAAGTCCCCGTGGCTCTGGGTGGATCCTGGTGGATCCCATGGAAGTCCCTGTGTCTCAGGGTAGATCCAGCCCTTGGTGGGTCCTGGCAGATCCCAGCCCTGGGTGGATCCCTGCCCTGGGTAAATCCCAGCAGATCCCAGCCCTGGGTGGGTCCTGGTGGATCCCAGCCCTGGGTGGATCCCAGCCACACTAGATACTATCCCTGGGTAGATCCCAGCAGATCCCACCCTTGGGTGGATCCCATCCCTAAGTTGATCCTGGCAGATCCCATCCCTGGGTGGATCCCATCTGATCCCAGCCCTGGGTGGGTCCCAGTGAATCCTGGCAGACCCCCAGTAGATCCCAGCCCTGCGTGGGATCCCATCCCCTGGCAGACCCCAGCAGATCCCAGCCCTGGCAGATCCCATCCCTGGGTGGATCCCAGTGGATCCCCAGCCCTGGGTGGGTCCTGGCAGGTCCCAGCAGATCCCATCCCTCAGTGGATCCCAGTGGATCCCTGTCCCTGGCAGATCCCAGCAGATCCCAGCCCCAGGTGTGTTCCATCCCTGACAGATCCCAGCAGATCCCAGCCCTGGGTGGATCCCAGTTGATCCCATCCTTAGCAGATCCCAGCCCCGGGTGGGTCCCAGCCCTAGCGGATCCCAGCAGATCCCAGCCCTGGGTAGATCCCACTCCTGGGTGGATCCCAGTGATTCCTGGCAGACCCCAGCAGATCCCATCCCCGGGTGGATCCCAGCAGATCCCAACCCTCGGGTGGATCCCCAGTTGATCCCATCCCCGGGTGGATCCCAGTTGATCCCATCCTTAGCAGATCCCAGCCCCGGGTGGGTCCCAGTCCTAGCAGATCCCAGCCCGGGTGGATCCCAGTTGATCCCATCCTTAGCAGATCCCAGCCCGGGTGGGTCCTAGCCCTGGCAGACCCCAGTAGATCCCAGCAGATCCCAGCCCTGGTGGATCCCAGCAGATCCCAGCCCGGGTGGGTCCCAGCCCTGGCAGACCCCAGTAGATCCCAGCAGATCCCAGCCCCGGGTGGGTCCCAGTCCTGGCAGACCCCAGTAGATCCCAGCAGATCCCAGCCCTGGGTGGATCCCAGCCCTGGCAGATCCCATCCCGGGTGGATCCCAGCAGATCCCAGCAGATCCCAGCCCTGTGCCCCGCCTCCGCAGGACCCGTTCTGAAGATCAAGAACATGGGCTCAGGGCTGCTGGTGCAGAAGCACTCAGGGCCCAGGGCGTCATGACAGAGTCCCTCGGCGACTCCTTCGAAAGCAGTTCACTGAGAAGGAGGAGGCCTTGAGAGAGCTGAAGGCTTAGGCACGAGCAGGTGGAGAGAGGGAGAAGGAGGCTGAGGAGGGAGCAGAGAGAGGATGAGGTGAGAGCACAGCGGGGGCAGGGGACAAGGGCAGGAACACGGAGAGAGCAGCAGGGACACGGAGAGAGCAGCTGGGGACACAGAGAGCAGCAGGGACACGGAGAGAGCAGCAGGGACACCAGCAGGAACACCAGCAGGGACACAGAGGAGCAGCAGGGACACGGAGAGCACCAGAGACACAGAACAGCAGGGACATCACCAGGGACACAGAGCACCAGGGACACAGAGCAGCAGGGACACAGAGCAGCAGGCACACAGAGAGAGCAGCAGGGACACAGAGCAGCAGGGACACAGAGAGAGCAGCAGGGACACGGAGAGAGCAGCAGGGACACCAGCAGGAACACCAGCAGGGACACAGAGAGAGCAGCAGGGACACAGAGAGAGCAGCAGGGACACAGAGCAGCAGGGACACAGAGAGAGCAGCAGGGACACAGAGCAGCAGGGACACAGAGAGAGCACCAGGGACACAGAGAGAGCACCAGGGACACAGAGAGAGCACCAGGGACACCAGCAGCAGGGACATCACCAGGGACACAGAGAGAACACCAGGGACACCAGCAGGGACACCAGGGACACAGACAGAACACCAGGGACAGCAGCAGGGACACCAGACAGAACACCAGAAACATCACTAGGAACACAGCACCAACGCCACCAGAAACACCAGCAGGAATTCTACAATCATCCCCAAATTGCCAGGAACACCAGAAACGCAGCCAGTAACTGTACAAGCACCACAGGAACCCCACAAGCATCACCAGAACCACCACAAACACCACCAGAAACATCACAGCCATCACCAAAGCACCACCACAGCACCACAAACACAACCAGGCACTGCACAGTCACCACCAAAACCAGCAGGAACGGCACAAACATCACCAGAGGCGCCAGAGCCGCCGGCACGCGCAGCACGGTCACCCTGCCTGGTCACTCTGGTCACTCCCCAGGACCCGGGAGGACGAGGACGCCCTGGAGCAGGCTGGGAGGGATGTTCATGGTCACTCTGGTCACTCCTGGTCACTGTGGTCAGTGTGGTCACTCATGGTCAGTGTGGTCACTCATGGTCACTGTGGTCACTGTGGTCAGTGTGGTCACTCTGGTCACTCCCCAGGACCCGGGGAGGACGAGGGCAGCCCTGGAGCAGGCTGGGGGGTTGTTCCACGGTCACTCTGGTCACTGTGGTCAGTGTGGTCACTCTGGTCACTCCCCAGGACCCGGGAGGACGAGGACGCCCTGGAGCAGGCTGGGGGTGCACAGGAGGTTCTGGGTGGGGGTTCATGGTCACTCTGGTCACTCATGGTCAGTGTGGTCACTCTGGTCACTCCCCAGGACCCGGGAGGACGAGGAGGCCCTGGAGCACACTGGGGGAGGACGAGGAGGTTCTGGGTGGGGGTTCATGGTCACTCCTGGTCACTGTGATGACTCCCTAGGAGCCGGGAGGACGAGGATGCTCTTGAGCAGGCTGGGAGGGATGTTCATGGTCACTGTGGTCACTCCTGGTCACTCTGGTCACTCCCC
This sequence comes from Luscinia megarhynchos, assembly GCA_034336665.1. Lineage (NCBI taxonomy): Eukaryota > Metazoa > Chordata > Aves > Passeriformes > Muscicapidae > Luscinia > Luscinia megarhynchos. Next base: position 723,158 of record JAPFBE010000038.1, on the reverse strand, counting down.
AGGACCCGGGAGGACGAGGAGGCGCTGGAGCAGGCTGGGGGTGCACGAGGAGGTTCTGGGTGGGGGTTCATGGTCACTCCTGGTCACTCCTGGTCAGTGTGGTCACTGTGGTCACTGTGGTCACTCCCCAGGACCCGGGGAGGGACGAGGAGAGCTGGAGCAGGCCCAGCGGGTGCACGAGGAGGTTTTGGGTGGGGGGTTCATGGTCACTCATGGTCAGTGTGGTCACTCATGGTCACTCATGGTCAGTGTGGTCACTGTGGTCACTCTGTAGGACCCGGGAGGGACGAGGAGGACCTGGAGCAGGCTGGGGGTGCACAGGAGATTCTGGGTGGGGGGTTCATGGTCACTCCTGGTCACTCTGGTCACTCATGGTCACTGTGGTCACTCATGGTCACTCCTGGTCACTGTGGTCACTCTGTAGGACCCGGGAGGACGAGGAGGCCCTGGAGCAGGCCCGGCGGGTGTACGAGGAGGTTCTGGGTGGGGGTTCATGGTCACTGTGGTCAGTGTGGTCACTCATGGTCAGTGTGGTCACTCCTGGTCACTCTGTAGGACCCGGGGAGGGACGAGGAGGCGCTGGAGCAGGCTGGGGGGTGCACAGGAGGTTCTGGGTGGGGGTTCATGGTCACTGTGGTCACCGTGGTCACTCCTGGTCAGTGTGGTCACTCCTGGTCACTCCTGGTCACTGTGGTCACTCCCCAGGACCCGGGGAGGACGAGGGAGAGGCCCTGGAGCAGGCTGGGAGGGATGTTCATGGTCACTCTGGTCACTCTGGTCACTCCCCAGGACCCCGGGAGGACGAGGGAGGCCCTGGAGCAGGCCCGAAGCGGTGCACGAGGAGGTTCTGGGTGGGGGGTTCATGGTCACTCCCTGGTCACTCTGGTCACTCCTGGTCACTCTGGTCACTCCCCCAGGACCCCGGGAGGACGAGGAGGCGCTGGAGCAGGCCCGGCGGGTGCACGAGGAGGTGCGGCGGCGCCAGGAGCAGCAGCAGCCGCCGGGGCCCGGCGCGGGCGCGGTGCCGGTGCCGGTGCCGGTGCCGGTGTCGGCCGCCTCGGCGCCGCCGCAGCCCCAGAGCTCCCAGAGCTCCCAGTCCATGCTGGACCAGCAGCGGGAGATGGCGCGCAAGAGGGAGCAGGAGAGGAGGCGCCGGGAAGCGGTGAGCAAAGGGTTAACGTCACAGCGGGGGGGCCGAAAGTGGGGAGAAATAACGGGGATGTTCCCAAAAAATGGGGGGTAAGGGTCACAAAAATGGGGGGAAAATAATGGGGATGTTCCCCAAAAAAATGGGGGAAAAGGTCCCAAAAATGGGGAGAAATAACGGGGATGTTCCCCAAAAAATGGGGGTAAGGGTCACAAAAATGGGGGAAAATAACGGGGATGTTCCCCAAAAAATGGGGGGTAAGGGTCACAAAAATGGGGGAAAATAATGGGGATGTTTCCAAAAAATGGGGGAAAAAAGAGTCCGAAAATGGGGGAGAAATAACGGGGATGTTCCCAAAAAAATGGGGAAAAAGAGTCCGAAAATGGGGGAAAATAATGGGGATGTTCCCAAAAAATGGGGGGTAAGGGTCACAAAAATGGGGGAAAATAATGGGGATGTTCCCAAAAAATGGCGGGAAAAAGGTCCCAAAAATGGGGAGAAATAACGGGGATGTTCCCAAAAAATAGGGAAAAGAGTCCCGAAAATGGGGAGAAATAATGGGGATGTTCCCAAAAAATGGGGAAGAGAGTCCCGAAAATAGGGGAAAATAATGGGGATGTTCCCCAAAAAATGGGGGGTAAGGGTCACAAAAATGGGGGAAAATAATGGGAATATTCCTGAAGAAGGGTTTCCAAAAATGGGGTGAAATAATGGGGATGTTCCCAAAAAATGGCAGGAAAAAGGTCCCAAAAATGGGGTGAAATAATGGGGATGTTCCCCAAAAAATGGGGGGGAAAGGGTCCCAAAAATTGGGGAAATAATGGGAATGTTTCCAAAAAATGAGGGAAAATGGTCCCAAAAATGGGGGGAAATAATGGGAATGTTTCCAAAAAATGGGGGGAAAAAGGTCCCAAAAATGGGGGAAAATAACAGGAATGTTCCCAAAAAATGGGGGGAAAAGGTCCCAAAAATGGGGAAAAATAATGGGAATGTTCCTGAAGAAGGGTTTCCAAAAATGGGGAGAAATAATGGGAATGTTCCCAAAAAATGGGGAAAAGAGTCCTAAAAATGGGGAAAAATAATGGGAATGTTTCCAAAAAATGAGGGAAAATGGTCCCAAAAATGGGGAGAAATAATGGGGATGTTCCTGAAAAAATGGGGGGAAAAAGGTCCCAAAAATGGGGAAAAAATAATGGGAATGTTTCCAAAAAATGGGGGGAAAAGGTCCCAAAAATGGGGTGAAATAACAGGAATATTCCTGAACAAAGGTCCCAAAACTGGGTTAAATAATCAGGGTGGTCCCAAAAATGGAGTAAAATAATCAAACCCCAAAAAAAACCTGGAAATTACTGAAAAACCACCAAAAAAACCCCAAATTACAAAAGCCAGAAATGACTCAACACCAAAAAACCAGAAATGGCCCAGAAAACACAAAAAAACCTTTGGAAATTACCCAAAAACCGCCAGAAAAAAAACCCATAGAAATTATTTAAAAAGCCAGAAATGATAAAACACCCAGAAATGGCCCAAAAAAAACACCAAAAAAAGCCTAGAAATAACCCAAACAAAGTTGGAAATAACCCAAAAAACCCAGAAATGGCCCCAAAAACACACACAAAAAAAAAGTAGAAATAGCAAACAAAGCTGGAAATAACCCAAAAAACCCAGAAATGGCCCAAAAAAACCACAAAAAAAAAATTAGAAATAACCCAAACAAAGCTAGAAAATAACGAAAAAAAAACCCAAAAATGGCCCAAAAAAACCACAAAAAAAAAATTAGAAATAACACAAAAAAACCCCAAAAATGGCCCAAAAAATCCAAAAAATTGCACAAAAAACCCAGAAATGACCCAAAAAAGTGGGGGAAAAAGAAATTTAAAAATTCCAGGATTTTTTCCCGATTTTTTCCTGTTTTTGTTTTTTTGGCAGATGGCGGCAACGATCGACATGAACTTCCAGAGCGACCTCCTGGCGATTTTCGAGGAGAATCTTTTTCTAGGAGAGGCGATTCGGCCGGGAATTTTGACTCTTTCCCAAAAAAAGAAAAAAAAACCAACACACACAAAAAAAAATTCCACCCGGAAAAAAAAAACAAAACATGGAAAAGTATCCAAAAAAAAAAGAAAAAAAATATTCTTTTTTTTTTTTTCCTCTCTTTTTCCCTTTTTTCCTGGCCAAAAAAAAAAAAGAAAAACCAACAAAAAACAAAGTTCAGACTCTCCGTTAAATATTGGAAAAAAAATTCAGGAATGGGAGCTGGGGCGGGCTGCCTTACCCCGGAATTCCAATTTTTATTTTTCCCTCTTTTTCCCTGTTTTTTCACACTAAAAAAAAACCATAAAAATTCCTGGGAATTCCTGGGATTTTCTTTTCTTTTTTTTCTATATTTTTTTCCACGGATTTTTGGAATTTTTTTTGCCGGTTTTAAGTTTCGTTTTTTCCGGCCAGCGGCCCGAAAAAAAAAAAGGGAGAAAATTCCCGATTTTTTTGGGCTGGATTTGGGGGCGGATTTGGGGCTTTTTTTGGGGAGGAATTTGGGGGGGAGGGGTGATGGGGGAGGGCTCGGCCCCTCCCCCACCCGCTGCCTCAGGGACTTTCCCCCCTTCGCCTTTTCCTGGAATTTTTCCTCCTTTCCCACTTTTTTTCCTTCTCATTTTTTAATTTTCTTCCTTCTCCTAAACTTCCTTTTTCCCCTGATTTTTTTCCGGTTTTTTCCTGATTTTTTTCATTTGTTTTTTCCCTGATTTTTTTCTCTTTTTGCTGATTTTTGCCCTTTTTTTCTTGTTTTTTTTCTTTTTTATCCCTGTTTTTTTCTGATTTTTTCCCTTTTTTTCTAATTTTTCCTTTTTTTTCCTCTGATTTTTTTCTTTTTTCTCCTCCTTCTATCCCCTTCCTTTTTTCATTTTCCCCAATTTTTCCCCTTTTCTTCCTTTTTTTTATTTTCCTTTTTGCCTGAAATTCTTTTTTTCATTCCCCTCTTTTTTCCCCCTTTTTTCTTTCCTTTTAATTTCTTCCTTCAAAAATCCCATTTCCCCCTTTTTTATTCCCCTTTTCCCCCAATTTTTTTATAAACCCCTAAATTTTTTACATTTCCTTTTCCCTCCTCCTTCCCCTCCCTCCCTCCCCTTTTCCCCAATTTCCCCTTTTTTCCCCAAAATCGCCGCCGAGGCCCGAAATTTTTTATTATTCCCATTTTTTCCACCCGTTTTTAAATTAGTTTTTTAAAATTTTATTTTATATAAATCCCCTTTTTGCCCAAAATCCCGGGAATTCTCCCCGTTTCTCCCCCCTCTCCCCACCCGGGGTTTTATTAATTATTAATAATTAATTAATTTTATTTGGGTTGGGGTCCCCGTCGGTGCCAATCCCGAGGTTTTTTCCCCGGAATTCCCGCTAGGGGTTTTTGCCGATCGTGGAATAAAAAGCGCTGCGAGTTTGGTTTTGTATAAAAAACACCAAAAAACAACCACAACGGAATTTTTCGGGTTTTTCGGCCCGTTTTATCCCAAAATCCCAGAAAATTTGAGGTGGGAAAGGGGGAAAAATTGGGGGGAGGGTGGAAGGAAAAAAAAAAATCCGAATTAATATTTAAAATATTTCCGTTTGAACGGGAATTTTCAATTGAAATTTCCAGGATTTTAAGTTTTGAGTTAAAGTTGACAAATTGGAATTTTGGCATTTTGAGATTTTAAGTGGAAATCGACAGAAATGGGGAGTTTTAAAAGTTGGAAGTTGTGGTGTTTTAAAATCGAAATTTAAATTGAAAAATTATTTTTTGGTTTTAAAAATGCAAAGTTCAACAGGGAATCGACAAAAATAGAAATTGTTAAAAATTGGGAGTTTGGGAATTTTCAAGTCAAAATGGACAGGAATTGAGGTTTTCATTGAAATTTAATTTTTCGATTTTAAACATTTGATTTCGAGCCGAAATTGATAGAATTTGAGATTTCCATTGAAATTTCAATTGTAAAGGTTTAAATTTGGGGAAAGGGGGGAGAGGGGAAAAAAGGAGAAAAATTGGGGGAGGTGAAAAAATAAGTGAGAAAAGGTTTAAAAAGGGTTAAAAATGGGTAAAATATAAATAAAGGAGGGAAAGGGAATAGAAAAGGGGGGAAAATTGAAAGAAAAAAGGGGAAAAAAAGGTTAAAAAATAGTTTTAAAAAATTTAAAAATAAAATTTGGGGCATAAAAGGTCCCCAAAAGGAACAAAAAAAGTCAAAACTAAAAAGGAACAAACGGGGAGAAGCATAAAAACGCCACAAAAAGTTTAAAAAACGGAGAAAAAAAATTTAAAAACCCAAAAATGCCCCAAATCCGCCCGTGGAGGCTCCGCCCCTTCGGCCGTTCCTGGCCCCGCTCCCCGCGCGCTCATTGGCTGTTTAGGGATCGCCCCGCCCCCTTTTCCTCAGCGTCCAATCAGCGCTCGGGGGCGGGGCCGCCGCGATTTGAGGCGGAAGCGGCGCCGCGGGGTGGGGGGGGGAGGGGCGGCGGCAGCGCCGCGATCGCGACAGAAGCGACAGAAGCGCCGCGGTGCCACCCCCGGGCCGGCAGAGCCCCCCCGCAGCCGCGACAGGTCGGTGGTGGCGGCGGGAGCCCCGCGCTGTCGCGACAGAGGTGGCGGGGACACCCCCTCCCCTCCCCGGGGTGTGACAGCGACACCGCAGTGTCGCGATAGCGGCGGGGCGGGGACAGGGCGCGGGACACAGCGGGAGTCGCGACAGAGGCGGGATTGGAGCGCGGCCGCAGCGGTGACAAGGACGGCTCAATGTCGCGACAGCTGCGGACGGGGACAGCGACAGGGACACGCCAATGTCGTGACACTCCGGGGACAGCGACAGGGACACGTCAATGTCGTGACACCCTTTGGGGACAGGGACACTGGGACAGGGACACGCCAATGTCGTGACACTCCGGGGACAGGGACACTGGGACACGCCAATGTCGTGACACTCCGGGGACAGCGACAGGGACACGCCAATGTCGTGACACCCTTTGGGGACAGGGACACTGGGACAGGGACACGCCAATGTCGTGACACTCCGGGGACAGGGACACTGGGACACCCCAATGTCGTGACACTCCGGGGACAGGGACAGGGACAGGCGGTCACCCCTGATGTGGCACCTCGGGGCTGTGGCGGTGCCACCCGGGGGCGGTGACATCCAAGGAACGGTGACACCGGGGACGGTGACAGCCTGACAGTGCCACCCTGGGCATGGTGACACCCAGGGGACGGTGACGCTCTGGGTGTCGTGACAACCTGGGGGTGGTGACATTCTGGGGGTGGTGACATCCAGACAGTGGTGACATCCTGGGCATGGTGACATCCCTGACCGTGCCACTCTGGGAGTGGTGACATCCAGGGAATAGTGACATCCAGGGCATGGTGACAACCTGGGGGTGGCGACACTGCTGACAGTGCCACCCTGGACATGGTGACACCCAGGGGACGGTGACAGCCCTGACAGTGCCACCCTGGACACGGTGACAACCTGGGAGTGATGACATCCAGACAGTGCCACCCTGAGGATGGTGACATTCTGGGGGTGGTGACACTGGGGGTGGTGACATCCAAGGAATGGTGACACCCCGGGGGTGGTGACACTCTGGGGATGGTGATACCCCTGGCAGTGCCACCCTGGGGGTTGTGACACCCAGGGGATGGTGACATCCAAGGAATGGTGACACTCTGGGGATTGTGACACTGGGGGTGGTGACATCCAAGGAGTGGTGACACCCTGGGGGTGGTGACGTCCCTGACGGTGCCACCCGGGCGGTGCCACCCGGGAATTGGGACAGGCGGTGACACATCCCGGCAGCGGCAGCGCCGAGACTCTGGGGACAAGGTGGGGACAATGGGGACACTGGGGGGGACAGGGGGGCGGTTTGGGGACACTCCAGGGGCTGTGGGGACACTCTGGGGACAGGGCCACCGTGGGGTTGGGACACGGTGGGGACATGGGGCACTGGTCAGGTCACGCTGTGACAGGGGAGCACGTCTCGGGGGGGACACCCAGGTGTCCCCAGGTGTCCTGACACTCCCCCTCCCAGGTCCCCCAACTGTCCCCAGGTGTCCCTGCATTGTCCCTGTATTGTCCCCAGGTGTCCCCATGCCCTGTCCCTTTGTCCCCCCATGTCCCCAGGTGTCCCCAGGTATCCCCGTGCCCCACCCCCGTGTCCCCTGCTGTCCCCACGTGTCCCCCAGCCCCCGTCCCTGTGTCCCCAGGTGTCCCAGTTGTCCCCACACTGTCCCTCAATGTCCCTGCGCTGTCCCCAGCTGTCACTATGCCCCTGTCCCCGTGTCCCCAGCTGTCCCCAGGTGTCCCCATATCCCCATTTGTCCCCCACGCCCCTGTCCCTCTGTCCCCAGGTGTCCCTGCGCTGTCCCTGTGTCCCCTAAGTGTTCCCGTGCCCTGTCTCCCTAGCTGTCCCCCAACTGTCCCCAAGGGTCCCCAAGTGTCCCCACGCCCCTGTCCCTGTGTCCCCAGTTGTCTCCAGGTGTCCCCAGCTGTTCCCAGGTGTCCCCATGTCCCATCCCTGTGTCCCCACACCCCGTCCCTGTGTCCCCCAGGTGTCCCCATGCCCCTGTCCCTGTGTGCCCACTGTCCCCAAGTGTCCCCATGCCCTGTCCCCATATCCCCAGGTGTCCCCATGCCCCCGTCCCTGTGTCCCCAGCTGTCCCAGTTGTCCCCAGCTGTCCCCAAGTGTCCCCCAGGTGTCCCCATGCCCTGTGTCTGTGTCTTCAGGTGTTCCTGCATTGTCCCTCAGTATCCCCCCCCACTGTCCCCGGCTGTCCCCCATTTGTCCCCACGCCCCTGTCCCCGTGTCCCCAGCTGTCCCCAGCTGTCCCCATGTCCCTGTCCCTGTGTCCCCACGTCCCTGTCCCTATGTCCCCAGGTGTCCCCAGCTGTCTCAGCTGTCCCCACGCCCCCTGTCCCTGTGTTCCCCAGCTGTCCCCACGCCCCTGTCCCTCTGTCCCCCAGGTGTCCCCAGCTGTCCTGCTAGCTGTCCCCAAGCCCTGTCCTTGTGTTCCAGCTGTTCCCAACTGTCCCCCGGTGTCCCTCGGTGTCCCCGGTGTCGCCGGTGTCCCCGGTGTCGCCGGTGTCGCCATGCCGCGCCGCCTGCTGTCCCTGCTGCTGGTCCGCCGCGGGCGCTGCTGGCGCTGCGGGCGCTGCTGGCCCGGGGGCGCTGGCGGTGGCCGCGGTGGCCTCGGCGGCGGCGTTCGGGCTCTGGGCGGCGGCGCTGCTGCTGCGCCTCGGGCCCCGCGCCACGTTCGGGTGGCACCGCAGGGGACGCGGCCCCGCCCGGGCTGGCTGACGGCAGATTCGGGGAGCACCGGCACCTGCGGCTGCAGGTCCGGGGGCTGGGGGTCCTGGGGGGATTTGGGGAAGTCCTGGGGGATTTGGGGGGTCCTGGGGGATTTTGGGGGTCCTGGGGGATTTTGAGGGGTCCTGGGGAATTGGGGGAGATTTAGGGGTCCTGGGGGGATCTGGGGAAATTTTCAGGGGAGATTTGGGGGCTTTGGGGAACTCCTGGAAGGTTCTAGAGGGGTCTGAGGGGAGTTGTGGGGGTCCTGGGGGGATTTTGGGGGGTCCTGGGGAGATTTTGGGGGGTCCTGGGGGGGATTTTTAGGGGGTCCTGGGGGGATTTGGGGGGAATTTAGGGGTGTTGGGAGGGATTTGGGGAATTTTCGGGGAGATTTGGGGGCTTTGGGGGCTCCTGGGAAGGTTCTAGAGAGGGGTCTGAGGGGGTTGTGGGGAGTCCTGGGGGATTTTAGGGGGTCCTGGGGGATTTGGGGAGACTTGGGGGTGTTGGGGGGGGATTTGGGGGAATTTTCGGGAAGATTTGGGGGCGTTGGGGGGCTCCTGGAAGGTTCAGAGGGGTTTGAGGGGTTGTGGGGGTCCTGGGGGATTTTGGGGGTCCTGGGGATCTGGGGGAGATTTGGGGGGTCCTGGGGGATCTGGGGGAATTTTCGGGAGATTTGGGGGGCTTTGGGGGGGCTCCTGGAAGGTTCAGAGGGGTCTGAGGGGGTTGTGGGGGGTCCTGGGGGATTTTTGGGGGTCCTGGGGGATCTGGGGGGTGTTTGGGGAGATTTGGGGGTGTTGGGAGGGATTTGGGGAATTTTCGGGAGATTTGGGGGCTTTGGGGGCTCCTGGAAGGTTCCAGAGGGGTCTGAGGGGGTTGTGGGGGGTCCTGGGGGAATTTCAGGGTGGATTGGGTGAGAAATTTCGGTAATCTAGGGGGATGTTAGGGGGGTCCTGAGGGGATTTTGGGGGTTCCTGGGGAAATTTGGGGGATCCTGGGGAGATTTGGGGGAATTACTTCGGCCATTTGGGGGAATTTTTCGGGGAGATTTGGGGGTTCCTGGAAGGTTCCAGAGGGTCTGAGAGGGTTGTGGGGGATTTAGGGGGTCCTGGGGGGATTTTGGGGGAATTTTAGAGCGATTTGGGGAATCCTGAGGGAATTCTGGGGCGTTCGGGGCATTGGGTGGAATTTTCAGCGATTTGGGAGAATTTTGGGTGTTTAGGAAATTTGGGGGTCCTGGAAGGTTCTGGAAGGGTCTGAGGGAGTTTTGGGGATCCCAGGAGGGTTTTGGGGAGTCCTGGGGGAAGTTGGGGTGATTTTGAGGGGCTTTGGGGAGATCCTTGGGGGATTTTTGGGGGGTCCTGGAAGGTTCTAGAGGAATTTTGGGGAGATTTTGGGAGATTTTGGGGGTCCTGGAAGGTTCTAGAAGGAGTCCGAGGTGGATTTTAGGGTGGATTTGCGAGGATTTTTGGGGAATTTGGGGGGCGGATTTGGGGGACATCCTCAGCGGTGACAACTCCGGTGGCTCCTGTGGTTTGTCCCTGCGGGGGAGGGGCTGATTTGGGCGTGTCCCCACCCTCTGTCCCCATTGTCACCCTCGTTGTCACCTCGTTGTCACCCAGGGGCTCGGGGCTCCACTTCTCCATTACGTCACTCGGGAGTCCCCCGACGCCCCCCTGATGCTGCTGCTGCACGGCTTCCCCCCAAGAACTGGTGAGTGTCCCCAGTGTCCCCAAGTGTCCCCTAAGTGTCCCCAAGTGTCCCCAAGTGTCCCCAAGTGCCCCCCAGGTGTCCTCATGTCCCCCAGGGTGTCCCTCAGGTGTGCTCTTGGGTTCCCAAGTGTCCCCCCGGATGTCCCCAGAATGTCACCCAGGTGTCCCCATGTTTTCCGTGGTGTCCCCCAGGTGTCCCCAAGTGTCACTAAATGTCCCCAGGTGTCCCTGAGTGTCAGCCAAGGGCCCTCAAGTGTCCCCCAACTGCCCCACCAGGTGTCCCCGAGTGTCCCCAGGTGTCCCCCAGGTGTCCCGTGGGTCCCTTAAAATGTCCCCAGATGCCCCCCAGGTGTCCCCATGCCCCCCACGCCCCTGTCTCCGTGTCCCCCAGGTGTCCCCAGGTGTCCCCTCACGCTCCTGTCCCAGTGTCCCTCGTATCATCCCTCCCCGTCCATCCCCTCGTGTCCCCCAGTGTCCCCAGGTGTCCCCATGTCCCCCACACCCCTGTCCCCGTGTCCCCAGGTGTCCCCCAGGTGTCCCCATGCCCCCACGCTCCTGTCCATCCCCGTGTCCCCTGTTCCCAGGTGTCCCCAGGTGTCCCCACGTGTCCCCATGCCCCCATCTTGTCCCCCGTATCCCCACGTGTCCCCCAGGTGTCCCCATGTCCCCACGCTCCTGTCCATCCCCCCTCGTGTCCCCGTGTCCCCCAGGTGTCCCCACGTGTCCCCATGCCCTACTCCTGTCCCCGTGTCCCCACGTGTCCCCATGTCCCCAGCTCCTGTCCCCATGCCCCAGGTGTCCCCCCAGGTGTCTCCCACGCTCCCCGTCCATCCCCGTGTCCCAGTAGTGCCCCACATTCCTGTGCATACTCCTGTCCATGTCCCCAGGTGTCCCATGTCCCCACACCCCCTGTCCCTCGTGTCCCCAGGTGTGCAGGTGTCCCCAGGTGTCCCCATGTCCCCACACCCCTGTCCCTGTGGGTGTCCCAGGGTGTCCCAGGTGTCCCCACACCCTGATCCCCGTGTCCCCAGGTGTCGGGTGTCCCCCATGTCCCCACGCTCTGTCCATCCCCCAGTGCACATTCCCTCAGGGTGTCACATTGTCCCCATGCCCCACGCTCTTGTCCCCTGTGTCCCCAGTGTCCCCCAGATGCATGTCCCCACGCTCCTGTCCCCGTGTCCCCAGGTGTCCCAGGTGTCCCCACACCCTGTCCCCGTGTCCCAGGGTTCTGCTGGCGCCACCTGCTGCACAGAGTTCGGCGCGCGGTTCCGGAGTGGTGGCGCTGGACCTGCGCGGCTGCGGGGCCTCGGAAGCAGGGCCGGGACAGCCTACCGGCTGGAGCTGCTGCTCAGGGACATCCGCGACGTCATCGAGGCGCTGGGGACGCCGGCGGGGACCCCGCGCTGCGTCCTAGTGGGGCACGACTGGGGAGGGGTCCCTGGCCTGGGAGGTGGCATCGAGTCACCCGCAGCTGGTGGAGAAACTGGTGAGTGTGATGGCAGCGCCACAGCGGTGATGGCAGAGTGACACACTGGGGACACAGGGGGATTGGGGACAGTGGGGACAGTGAGGGATAGTTTGGGACAGTGGGGGATTGGGAGGGATTGGGACACTGAGGGCAGTGGGAGACACTGAGCACTGGGGATACTGCATTGCACTTTAGGGGACATTGGGGACTTTGGGGACATTGATTTGGGATACCATGGGGACATTAGCTGTTGATCCTGCCGAGTGTCGACCATTACGTGCCTTCTGGGTGTGACTCCATGGCTGGGTCGCCCCGTGTCCCCACGTTCCCACTGTGCCCAGCCCCTGTCGCTGTGCCAGGTGGCCTGTCACGTCGCATGTCCTCCGTTCCCTGTGCACTGTCCCTTCGTTCCCAGCCCTGAGCTGCTGCTGTCCCTGGTGCTGTTTCATTTTCCTGTCACTCCTGTCCCTCCTGTCCCTGTCCAGTCCCCTGTCCCCTCCCGCCTGCCTCCCGTCCCCTGTCCCCTCCCTGTCCCCTCCCTGTCCCTCCGTCCCTCCTGTCCGTCCCCTGTCCCCCTGTCCCCTCCCTGTCCCCTCCCTGTCCCTCCCTGTCCTCCTGTCCCTGTCCCCTCCTGCCCCTCCCTGTCCCTCCTGTCCCCTCCTGTCCCCCCGTCCCCTCCCTGTCCCTCCTGTCCCCTCCTGTCCCCTCCCTGTCCCCTCTGTCCCTCCTGTCCCTCCCTGTCCCTCCTGTCCCTCCTGTCCCTCCCTGTCCCTCCTGTCCCTCCCTGTCCCTCTCCTGTCCCTCCCTGTCCCTCTCCCCTCCTGTCCCTCCTGTCCCTCCTGTCCCTCCTGTCCTCCCTGTCCCTCCCTGTCCCTCCTGTCCCCTCTGTCCCTCCTGTCCCCTCCTGTCCCTCCTGTCCCTCCTGCTCCCTCCCTGTCCCTCCTGTCCCTCCCTGTCCCTCCTGTCCCTCCTGTCCCTCCCTGTCCCTCCTGTCCCTCCTGTCCCTCCCTGTCCCTCCTGTCCCTCCTGTCCCCTCTGTCCCCTCCCTGTCCCCTCAGTGCCATCTCCCCACCCCAAAGGGGCAACACCCGACCCCAAAATGTCGTGTCCCCCTCTTTGTCCCCAAATTTTTGGGGATGGTGGCACCACCCCGACCTCGTGTCCCCCTCTTTGTCCCCAGTTTCGGGGCTTTGGTGTCACCCAGAGCTCTTTGTCCCCAGTTTTGGGCGGTTTGGCACCACCCACCCCTCATTTTGTCCCCAAATTTTCGGGGCTGGATGTCACCCTGACCTTGTGTCCTCCATTTTGTCCTCGTTTCTCCCATTCTGTCACAAATTTTTGGGGTCCTGACAACCCCCAGCCCCTGTTCCCCAATTTGTCCCAAATTTTCAGGGCACCCTCCATCCCCCAATTCCACCATTTTGTCCCCAATTTTTGGGGTGTTTGCCACCACTCAGCCCCCATGTCTTCCTCGGGGTCCCCAATTTCTTTGGGGTCCTGGCAACCCCAGCCCCCCTGTTCCCCACGTTGTCCCAAATTTCCCGGGATCCTTGCACCCCCCAGCCCCCCATTTCCTCCATTTTGTCCCAAATTTTCAGGGTCCTGGCACCCCCAGCCCCCATTTTTGTCCCGGAGTTTTTGGGGTGCTGGCCCCCCAGCCCCGTGTCCCCCCCGGGTGTCCCCACAGCTGGTGAGGACGTTCCTGACCAGTGCCCAGACTGGGATCCAGGACCCGGCGCGGCGGCTCTCGCAGCAGGAACTGGACTCGTACCTGTTCAGCCTCTCCCAGCCCGGGGGGCTCAGCCCCCCCCTGCACTTCTACCGAAACCTCTTCCGGTGGGTGGGGCCGGGGGCGGGGCTGGGACCACCCCAGTTGGGACTGGGACGGTCCCAGTTGGGATTGGGACGGTCCCAGTTGGGTTTGGGTTGATCCCAGTTGGGTTTGGGATGGTCCCAGTTGGGTTTGGGACGTTCCCAGTTGGGATTGGGACGGTCCCAGTTGGGTTTTTGGGACGTTCCCAGTTGGGTTTGAGATGATCCCAGTTGAGTTTGGGTTGATCCCAGTTGGGTTTGGGTTGATCCCAGTTGGGTTTGGGATGGTCCCAGTTGGGTTTGAGACGTTCCCAGTTGGGATTGGGATGTTCCCAGTTGGGTTTGGGACGGTCCCAGTTGGGTTTGGGTTGATCCCAGTTGGGTTTGGGACGTTCCCAGTTGGGTTTGGGACGTTCCCAGTTGGGTTTGGGATGGTCCCAGTTGGGTTTGGGTTGATCCCAGTTGGGTTTGAGATTTTCCCAGTTGGGATTGGGATGTTCCCAGTTGGGTTTGGGTTGATCCCAGTTGGGTTTGGGATGATCCCAGTTGGGTTTGGGACGATCCCAGTTGGGATTGGGTTGATCCCAGTTGGGTTTGGGATGATCCCAGTTGGGTTTGGGTTGATCCCAGTTGGGTTTGGGATGTTCCCAGTTGGGTTTGGGACGTTCCCAGTTGGGTTTTAAGGTTGATCCCAGTTGGGTTTTGGGACGATCCCAGTTGGGTTTGGGTTGATCCCAGTTGGGATTGGGATGATCCCAGTTGGGTTTGGGATGATCCCAGTTGGGTTTGGGACGTTCCCAGTTGGGTTTGGGATGGTCCCAGTTTGGTTTGGGTTGATCCCAGTTGGGATTGGGACGGTCCCAGTTGGGTTTGGGACGGTCCCAGTTGGGTTTGGGACAGTCCCAGTTGGGTTTGGGTTGATCCCAGTTGGGTTTGGGACGGTCCCAGTTGGGATTGGGATGATCCCAGTTGGGTTTGGGATGATCCCAGTTGGGTTTAGCTGATCCCAGTTGGGTTTGGGTTGATCCCAGTTGGGTTTGGGTTGATTCCAGTTTGGTTTGGGGTGATCCCAGTTGGGATTGGATTGATCCCAGTTGAGTTTGGGATGATCCCAGTTGGGATTAGGTTGATCCCAGTTGGGTTTGGGATGATCCCAGTTGGGTTTGGGATGATCCCAGTTGGGTTTGGGACGTTCCCAGTTGGGCTTGGGACGATCCCAGTTGGGTTTGGGATGTTCCCAGTTGGGATTGGGTTGATCCCAGTTGGGTTTGGGATGTCCCAGTTGGGTTTGGGATGTCCCCAGGTGTCCCCAAGGTGTCCCCTGACCCTGTCCCCCTGTCCCCACGTGTCCCCTAGGATGTCCCCACCCGTGTCCCCAATATGTCCCTGACCGTGTCCCCCCTGTCCCCCCCCAGGGACGCCCCCTGTCCTCATGTCCCCAGGTGTCCCCAATGTGTCCCCATGTCTCTGAGATGTCCCCAAGTGTCCCAAATGTGTCCCCAGGTGTCCCCAATGTGTCCCTGGACTGTCCCCCACCGTGTCCCCCCAGGGACACCCCTGTCCCCCTGTCCCTAAGGTGTCCCTCAGGGTGTCCCTGACCCTGTCCCCGTGTCCCCAGGTGTCCCCAGGTGTCCCCAGGATGTCCCCACAGGTGTCCCCCAGGTGTCCCTGACCGTGTCCCCCTGTCCCCCCCCAGGGACGCCCCTGTCCCCATGTCCCCAGGTGTCCCCACGTGTCCCCAGGATGTCCCCAGATGTCCCCAGTGTGTCCCTGACCGTGTCCCCCTGTCCCCCCCCAGGACACCCCTGTCCCCAGGTGTCCCCACGTGTCCCCAGGTGTCCCCCAGTGTGTCCCTGACCGTGTCCCCCTGTCCCCCCCCAGGGGACGCCCCTGTCCCCCTGTCCCCAGGTGTCCCTCAGGTGTCCCTGACCCTGTCCCCGTGTCCCCAGGTGTCCCCAGGATGTCCCCAGATGTCCCCAGTGTGTCCCTGACTGTGTCCCCTGTCTCCCCCCCCAGGGACACCCCTGTCCCCATGTCCCCAGGTGTCCCCAGGATGTCCCTAGGTGTCCCCCAGGGTGTCCCTGACCGTGTCCCCCCTGCCCCCCAGGGACGCCCCCTGTCCCCCGCGAGCTGCCCCTCCCCCCACGCTGCTGCTCTGGGGCTCCCGTGACGCGTTCCTGGACTCCGCGCCTCGGCCCCGCCCACACTAAGTGCTGGCTCCGCCTCGGCGCGGCTCCGCCTCCTGCCCGGCGCCTCCCATTGGCTGCTCGAGGAGCGGCCCCGCCCCCTGGCCAAGCTGATTGGCGAGTTCCTGGGGGGGCGGGGCCGAGGCGGGGTCCCTAGCCACGCCCGGATTGGGGGGAGGGGTCAACATCTGGGGGAGGGGGGATGGGACACCAACAACATCTGGGGGGATCCCCGGGGGAGGGAACCCCCAAAATCCGGATGGAGACCCCCGAATTCGGAGTGGGGACCCCAAAATCGGGGTGGGGACCCCCGAACATCTGGATGGGGACCCCAAAATCAGGGTGTGGGGACCCCAAATCGGGGTGGAGACCCCCCCAACATCTGGATGGGGACCCCAAAATCAGGATGGGGACCCCCAAAATCTGGATGAAGTGATGCTGAGATTTGGGTGGAGACCCCCAACATCTGGACGGAGATCTCAAAATCCAATCCGAGACCCCAACATCTGGATGGGGACCCCAAAAATCAGGGTGGGGACACCCCCAACATCTGGATGAGGCCCTGCTCGGATGGGGGAGGGGACGCTCCCCCCCCCAAACATCTGGACAAAGCCCCAGCGGTGGTTGCCACCCCCCAACATCTGGATTGCAACATCTGTCGGGGGGAAAAACCTCCCCAAACGATCTGGAGTGGGGTCACCCCCAAACAAATTTGGGACGACACCAGTGGGAGGGCAGGGGCTTTTGGGGGAACTGGGGAGGGGTGGAAATTTTGGGGGATGGGCTGGAATCTTTGGGATTTTGGGTGAGAAATTTGGGGGTTCTGGGCGGGAATTTTGGGGTTCTGGGAGGGAATTTTGGGGGTTCTGGGTGGGGAATTTTTGGGAACGGGGGTGAGATTTGGGTGGGGAGGGGCGCGAGGAATTTGGGTTCCTCCCTCCCCCATTTTTAAGCCTCTTAAGGCCCCGGCGGCCGCGGATTAACGGGGAGGGTGGGCGACCGCGCGCTCTCCCCACCCTTTCCCCTCCCGCACCCTGCGTGCCCGGCCCCGCCCCTCCCCCACTCCCAGTTTAACCAGTTGGACCGGCCGGCTGGGAATGGGCGAGTGGGGAGGGAGGGGAAACGCCCGCGCCCTCCCCCACCTACCAGTGGGGCGGCTGCGGCGTCGCCTCCGTGTCCCCAAATCCCCGCGGGTGTCCCCCGAGGTGCCACCAACCTCGAGGTGTCCCCTCCATGTCCCCAAGTGTCCCTTTGTGTCCCTGGGTGTCCCTTTTGTGTCCCTCCGTGTCCTTTTTTGTGTCCCCACGTCCCTCCGTGTCCCTTTTGTCCCTAAGTGTCCCTCCGTGTTCCTCAGTGGTGCCACCCGAGGTGTCCCCTGTGTCCCTCCATGTCCCTCCGTGTCCTCAAGGTGCCACCTGAGGTGTCCCCGTGTCCCTCCAGTCCCTTTGGTGTCCCTGCGTCCCCTCTGCCCCCTTTGTGTCCCTGTCCCCGTGCCACCCCGGTGTCCCCTTGCGTGTCCCTTTGGTGTCCCCAAGTGTCCCTCTGTGCCCCCTTTGTGTCCCCAGTCCCTCATGCCACCTCGGTGTCCCCTAAGCGTCCCTTTTGGTGTCCCCAGGTCCCTTCTTGTGTCCCTCCATGTCCCCACTGTGTCCCTTTTGGTGTCCCTGCGTCCCTTCCCCTGTCCCCATTTCTGTCCCCTGCCATGTCCCCATGTCCCCTTCAGTGTCCCTCTGTGTCCCATCCGTGTCCCAGCCATGTCCCTCCCCCGTCCCCATTTCTGTCCCTGCACGTCCCCATCCCTGTCACTGCCCTGTCCCCTCCATGTCCCCATGTCCCTCTCTAGTGTCCCTCTGTCCCCCATCCCTGTCACTGCCGTGTCCCCACGCCCCTTCCTGTGTCCCTGTCCCCATCCTTGTCCCTCCCTGTCCCCATCCTTGTCCCTTCCTGTCCCCATCCCTGTCCCTGCTGTGTCCCTCCATGTCCCCATTTCTGTCACTGCTATGTCCCTTCCCTGTCCCTATCCATCACTGCCATGTCCCCTGTCCCTTCCTGTGTCCCTGTCCCCATCCCCTGTCACTGCTGCCACGTCTCTCAGTGTCCCCTCTGTGTCCCATCCTCGTCACTGCCGTGTCCCCACGTCCCTTCCTGTGTCCCTGTCCCCATCCTTGTCCCTTCCTGTCCCCATCCCTGTCCCTCTCCATGTCCTCTCAGTGTCCCTCTGTGTCCCCGTCCCTGTCACTGCCATGTCCCCCTGTCCCTCTCCATGTCCCCATCCCTGTCCCTGTCGCCATGTCCCGGCCCTCCTCTCCATGTTCCTGCTGTTCCTGTCCCTGTCCCTCCCCCTGTCCCTTCCCCTGTCCCCATCCCCTGTCATTGCCATGTCCCCTGTCCTCTGTGTCCCTGTCCCTCTCTGTCACTGCCATGTCCTCTGTCCCTCTCCGTGTCCCTCTGTGTCCCTCTCCCTGTCCCTTCCTCGCCCCATGTCCCTGTCTGTGTCCCCATCCCTGTCCCTTCCGTGTCCTGTCCCTCCATGTCCCCACTCCCATCCCTGTCACTGCCATGTCCCCCATGTCCCTTCCCTGTGTCCCTGTCCCCATGCCTGTCCCTTCCCTCTGTCCCCTCCACGTCCCCTCCGTGTCCCCCATCCCTGTCCCTGTCCCCATTCCCTGTCCCTTCCCTGTCCCCCTGTCCCTGCTCCTCTGTGTCCCCTCTGTGTCCCCATCCCTTCCCCTGTCCATTCCCCTGTCCCTCCTCCGTGTCCCCATCCCCATCCCTGTCCCTGCCATATCCCCCCTGTCCCCATCCCTGTCCCCATCCCTCCGTGTCCCCATCCCTGTCCCTTCTCTGTCCCCCTGTCTCGCTGTCCCTCCTGTCCCCATCCCTGTCCCTTTCTGTCCCCCGTCCCCATCCCCATCCCCTATTCCTGTCCCTGCCATGTCCCTCGCTGTCCCTCCATGTCCCTCATCCCTGTCCCTCCCCAGTCCCCCCTGTCCCTGCCATGTCCCTCCATGTCCCCCATCCCTGTCCCCATCCCTGTCCCCCTGTCCCTCTCCGTGTCCCCCTGTGTCCCCATCCCCCATCCCCGTCATGTCCCCTCCCTGTCCCCTCCCTGTCCCTCGCTGTCCCTTAAGTCCAGCTCCCGTGTCCCCGCCGTGTCCCCCGCCGTGCCTCCCGTGTCCCCGTGTCCCGTGTCGGTCCCCGCGTTGCCATGGCGGCGGCGGAAAATAGGGCAGGGGAGGGGCCGGGGACACCGGACACGGGGACACGGACGGGGACATTAAATGGACACGGGGACACGGGGACGGGGACATGGACACGGGGACACGGACGGGGACATTAAAATGGACACGGGGACACGGGGACATTAAAATGGACACGGGGACACCGGACACGGGGACACGGACAGGGACACGGGGACATTAAAATGGACACGGGGACACGGACACGGACACGGACACGGGGACACGGACGGGGACATTAAAATGGACACGGGGACACGGGGACATTAAAATGGACACGGGGACACCGGACATGGAGGGACACAGCCCCAGTCCCCCAGTCCCTCCCAGTCTCCTCCAGTATTCCCAGTCCCAGTCCCCCCAGCATTCCCGACATTCCCAGTATCCCCCAGTATTCCCATTCCCAGTCCGTCCAGCATTCCCAGTATTCCCAGTCTCTCCAGTCCCCCAGTATTCCCATTCCCAGTCCCCCAATATCGCCAGTATCCCCCAACATTCCCAGTCCCCCAGCATTCCCAGTATGCCCCAGTATTCCCAGTCTCTCCAGTCCCCCCCAGTATTCCCAGTATCCCCCCAGCATCCCCCACAATTCCCAGTCCCCCCAGCATCCCCCCACCATTCCCAGTCCCCCCAGCATTCCCAGTATTCCCAGTATCCCCCCAGCAATCCCAGTCTCTCCATCTCCCCAGTATTCCCATTCCCAGTCCCCCCAGCATTCCCTGACATTCCCAGCATTCCCAGTATCCCCCCAGCATTCCCAGTATCCCCCCACCATTCCCACCATTCCCAGCATTCCCAGTATCCCCCACCATTCCCCACCATTCCCAGCATTCCCAGTATCCCCCCAGCATTTCCACCATTCCCAGCATTCCCAGCATTCCCAGTTTTCCCAGTATCCCCCCAGCACTCCCAGTATCCCCCCCCACCATTCCCACCATTCCCAGTATTCCCAGTATCCCCCAGCATTCCCAGTATCCCCAGTCCCAACATTCCCAACATTCCCAGTATCCCCCAGCATTCCCGCAGTATCCCCCACCATTCCCACCATTCCCAGCATTCCCAGTATTCCCAGTCCCGCCCCGCCCCCTCTCCCCGCGCTCCGAAGAAAAGGGGCGTGGCCTCCCCATCCCTCTCTCTCCCCAATCACGTGACCGCAGGTGCGCCCCGCCCTTCCCCCCACCCCCCTCCTTCCCCGCACCTGGCGCTCGCGCCGCGCCCGCCTGGAACCGCCCTGAACCCTCCCGAACCCCCCGAACCCGCACGAAGCTTTTTCCGAACCCGCACGAAGCGGCCAGACCCAAAAGAAGCGGCCGAACCCACCCGAAGCGGGAGCCGAGGGCTGCCGAACCCACCCGAAGCGGAGCCGAGGCGGCCGAACCCACCCGAAGCCTTTCCGAGCCCACCCGAGGCGGCCGAACCCACCCGAAGCCTTTCCCGAGCCCACCCGAGGCTGCCGAACCCACCCGAAGCCTTCCCGAAGCGACCGAGCCCACCCGAAGAGCAGCCGAGCCCACCCGAAGCTTTTTCCGAGCCCACCCGAAGCTTTTCCCGAGCCCACCCGAAGCTTTTTCCCGAACTCCACCCGAAGCCTCCCGAGCCCACCCGAAGCCGACGCGGCCGCCGGTGGCCCCGGTGGCTCCCGGCGGTGGCCCCGGGACAGGCGGCGGCCTCCGGCCGCCGCCGCCGCCATGCGCCGCGGGTTCCTGGTGCCCGAGATCCGCCCGCTGGACCAGTACGACGGGGCCCGGGCTCGCAGCGCCAGCCTGGCCTGGGCCATCGCCACCGGCTACGGCGGCGCCGGTAGAGCGGGCGGGGACGGCGGCGGGGGGATGGAGGGGAGGGTGGGGGATGCGGGGTCTGGTACCGGGGAGGGTCCCGGTACCGGATTTGGGGGGGTTTGGTACGGAAAATTTGGGATCCGGTACCGGGGATGGTTCCGGTGTTACCGAGGGGAGGTGGGGATGAAGGAGGGTGGGATGCGGGTCTGGTACCAGGGAGGGGTCCCGGTACCGAATCGGGGTTTGGTACCGAGAATGGGGATTTCGGTACCCGGGGAGGGGTCCCAGTACCGAATTCAGTTCGGTACCGAAAAAGGGGAAATCCGGTATTGGGAGGGTCTCGTGGTACCGGGGATGGATTGGTGGTACCGGGAGGGGTCCCGTGTTACCGGGAGGGATCAGCACCGGAGTTTGGGGGTTTAGTACTCCCGAAAATGGGGAATCCGAGGGTACCGGGATGGGGGTCCAGGTGATACCGGTACCGGATTCGGGGGTTTGGTACCGAAAATGGGGAATTCGGTACTGAATGGGGTCCCGGGTACCGAATTGGTACCGAAAATTTGGGATCCGACATTGGGAGGGGTCCCGGTGTTACCGGAGAGGATCCCGGTACAGAATTTAGGGAGGGCTTTGGTACCGAAATGGGGAATTCGGTACTGGGGATGGTCCTAGTGGTACCGGAGGGAGGGGCGGGGGATGCGGGTCTGGTACCGGGGAGGATCCCGGTACCGAATTCGGGGGCCTGGTACCGAAAATGGGGAATTCGGTATTGGGGAGGGGTCCCGGTGTTACCGGAGGAGATCCCGGTACTGAAAATGGTGATTCCGGTTCTGGGGAGGGGTCCCAGTACCGAATTGGTACCGAAAATTTGGGATCCGGTATTGGGAGGGGTCCCGGTGGTACCGGAGAGGGTCCCAGTACCGAATTTGGGGGATTCGGTACCGAAAATTTGGGATCCGGTATTGGGGAGGGTCCCGGTGGTACCGGGAGGAGATCCCGGTACCGAATTTGGGGCGGGCCGGTTCTGGGGGGGGTCCCGGTGCCGAAATTTGGGGTCCTGATCCGGGGGCTGCGGTTAAAAAGGGGGTGGGGCCTTTTGGGGCTCCCGGTACCGAATTTGGGGGGCCGATTCTGGGGGGTCCTGGTACCGAAAATTTGGGGGTCCCGGTACCGAAAATTTGGGGTCCCGGTCCCGGGGGCTGCGATTAAATAAAATATTTAATTTTGGGGAGGGGTCCCGGTCCCCGTTTTTGTTTTTTTTTTTTTTGGGGGTGGTCCCCAATTTTTTTTAAATTCTTTTTTTGGGGTCTCCCCGGTTCCGGTACCGAGGTTCTCTCCCCCCCCCTCGGGCCCTTTTGTTGCAGTCGGGGGCGGGGGAGGCTGTGACGTCACTGCTGTGACGTCACGGGCGGGACCCCCTCTCTTTCCTTCCGCCCCGCCCTGCGGTGTTGGTGGGGGAGGGTCGCCCCCCAGGTGTTTTGGGGACCCCTCCCAAAACAGGGACTCTGAGGTAATTTTGGGACCCCTCAGGTAATTTTTGGGACCCTTCAGGTGTTTGAGGACCCCTCAGGTGTATTTTTGGACCCCCCACGTAATTTTTGGGACCCCCAGGTGATTTTTTTGGACCCCCTGAATTTTTGGGGACCCCCAGATAATTTTTGGGATCCCCAGGTAATTCTTGGCACCCCCAGGTGATTTTTGGGACCTCCCCAGGTGTTTTTGGGACCCCCCAGGTGTTTTGGGGACCCCCCAGGTAATTTTTGGACCCCCAGGTGATTTTTTGGAGACCCCTCAGGCTGTATTTTGGACTCCCCCGAAATTTTTTTGGGACCCCTCAGGTGATTTTTGGGGACCCCCAGGTAATTTTTAGGACCTCCAGGTGTTTTTTGGGACCCCCAGATAATTTTTTGGGACCCTCCGAATTTATTTGGGACCCCCAGGTGTTTTTGGGGACCCCCCAGGTAATTTCTAGGGACCCCCCAGATAATTTTGGGACCCTCCAGGTAATTTTTGGCCCCCCAGGTGTTTTTTGGGAACCCCCAGGTGTTTTTGGGGACCCCCAGGTGTTTTTGGGATCCCCCAGGTGTTTTTGGGACTCCCCAGGTGATTTTTGGCCCCCCAGGTGTTTTTGGGCCCCCCAGGTGTATTTGGGACCCCCTCAGGTAATTTTTTGGGACCCTCCAGATAATTTTTGGGACCCCCAGGTGTTTTTTGGGACCCCCAGGTGGTTTTTGGGACCCCCCAGGTGTATTTTGAACCCCCTGAATTTTTGGGACCCCCCAGGTAATTTTGGGACCCTCCAGGTGTTTTTCTGGGGACCCCCCGAATTTTTTGGGACCCCCCAGGTGTTTTTGGCCCCCAGGTGTTTTTGGGACCCCCCAGATGTTTTTGGGACTCCCCCAGGTGTTTTGGCCCCCAGGTGTTTTTGGACCCCCTCAGGTGTATTTTAGACCTCCCTGAATTTTTTGGGACCCCCAGGTAATTTTGGCACCCCCAGGTGTTTTTGGGACCCCCGGGTGTTTTTGGCCCCCAGGTGTTTTGGGCCCCCAGGTGATTTTTGGCCCCTCAGGTGTTTTTGGACCCCCTGAATTTTTTTGGTGACCCCCAGGTGTTTTTGGCCCCCCAGATAATTTTGGGACCCCCAGGTGTTTTTTGGCTCCCCAGGTGTTTTTTGGGACCCCTCAGGTGTTTTTGGGACCCCCCAGGTGATTTTTGGCCCCCAGGTGTTTTTTTTGCCCCCCCAGGTGTTTTTTTTTTGCCCCCCAGGTGTTTTTGGCCCCCCAGGTGTTTTCCCTTCCAGGGGTCAGAGTCCCTTCCCTCCCTCCCCCTTGGGAGCCCTTTGGCCGGGGAGGGGGCCGGGAGTGAGGAGGGAGTGACTGAGAGCCCTGGTGGGCAGGTGAGAGGCAGGTGAGGGACAGGTGAGGGACAGGTGAGGGTCTCATAGCACAGGTGAGGGTCCCATAGGACACGTGAGGGTCCCATAGGACAGGTGAGGGTCCCATGGGTGCCATAGGACAGGTGAGGGTCCCACAGGACAGGTGAGGGTCCCATGGGTGCCATAGGACAGGTGAGGCACAGGTGAGGGTCCCATGGGACAGGTGAGGGTCCCAGGTGTGTCCCATGGGTGCTGTGGCACAGGTGAGGGTGCCACAGGACAGGTGAGGGTCCCATGGGTGCCATAGGACAGGTGAGGGTCCCATGGGTGCCATAGGACAGGTGAGAGACAGGTGAGGGTCCCATAGGGCAGGTGAGGCTCCCATGGGTGCCACAGGACAGGTGAGGCTCCCAGGTGTGTCCCATGGGTGCTATGACACAGGTAAGGGTTTCATAGGACAGGTGGGAGGCTCCCATGGGTGCTGTGGGACAGGTGAGGGTCTCATAGGACAGGTGAGGGACAGGTGAGGCTCCCAGGTGTGTCCCGATGGGTGCTGTGGCACAGGTGAGGGTGCCACAGGACAGGTGAGGCTCCCGTGGGTGCCACAGGACAGGTGAGGGACAGGTGAGGGTCCCATAGGGCAGGTGAGGCTCCCATGGGTGCCACAGGACAGGTGAGGGTCCCATGGGTGCTGTGGCACAGGTAAGGGTTTCATAGGACAGGTGAGGGTCCCATGGGTGCCATAGACAGGTGAGAGACAGGTAAGGGTTTCATAGCACAGGTGACTGTCCCAGGTGTGTCCCAGGTGAGTCCCATGGGTGCTGGGGCACAGGTGAGGGTCCCGTGGGTGCCATGGGACAGGTGTGGGACAGGTGAGGGTCCCATGGGACAGGTGAGGGTCCCATGGGACAGGTGAGGGTCCCATAGGACAGGTGTGGTAGTGCGGTGAGGGTCCCATGGGTGCCACAGGACAGGTGAGGGACAGGTGAGGGTCCCATGGGACAGGTGAGGGTCCCAGGTGTGTCCGAGGTGTGTCCCATGGGTGCTGTGGCACAGGTGAGGTTCCCCACAGGACAGGTGAGAGTCTCACAGCACAGGTGAGGGTCCCAGGTGTGTCCCATGGGTGCTGGGGCACAGGTGAGGGTCCCGTGGGTGCCATGGGACAGGTGTGGGACAGGTGAGGGTCCCATGGGACAGGTGAGGGTCCCATGGGTGCCATAGGACAGGTGAGGCACAGGTGAGGGTCCCATGGGACAGGTGAGGGTCCCAGGTGTGTCCCAGGTGTGTCCCATGGGTCCCACAGGACAGGTGAGGGTCCCATGGGTGCTGTGGCACAGGTGAGGGTCCCATAGGACAGGTGAGGGTCCCACGTGTGTCCCATTGGTGGCATAGCACAGGTGAGGGTCCTATGGGTGCCATAGGACAGGTAAGAGACAGGTGAGGCTCCCAGGGGTGCCACAGGACAGGTGTGGGACAGGTGAGGGTCCCAGGTGTGTCCCATGGGTGCTGGGGCACAGGTGAGGCTCCCAGGGGTGCCATAGACAGGTGAGAGACAGGTGAGGGGTCTCATAGCGCGAGGTGAGGGTCCCACAGGACAGGTGAGAGTCTCATAGCACAGGTGAGGGTCCCATGGGTGCTGTGGGACAGGTGAGGCTCCCATGGGTGCCATAGGACAGGTGAGGCACAGGTGAGGGTCCCATGGGACAGGTGAGGGTCCCAGGTGTGTCCCATGGGTGCTGTGGCACAGGTGAGGGTCCCACAGCACAGGTGACTGTCTCAGGTGTGTTCCATGAGTCCCACAGCACAGGTGAGGGTCCCAGGTGAGTCCCATGGGTGCCGTTTTTTCACCTAAATTTCTCAGTTTTGGACCCATTTTTAAACCCATTTTTTCCCATTTTTAACCCATTTTTTCCCCTAAAATCTCCATTTTTTCACCTAAAATCCCCATTTTTTCCCCCAAATTCCCCATTTTTCCCCATTTTCACCCAAATCTCCCCATTTTTTTCCCGCAGCCAACGTCCCCGAGGGCTGCGGGACCCAGTTCCCACCGACCAGCTACTCGCAGGGAGCACCTGAAGCCGCCGGTGGGCGGCTGCTGCTGGGGCGGAGCTTTACTGCAGCGCCTGGCGCCACGCGCTGCCACGCCCACGGGGCCACGCCCACCGGGAGCCACGCCCACACGGAGCCACGCCTACCGAGGCCACGCCCACTTGTCAGGCCCCCGCCCCCGCGATCTGGGGGCGCTGCTGGCGCTGCTGGCGGCGCGCGGGGTCCCCCCAAACTGCAGGGGGGTCCCGGGCGGGTGCAGGACCTGCAGCAGAGACCCATCGGATGGTACTGGGGGAACTGGGAGGGACTGGGAGGGACTGGGAGGGACCTGGGAGGGGTTTGGGGTGGACTGGGAGAGGGTTTGACTGGGAGGGGTTTGGGGGCACTGGGCTGGGACTGGGAGGGTTTGAGGGGGACTGGGAGGGGTTTGGGGTGGACTGGGAGATACTGGGAGATACTGGGAGGGACTGGGAGGGACTGGGAGGGGACTGGGATGGACTGGGATGCACTGGGGAGGGACTGGGAGGGGTTTGGGGGGGAGAATGGGGGGAGAATGGGGAGGGACTGGGAGGGGGTTTATGTGGAACCTGGGATGCACTGGGGAAGGTCGAAGGGGTACTGGGAGGGACTGGGGGGACTGGGGAGGAACTGAGGAGGGGTTTGGGGTGGACTGGGATAGACTGGGAGGGAACTGGGAGGGACTGGGAGGGGTTTATGTGCACTGGAATGGACTGGGAGGGGATTGGGGGACTGGGAGGGAACTGGGGAGAACTGGGGGGTTTAGGGTGGACTGGGAGGGACTGGGAGAGGGACTGGGAAGTGTTTGGGGGAGACTGGGAGATACTGGGAGAGAACTGGGGGCCTGGGAGGGTTTATGTGGGACTGGGATGCACTGGGATAGACTGGGAAGTGTTTGGGATGGACTGGGATAGACTGGGGAGGGAACTGGGAGGGACTGGGAAGTGTTTGGGGGAGAATGTTTGAGGTGGACTGGGAGATACTGGGAGGGACTGGGATGGACTGGGAGGAGGATTGAGAAGGGTACTGGGAGGGACTGGGAAGGGATTGGGGGACTGGGAGGAGTTTATGTGGGACTGGGATGCACTGGGAGGGACTGGGAAGTGTTTGGGAGGAGACTGGGGGGGGACTGGGAGGGACTGGGAGGAACTGGGAGGGGACTGGGAACGATTTGGGGACTGGGAGGGACTGGGAGACAGTTAAAAGGGATACTGGGAGTTACTGGGAGTTACTGGGAGTTAGAGGGGGATGATACTGGGAGTTACTGGGAGCTTACTGGGAGCTTACTGGGAGTTACTGGGAGCCGTCTCACTGATCTCACTGATCTCGTTAACCCCGACCTGCATTAATTAATTGCCGTTAATTAATTTGCGTTAATTAATTCGCGTTAATTGGCTCAGGGCGATCCTGAGCCCGGTACAGGCCACGCCCACTCTCATGACGTCATAACCTGGCCACGCCCTTCCGGAAAAATATTCCTAAAAATCCCAAAAATTGCCAAAAAAATTGCCAAAAAATAAAAAAATCAAAACCCAAAAATGACCCAAAAATTCCAGAAAGAAATTTTAAAAGAAATCTGAAAAAATTCATAAAAAGTCCCCAAAAAATTCACTCAATAATATCTCCAAAATCACCCGAAAAATCTCCCAAAATGTAAAAAATTCCCCAAAAAAGCACCAAAAAGTCCGTCAAAAATAAAAAATCCTCAAAAATTCCAAAAATACCCAAAAATACCCAAAAATCCTAAAAAGTTCCCCAAAAATCCCCCAAAGGATCAAAAATTCCCAAAAATCCCAAAAAATCCCAAAAACTTTTAAAATTCTCAAAAAATCATCAAAAAAATTCCCAAAAATCCCCCATAAAAGAATCTGAAAAATGCCCAAAAATACCCAAAAGGTTCCCCTAAGAAAATTCCCAAAAAATCCCCAAAAATCCCAAAAAATCAGAAAAAATACCCAAAAAATCCCAAAAATTTCCCAAAAATCTCAACAAGTTCCAAAAATCCAAAAAATCCCCAAAAATTAACAAAAAGTTCCCAAAAAAAATTCCAAAAATCCTCAAAAATCCCCCAAAATCTTAACAAATTTGGAAAAAAATCTCCAAAAGTCAACAAAAAATTCCCCAAAAATCTCAGAAAGATCCTCTCAAAATCCCCAAAAAATCTCCAAAAATCCCAAAAAAAAATCCCCAAAAAATCCCCAAAAATTCCAAAAAATCACCAAATAACCTAAAAAATCCCCAAAAATCTCAAAAATCCCCTCAAAAATCTCAAAAATCCCAAAAATAAAAATAAAATAAAAAAATCCCAATGAAATCAAAAAATTCCGAAAAAATCCCAAAAGATTCCCAAAAGAATCCCCAAAAGATTCAAAAAATCTTAGAAAATCACTCAAAAGAAATTCCAAAAAAGTCCCCCAAGATTCCCTAAATCTCCCCAAATCCCCACTCTCTCCTCCCCAGGGCACTTCCACCTGGCTGATCGCGATTCCCTCATGGCATTGTAGGGTCTGAAGCCACCAAACTTTGGGGACCCCCAGGAGCCCCCAGGGACCCCAATCCTGGGAACCCAAAATTTTTGGGTGGTTGGACCATGGTAAGTTCTGATTTTGGGGGTTTTTGGGTTTTTGGTCCATAATTTGAATTTTTTAAAAATTTCTTTGATTTTTTACAGGTGAATAGGAAATTGCAGGAAAGCACCGAAAAAGAGGGAGGGGGACACCCCAAAATTTGGGGGTCCCGAATCTTCAGATCAGCTTGTGCCCATAAGGTTGGTGGGGGGTGGAAATTGGGGGGTTGGAAATGTCAAAATTGTTATTTTTTGGCCCAAAATAATTTGGGGGAAAATGTTAAAAAATGGAAAAAAATAATCAAAAAAGTTTGGTTATGCCATGTAAAATCGTGAAAAAATGCGGGACAAAAAATTCACAAAAAATCTCTAAAAGAATTAACAAAAATTCTAAATATCCCAGAAAAAATGCCCCCAAAATTGTCATTTTTTGCCCCAAAAATGGCTGTGAAAATGTTAAAAATGGTAAATTCCAAAGTTTGGTTAAGAAATTAAGCTTGAAAGTCAGCTGAAAAAATGGGCAAAAAATGCGCAAAAAATCCCCAAAAATCAGAAAAAAAATCCCCAAAAATCCTAAAAATAAAAAAAATTCTCAAAAAAATCAGAAAAAAATCTGAACAAAATCTGAAAAAATCCTAAAAAATCCCAAAAAATCCTTAAAAATCCCCCCCCCCAAAGAAAAAATTCTCAAAAAAATCAGAAAAAATCCCCAAAAATCCCCAAAAATCAAAAAAATTCTCAAAAAAATCCAAAAATCAGAAAAATCAGAAAAAGAAAATCCCCAAAATCCTAAAAAGATCCTAGATCCCCAAAAAGATCCCAAAAATCCTAAAAAGAAATCCAAAAATCCTCAAAAATCAGGAAAAAAATCCTAAAAAAGGTCCCAAAAAATTCCCCCAAAAAGATCAAAATAATCCTAAAAAAATCATGGAAAAAATCCAAAAAATCCTAAAAAAGAAATCCAAAAAATTCTCATCTCAAAAAATCAGAAAAAAATCCAGAAAAAAATCCCAAAAAATCCCAAAAAATCCCAAAACCTAAAAAATCCTAGAAAATCCTACAAAAAGATCAGAAAAAATCCCAAAAGAAACTCAAAAATCCAAAAAATAAAAAAATTCTCAAAAATGAAAAAAATCCTAAAAAAATCCCAAAAAATCTAAAAAATCAGAAAAAGTCCCCAAAAAATTCTCAAAAAAATTCTCAAAAGGTTCTCAAAAAAATTAGAAAAAAAATCCCAAAAAATCCTAAAAAATAAAAAAATTCTCAAAAAAAATCAGAAAAAAAGCAAAAAATCCTAAAAAAGTCCTCTAAAAATCCTCCTAAAAAAACATGAAAAAACCCCAAAAAATCCTCAAAAAAATCAGAAAAAACCCCAAAAATTCCCCCAAAAATCAGAAAAAATCCCCAAAAATCCCAATTTCACCCCCAAAATTCCCTTTTCCCTCTCCCTTTTCTCTCCCTCCCCCCAGCTTTGGGGCTCTTCGGTGCCCTTTGGGGTCCCTCCCTCCCGGGGCCCCTCCCCTCTCTGCTGACCCCCCTCTTTTCTCAGTGTCCCACCCGCTGGTACTGGAAGTTGGTGCCCGTAAGTGGTAGGCTTTGCTCTCCCAAAATTCTCATTTTTCACCAAAAATGTCACTTTTAACCCCTTTCCTGGCTGCTTCTAAATTTTGGGGAAGTTTAAATTCCCTTTCCCCCCAAAATTTGTCTGGCATGGATTTCTCCCCATTTTGAGTTTTGGAGGTTTGAGGGGATGCTGGGAGGAAAAGAAAAATTGAATAAGAAGTGGAGAAAAATGGGGAAAAAATGAAAAATTTGGAAAAAATGGGAAAAATGGGGGAAAAAAGGGAATAAATAGGGGAAAAAAAAGGGAAAATTGCGATAGGAAATGGAGAAAAAATGGGGAAAATTTGGGGAGTTGGGAGAAAATGGGGAAAAATGGAAAAATTTGGAAGAAAATGGGAAAAATGGGAAAATAATGGGAATAATGGGGAAAAAAGGGAAAAAATTTGAAGAAAAAAAAAAATAAAAATCTTTTAAAAATTGGAAAATAATTGGAATAAATTTGGAAAAATATTGGGAAAAAACTCCCCAAAAATCCAAAAAAGTTCCAAAAAATAAAACCCCACAACCAAGGAAACTGAGGGAAAAAGTGAAAAAATAGGAAAAAAATTAAAATTGGAAAAAATTGGAGAAAAAAATGGGATAAAGGTGAAAAAAGCACAAAGAAAATCCAAAAAAGTTCCAAAAACAATTTTTTAAAAATCAAAAAAGAAATGGAAAAGAAATTGAAAAATGGAATAAATATTTAAAAATTGGAGAAAAATTTGGAAAAAAATGGAAAAGATGAAATCTCCAAAAATTAAAAAGAGTGGGAGAAAAATTGGAAAAAATGGGAAAAAAGATGGAAAAAATCTCAAAAAATTTAAAAATCCAAAAAATCCCAATAAAAAATTCCAAAAATAAATTCACTTTTTTAATTCAGAAAATTAAGAAAAATTTTAAAAAATTAAAATAAAAGAATTTTTAAAGAAATTAAAAAAATTAAGAAAAATTTTTTAATTTTTTTAAAATTAAGAAAAAATTTTAAAATTTTTAAAATAATTAAAGAAAAATTTTAAAATTGAAAAAAAATTTTTAAAAAAATTTCTAAAATCCACACTTTTGTTTTGGAGACCTCCCAAATGTTTTTGAACCCCAGCATCCGCCCCTCACTGCATCTGCCCCCTCTTTTCTTGTTGTCTTCGTCCGAATTTTTGGGGAGAGAGAACGCAGCTTACATGAGGGAGGCATGAGAGGGGGAGGGCATGACCTGAGAGGTGCTCGGGGACGCAAATTTTAAGGATCCAATTTGGGGAATTTTTCAAGGATTTTCTGGGGAGTTTTTAAAATTTTTCCACCCCAATTTTGGGATGGACCTTCCATGGAAGCGTCCTCCTGAATTTTTAGGGATCCCTTCCTAGAATTTTGAGGGACCCCTCCCAGATTTGAGATGTCCTTTTCTTCCTCCTTTAAATCCACATCCACATTTTACTCTCATTTTTCCCTCAATAATTTTTTTCCACATTTTTTTCCCCATTTTTCCCCAATTTTTTCTTTCCTATTTTTTTCTTAATTTTTAAGCCCATTTTCTCCCAAATTTTTTCCAAAATTTCCCCAAAATTTTCCCAAAATTTTCCCTATTCCAACTCAGGGACTCCCAATTTTTAGTTTTTCATTTTATTTCTCTTTAAATCCATCTTAATTTTTCCTCATTTTTTTCCCCATTTTATTCCTCATTTTTTTCCCAATTTTTCTCAATTTTCCCCATCCCCATTTTTCCCCAAAATTTCCCAAAGTTTTCCCTATTCCAACTTTTCAGGATCCCTCCTCAATTTTAGTGTTTTTCCTTTTTATTTGATACTTTAAATCCATTTTCCTAATTTTCCTCATTTTCTTTCCAATTTTTCCATTTTGCTCAATTTTTCCCCATTTTTCCCAAATCCCAAAATTTCCAATTTTCCCTCCCAAGATTTTCCAGGACCCCTCCCAATTTTTAGTTTTTGTTTCCTTTTATTCCTCTTTAAATGTATTTTTCCCATTTTCCTCATTTTCCCCAATTTTCTCCCAATTTTTCAATTTTTCTCCAATTTTTCCCCATTTTTCCCCAAAATTTTTCCCAAAATTTTTCCAATTTTCCCCACTCCAAATTTTTCGGGACCCGGCTCCCAATTTTGGTTTTTGTTTCCTTTTATTCCTCTTCAAAATGTATTTTTCCCATTTTTTCCTCATTTTTTCCCCATCTCAATTTTCATTTTTTTCCCAAATTTTCCTAAATTTTCCCCCAAATTTCACCATAGGGCGCTCTTTCCCATTTTGGGGTCCCTTGCCCGTTTTGAAACGGGTCCCTGGGGGTTTTAGGCGCCCCCTGACTCTTTTTTCCCAACAACTCGCGCCATAGCCTTCTGTTTGAAGGGACCAGAATAAACACTCCGGTGGTGAGGACAAAATCCAAAAGTGGGGAGGGACTTTCTCCTGTGGCCTCCCCAAAATCCTGAACACAAAAAAATCCTGCCCATCTCAATTTTGAGGCATTTTAGTTTATGTTTTAGGGTGGGATCCCCAAAAGTGTGCTAAGAAATTTTGGGGTTCTCTCCCTTGCATCATCCTGTTTTGGGGGGGGGTGGGAGGGAGTACTGATTGGGAGGAGAATTTTGGGAGTCTTGACTATTTTTGGAAATTCCTTCATTTTTGGGATTAGCTATTTTTGGGGGGTCCCCAAACTGGGAGAATTTTGTGGACGCTACCTCAATTTTGGTTTTTTCTCTCAATTTGCCCAATTTTTGGGGCTATTTTGGGAGACTCGGGTCTCAATTTCTCCTTACCCTGAGGAGGATTTTAAGTGGACTCTTCAATTTTCATTTCCGAGTTTTTTCTGAGGTGCTTAGGTGGGGTTATTTTGCGAATCCTTCCACTTTTAGTGCATTTGTTATGAAATCTTTCTCAATTTTTGTGCCTTCACACTTTTGAGGGAATTTAAGGAGGGTTTTCGGGATGGAGTCCACTTGACCCCTCCCTTCCCTCAAATTTTCCCTGTGAGATGCGCTATGCCAGGAAGAACAAAGAGCCTCCCCAAGCCATTCCCTCCGTGAAGGGAGCCTGCAGATTCCCGGCCAGTGGGGGTTCCTGGCAGCTCATTCCACTTCTACTGCCCCAATCCCTGCGCCTCGAGGGTAGGGAAAAGATTTTTAGGGAGAGATTTGAGGGATTTTAGGGTTTTAGGTTTTGAAGTAAGGAGACCGTGGTAGAGATCCGCTAGGGAGGCGCTGTGGTGCGTGGACCCGTGCACCAATGTGAGGGACCTGGGGGGCCATAAGAATGTTCGGGGAGTTTTGGGGGAAGTTTTCAATGGACAGACTTAGGAAGGTTTGGGGGTTTTAGAAGAGTTTGGGTTTATCTTGAAGTCTGAGGGGTTTTGGGGTATTTTTTGGGGTGTGATCCCCAGTCCTGGAGATTTTCCAGTGATCTGGACCGGCCCAACTTGAGGGCACCATGGTAGGGATATTAGAAAAGGGAGAAACTGGGAAAACTGGGTTAAACTGGGTTAAACTGGAACAAACTGGAAGAAACTGGAGGAAACTGTATTGAACTGGGAGGGATTAGGGCAATAGGAGGGACTGAGACCAATGGAGGGAATGGGGGAAAATGTTGGGATCTGGGGGAAAACTGGGGATAAACTGGGTTAACCTGGGGTAAGTTGGGTTAACTGGGGAGGAAACTGGGGAACTGGGTTTAAACTGGGGAAAACTGGGATAAACTGGAAGAAACTGGAGGAAACTGGGTGAACTGGGAGGGATTAGGGCAATAGGAGGACTGGGGCCAATGGGAGGGAATGGGGAAAATGAAGCTGAGTCTGAGGGAAAACTGGGGATAAACTGGGTTAACCTGGGGTAGGATTGGGTTAAACTACTGGGAGAAACTGGGGGAATTAAGGTTAAATAGGGGAAAATTGGGTTAAACTGGGTGAAATGGGACAAACTGGGAGAATTGGAGGAAACTGGGTGAACTGGGAGGAGGGACTGGGAGCAATGTGAGGGACTGGGAGCAATCAGGGACTGGAGAAAATGGTGGCAGCCCTGAGGAAACTGGGATAAACTACTGGGTTAAACAGGGGAAAACTGGGTTAAACTAGGAGAAACTGGAGTTAAACTAGGAGAAACTGGGATCAAACTGGAGAATTTGAGGGAAACTGGGTGAACTGGAGGGACTGGGGCAGTGTGAGGGACTGGGGAGCAATGGGGAGGGAATAAGGGGAAAATGGCGGCGGATCTGAGGGAAACTGGGGATAAACTGGGTTAAGCAAGGGGTAAAATTAGGGGAACTGGGTTTTAACCAGGAGAAACTGGGATAAACTAGAGAAATTGGGGTAAACTGGATGACCTGGGGAGGAAACTGGGTGAACTGGGAGGGACTGGGAGCAATGAGAGGGACTGGGGAGCAATGGGAGTGACTGGAAAATGGCTGACGGTTCTGAGGGAAAACTAGGTTAAACTGGGATTAACTGGGTTAAACTGGGAGCATAGTTGTTTTTGAAGTTAGGTTTTGAGGTTTAACCTTTTTTTGGTGGAATTTTCCAGGAAATCGCCTGGGGGCACAGCTGGCTACCCGGACGGCTGCACAACCTGGGGCTGGTGCAGGAGTTAGGGGCTCGTACCCTGCGCCTGCCCCACAACGTCAGACCTGCTCTACATGGCCCCTGCCCTCCAAGGTACAAACTGGGAGAAACTGGGAGAAACTGGGAGAAACTGGAGAGTGAGGGAAACTGGGGGAAACTGGGAGAAACTGGGTTAAACTGGGAGAAATTGGTTTAGACTGGGAGTGAATAGAGGCGAGCCAATGCTGCAGTGGGGCAAGATGGCAGCCAGATCCTGAGGGGGAAGCTGGGATAAACTGGGTTTAAACTGGGGAAACTAGGTTAAACTGAAGGGGAGGAAACTGGGTTAAACTGGGAGAAACTGGGTTAAGCTGGGATAAATTGGGAAGCTAGGGAGAAACTGGGAGAAACTGGGATAAACTGGGAGGCGCTGGTCGAGTTCAGTGGCTGGCGCCTGGCACTAGCGCTACTGGCCGTGGAGGACCTGCTCTACATGGCCCCTGCCCTCCAAAGGTACAAAGCTGGGAGAGACTGGGGAACTGGGAGGAGAAACTGGAGAGAGGGGAGTGAAACTGGGTTAAACTGGGAGAAACTGGGTTAAACTGGGAGAAAGTGGTTTAGACTGGGGAATGAGGCGGTGAGGGGCAATGGGGCCAAGATGGCGGCCAGATCTGAGGAAGATAGCCTGGGATAAACTAGAGAAAACTGGGTTAAAGTGGGGAGAAACTGGGTTAAACTTGGGGAACTGGGGTAAAGCTGGGTTAAAGCTAGAGAGAAAGCTGGGAGGAGCACGGGAGAAACTGGGAGAAATTGGGAGGTGGAGCTAGGGGAACAGGGGCGAGTGAGGGCAATGGGGCAAGATGGCGGCTGTCCTGAGGGGAAGCTGGGGGAGAAACTGGGGGAAAACGGGGTAAACTGGGATAAACTGGGCAAACTGGGGAAAGTGGAAGTAAACTGGGAGTGAATGAGGGGTAATGGGGCAATGGGGCAAGATGGCCGGTAGATCACTGAGGGGAAGCTGGGGGAGAAACTAGGGGAAAACTGAGTAAACTGGGTTAAACTAGGGAAAACTGAGAGGGAAAACTGGGGAAACTGGAGTTAAAGCTGGGGGAACTGAGGTAAACTGGGATAAACTGGGCAAACTGTGGAAATTGAGTAAACTGGGAGTGAATAGTAATGGGGGCAATGGGGCAAGATAGGCGGCCGTCCTGAGGGGGAAGCTGGGGAGAAACTGGGGAAAAGCAGGAGGTAAAGCTGGGTTAAAGCTAGGAAAGCTGAGGAAAACTGGGAAACTGGGTTAAACTGGGGGAACTAGAGGTAAAGCTAGGATAAACTAGGGCAGACTGGAAATTAGGTAAAGCTGGGAGTGAGATGAGGGGCACTACAGAGACAATGAGGGCAATGGGGCAAGATGGCTGACACGTCGTGAGGGAAGCTGGAAGAAACTGGCTTAAACTGGGGAAAACTGCAGGTTAAAGCTGGGAAAACTGGGTTAAACTGGGTTAAAGTGAAGAGAAACTGGGAGAGTCTGTGTTAAACTGGGATAAACTGGGAGAAGTGGAGGAAACTGGGTGAACTGGGGAGGGACTGGGAGCAATGGAAGGGACTGGGAGAAAGATGGCCCGGTTCTGAGGGAGGAAACTGAGGATAAGCACTAGGACAAACTGGGATAAACTGAGAGTCCTTGTCTGTACTGAGTCCACACTGAGTCTGTACTGGTCATTACTGGTCGCTGCTGTGTGCCCATACTGGTGCTGCCCCAGCTGAGCGATGGGGTTCCTGGCGAGAGCTGTTCCTGTGCCGAGGTGCTCAGACCCCCTTGATACCCCAGTGACAGAGCAGGTGAGGACGAAAATGGGAGGGGACCCCAAAATGGGGAGGAGTTCACAGAGTTTGGGGGCCCAAAATGGGGAGGGGGGGCTCAAAAATGGGGAGGGGACCTGTGAAAATGGGGAGGAGAGAACAAAATGGGGAGGGGGCTAAATGGGATGGGGGAGCCCTAAAATGGGGAGGACCTCAAAAATGGGGAGGGGCCCGAAAATGAGGAGGGTCACAGAGTTTGGGGGGCAAAATGGGGAGGGGCAAAATGGGAGGACCCCAAAAATGGGAGGGACGAAAATGGAGAGGGTCTCAAATTTTGGGGACGGGGGTCAAAAATGGGGGGGACCCCAAAATGAGGAGAGGGACCACAAAATGGGGGAGGGCCCATAAAATGGGGAGGGTCTTAAAATTTGGGGGCTTAAGGAATTTTACAGGGGGACCCCAAATTTTCAGAGGAGGAGACAGAAATGGGGGATAGAGTACAAAAATGGGGGATGGGGGGTCCCCAAAATTTAGAGATGTCCTAAAATGGGAACTAAGAGTGAAAGAGAGGAGATTGAAAGGGACCCCCAAAATTTTGAGGGTCCCAAAATATTTGAGAGAGGGTCGTGACACTAAAATTTTTGAGAGGGTCTAAAATATTTGAAGGTCCTGAAACACAAATTTTGGGAGGCGCTTTCTGTGTTGCCCCTCCCAGAAATCTCCAGCTGCAGGTGGCCTTTAGCTGAGTGGGGGTTGGGGGTTTGGGGGATTTTGGGGTTTTAGAGTTAGAGTTTTAGGTTTGGGGGTTTTGTGGGGGTTTTGGGATATTTTTGGGGTTTTTGGGGGTTTTGGGATTTTGAATTTTTTGGGGTTTTAAGGTTTTGGGGTTTTGTGTTTTTGGGGGAGATTTTTGGGGTTTTTGGGGTTTTGGGAGATTTTGGGGGGATTTTGGGGTTTTTAGGGGGATTTTTGGGGTTTGGGTTTTAGGAGTTTGGGATTTTTGGAGTTTTGGGGTTTTAGGTTTTGGAGAGGTTTTTGGGTTTTTGGGTTTTGGGGATTTTAGGGTTTTAGGGGGTAATTTGGTTTAAGGTTTCTTGGGGGATTTGGGGTTTGTGGGGGGATTTGGGAATTTTTGGGGTTTGGGGTTTTGGGAGATTTTTTAGGTTTTGGGGGATTTAGGGTTTAGGGGATTTAGGGTTTAGAGGGATTTGGGATTTTTAGGAGATTTTTGGGAGATGTTTAGGGATTTTAGGAGGCTTTTGGGAGGAATTTTAGGGGGTTTTAGAGTTTAAAACTTTAGGGGTTTTGAGAGTTTTGGGAGATTTTTGGGTTTTAAGGGGATTTTAGGGGGATTGGGTTTAGAGTTGGGTTTTAGGGGATTTTAGGGTTTCTGCGGACAATTTAGAGTTTTTGGGGGCATTTCTGTTGTTTTTTTTTCAGGAGGAAGTTGGGAATTTTTAGAAGATTTTGCAGTTTTGGGAGGGAATTTTTGAGGGTTTTGGGGCCAGGAATTTGATGTTTTTGGGAGGGAAATTTTCAGGTTTGGGAGATTTTTTGGGATTACACTTGGAGAATTTACTTTTTTTTGCAGGTGGGGATTTTGTTTCTTTTTGGAGAATTTTGGGGAGGGTTTTCTTTGCCCTTGGC
>JAPFBE010000038.1:626625-685323 GCA_034336665.1 Luscinia megarhynchos | reverse complement strand
CGTGTATTGTTATTCAATTATTAGAAAACTCCTATTTTAACCGGGCAAAACCCAAGATAGAAAAGTTTCATTTAACCTCAAAAAAATCCCAAATATTGTGGGAGAAAAAGCCTATTTTAACCCCCAAAAAATTTCAAATTTTGTGGAAAAAAACCCTATTTTAACCCCAAAAAGATCCAAATATTGTGGGAGAAAAAACCCATTTTAACTCAAAAAATTTCCAAATTCTGTGGAAAAAAGCTCATTTTAACCTCAAAAAAATCCAAATATTATGGAAAAAAGCT
Source organism: Luscinia megarhynchos (assembly GCA_034336665.1). Lineage (NCBI taxonomy): Eukaryota > Metazoa > Chordata > Aves > Passeriformes > Muscicapidae > Luscinia > Luscinia megarhynchos. Next base: position 685,039 of record JAPFBE010000038.1, on the reverse strand, counting down.
CATTTTAACCTCAAAAAAATCCCAATATTGTGGGATAAAATCCCATTTTAACCCCCAAAAATTCCAAATTTTTTGGAAAACCGCTCATTTTCACCCCTAAAAAAAATCTGAGCGGACTTTCCTGGATTCTTTTTCTTTTGCCCAGGTTTCCAACTGGTTCGGGAACAAGCGGATCCGCTACAAGAAGAACATGGGCAAGTTCCAGGAGGAGGAGGCTGAGCCTGTACGGCGAGCAGGGCAGCGGTCAGCCTCTGCCCCTGCCGGTCAGCCAATCACAGCGCGGCCCGGGCTGCGCTTCCGGGGCGGTGCTCTCTGTTTTATTGCCTTTATGTTTCTGTTTGTTTATTTTATATTTCCTTTATATTTCTGTTTGTTTCCTTTATATTTCCTTTCTATTTATTTCCTTTCTATTTCCTTTCTATTTCTGTTTATTTCCTTTCTATTTCTGTTTATTTATTTTATATTTACTTTCTATTTCCTTTCTATTTATTTCCTTTATATTTCCTTTATATTTCTGTTTATTTCCTTTATATTTACTTTTTGTTTCTATTTATTTCCTTTATATTTCCTTTATATTTCTGTTTATTTCCTTTATGTTTCGGTTTATTTCCTTTCTATTTCTGTTTATTTATTTTATATTTACTTTATATTTCCTTTCTATTTATTTCCTTTATATTTCTATTTGTTTCCTTTCTATTTCCTTTCTATTTATTTCCTTTATATTTCCTTTATATTTCTGTTTATTTCCTTTCAATTTCCTTTCTATTTATTTCCTTTATATTTCTATTTATTGCCTTTATATTTCTATTTATTTCCTTTATATTTTCTTTATGTTTCTATTTAGTTCCTTTATATTTCTATTTATTTCCTTTATATTTCCTTTATATTTCTATTTATTTCCTTTATATTTACTTTTTGTTTCTATTTATTTCCTTTATGTTTCTGTTTATTTCCTTTATGTTTCTGTTTGTTTATTTTATATTTACTTTATATTTCTGTTTATTTTTTTTGTATTTCTCTTCTATTTCCTTTCTATTTATTTCCTTTCTATTTCTAGTTATTTCCTTTCTATTTCTTTTAATTTCCTTTCTATTTCTGTTTATTTTCTTTATATTTCCTTTCTATTTCCTTTATATTTCTGTTTCTATTTCTGTTTATTTCTTTTATATTTCCTTTATGTTTCTATTTATTCCCTTTATATTTCCTTTATATTTCCTTTATATTTCCTTTATATTTCTGTTTATTTCCTTTATATTCCTTTTATATTTCCTTTATATTTCCTTTATGTTTCTATTTATTTCTTTATATTTCCTTTATATTTCTGTTTATTTCCTTTATATTTCCTTTATATTTCTGTTTGTTTCTGTTTAATTCCACTGATTCCGTTCAGTTCTATTTCATTTTCTTCTAACGTCTTTTTATTTCCATTTATTTCATTTTATTTCCTCGGATAATGGATGACCTGGAAATCTAGGGGCTGGAAACATTCTGGGATGGTTTATTTCCTTTATATTTCTGTTTATTTCTGTTTAATTCCATTGATTTCCTTCAGTTTTATTTCATTTTCTTCTAACGTTGTTTTGCTTCCATTAATTTATTTTAATTTCCATTTATTTCAGTTTATTTCCTTTAATTTCCTTTTATTTTCATTTATTTCATTTCCTTTTATTGTCCTTCTATTTTCATTAATTTCACTTTATTAGCTTTATTTAATTTTCTTTTGAATGTCCTTTTATTTTCATTTATTTCATTTCATAACCTTTATTTTCCTTTGAATATCCTTTTATTTATTTCTTTTTATCTTCTTTAATTTCCTTTTATTGTCCTTTTATTTTCATTTATTTCATTTTGGTTTATTTCTCTTTATTTCTATTTGTTTCATTTTATTTCCTTCAGTTTCCTTTTAGTGTTCTTTTATTTCCATTTATTTCTTACATATTTAATTTTGTTTTCAATTATTTCATTTAACTTCCTTTAAATTACTTTCAATGTCCATTTATTTAATTTTATTTATTAATTTTTTATTTTTTATTTTTATTTTTCTTTTCTTTTTATATTCTTTTATTTCCATTTCTATCCATTTGGTTCTTTTCATTTCTATTTATTTCCATTTCCATTTTTTTCCTTTTATTCCTTTTTTTATTCTGTTTTATTCCTTTTAAAAATCCTTTTTATTTCCTCTTTTATTCTGTTTTATTCCCTTTTAAAATCCCTTTTATTTCCTGTTTTATTCCTCTTTTATTCCCTTTTTTATCTCAGTTGCAGAACCATTTTGTGTGGGTTTGTTGCTCATAAAAATTCATTTTTTAAATTTAATTTTTGGGTTATTTTTGTTTTTTTTCCAGCTTCCTCTGGGTCTTTTAAGATGACAAATTCAGGGGATTCCTTCCTCAACCTTCAGTCCTTGACTTCCTACCAGAGCCCTCCCAACGTGCAGTCCCAGGTCAGTGAGAAAAAGCAGAAAAATGGGAAAAAATCCCAAATTTCTGCCCTGGATTCCTGAGGAATTGATTTGTTCCAATTATTATTTCAATTTTAATGGGTAATTAAAATTTTGTTATTGTTTAAATTTCTGTTTTTACTGAAAATCTGATATTCTCGTTGAAATTCCTGTTGGAATAAATTCTTAAATAAATCCCAAAATTCTCACTGAAATTCCCACTGAAATTAGGAGTGAAATTCTTAAATAAATTCTTAAATTCTTAATAAAATTCCAGTTGAAATTCCAAAATTCTCACTGAATTTTCCACTAAAATTTGGAATTAAGAGTGAAATTCTTCGTTAAGTTTTGAAATTCTTTGTGAAATTCCAATTAAAATTCCAAAATTCTCACTGAAATTCCTAAGTTCATAAATTTTCTCTTTTCACTTAAAGCCTCAACTTGAAATTCTCTCTGAAATTGAATTAAATTCTTAAATTCCCACTAAAATTCCAAAATTATCCCCAAAATTCTCAGTGAAATTCTGAAATTCCCGCTGAAATTCTAAAATAATTTCCAGACTTATCGGTGAAATTCTGAAATTCCCACTGAAATTATCTTCAAAATTCTGAGTGAAATTCTGAAATTCCCACTGAAATTCCAAAATTACCTCCAAAATTCTCAGTGAAATTCCCACTGAAATTATCTCCAAAAATTCCCACTGAAATTCAGAAATTTTCACTGAAATTCCTATTGAAATTCCCACCAAAATTCCTGTCAAAATTCTTATTCTTCAATCCATAAATTCTCCACTCTCACATGAAATTCCCACTGAAATTTTTTTAATTCCCTAAATTCTTCCCAAATTCGCAAATAATTCCTACGCTCACTTCAGTTCGTTCAATTCTTTATTCCCATGGAACCTCTGACTGAAAAAATTCGCATTTCAGGAATTCTGGATTTGTTCTTTTAACCTTTTTCCCCTTTTTTTCCCTCATTTCCAGATGGATTCCCTGCACCACGTCCTGCTGGGGAACCCTTTGTACTCCACGCAGCGCCTCGAGGTCAGTTGGGCTTTAATCCTAAATATTAACAATAAATGGTATTTTTATTTTTATTTTTTAAATTTATTTCAGTTTTTATTTCGAATTTTTTTTTTATTTTTTCAGTTTCCCCCCACGTGGCCGATGTTGGGATGGGGGAAAAAAGCTGGAAAAATAGAAATTAAACCTTTGAAATCTTTAAAGCATTTAACATTTTTGATACATTTAAAAAATGTATTTTATATTATGAATACAAATTTTATAAAACTAAAAATTATATTATATAATTATATATAATATATATAGTTTTATGTAACATACAATACTTAATATATAATACATTATATATTATATATTATATATTATATATTATATATTATATATTATATATTATATATTATATATTATATATTATATATTATATATTATATATTATATACAGTAAATACTATGTATTATATAGTATATAATATATAATGTATATTATAAAAAACTAATATACATTAAACACATTAAATGAAGTATATGTATTTAGATTTAAATGTAAAAGTTACAAACATACTTAATAATGTTTTTAAATATATTTGACATTATAATTTAATATTATACAAGAAATGAAAGTATAAATTTATAGTATAATATGTATATTAAGTTAATATATAAAATAAGTATTTATTATGTGTTATATGTTATATACTATATATATACACTGTTTATTTATTGGGTGTACTTATTGTATATTAATACACTACATGTATTAACGTGCTGTAATATATAGATTATTTATAAACATTGCATTATATTTATTTTCTCTTTATTTATTATTTATATTTATATTTATATTTATACTTATATTCAATTATAAATACACAAATAGAGAATGAGGTTTTTTAGAGATATCCACACACTGTGCTCTTTCCTTTTTAAACCACCACAATTATTATTATTACTCAATAATAATATTTCATAATTATGCCACCTACACATAATTTCTTGCCGTTTTAATTAATTAAGTGTTAATTATTTTTATTTTCATGCCCCTACAGGCCAATGGCAGCTGGCAGGACGCCAACACCCCCTCGCCCATCACCTCCCCCGCCGGAGACCCGGGCAGCGTCAACTCCGACGCCTCCAATTAAAGATTTTTTTAGGACTTTTTTAGAGAGGAGAGAGGTCAATTAGCGTTAATTAATCAAGGATTATTGACTCACAATTAATGAATTACCTCAGAACAAGCCAATGGATTGTGATGGCAGCGACACCTCTACCTCTCACCGCCCCGCCGGGACCTGATGTTATTTATAATAATTCCTTTCGCCTCAGCCAATTCCGTTTTTCTTAAGGAAAAACCTCACGGATTTTACACAAAACAACTGAAGAAAAGGACAGAAAAATCCTCGGTGTTTATCTCCAGTTTTACAGCGGAAGAAAATGGATTTATTTTCGTTTCTTTCTGGTTTTTTACGCTGGGATTTCTGTTCAAGGTGAATAGTTCCAGTTAACCCCCCCCAATATTGTAATGGTTTGTTCTCTGTATTGTAATTTTGTATAGGGAATTCAGCTCTTTCTTAATTAATTCAGCTGATTAACGGGAACGTTGCTTTACCAAACGTCTCACTGGACGTCGCTCACAGGTCGGACCTTCCACTGGTCTCATTCCAAGGGATTTCTCATCAGAAAATTCCACAGCTTTACTTTTTCTGATGAAAAAGTAAAAACATATTAAAGGAAAAACCCCAAATTTCCACAGAACAGCCAAACCACTGGATTTCCCCATGGGAATTCGAGGGGGTTTGTGCTGTTCTGCTCAGAGTCCACCCATTTCAGTTGAGGTTTTATCAAAGAAAATAAACTTCCAAAGCCTTTTTTTTTTTTTTCCCCACTTTATTTTGATTTTTTTTTTTCCCTCAGGTTTGGGCTCTGCAGGAGGTTGGTGAGGGGTGGGAAAATAGCGGTAATGCGTGCGGGAAGATCATGAGGGATGGGAAAATGGCGGGAATGCGTGAGGGGTGAGAAAAGGGCGGGAACGCCGTGAGGGGTGAGAAAAGGGCGGGAATGTGTGAGGGGGTGGGAAAAGGGCGGGAACGCCGTGAGGGGGTGAGAAAAGGGCGGGAATGCGTGAGGGGTGGGAAAAGGGCGGCAATGTGTGAGGGGGTGGGAAAGGGGCGGGAATGTGTGAGGGGCGGGAAAGGGCGGGAACGCCGTGAGGGGCGGGAATCGCGCTCAGCGCCCTCTCGCTCTGAGGGCAGGCACAGCCCCGCGCCTGCGCAGTGATGGCGGCGAAGGCGGGGCGGGCTCCGCGCATGCGCACGGCGCTGAGGGCAGGCAGGCGGCGGGAACGCGCCATGGCGGAGGCTGCGGCGGGAGCCGGCGGCTCCCCCGGCCCGGCCGCTGCTCCGGCCCCGCAGGGCTCGGCCGGGCCACAGGAGAACGAGGTGAGCTCCAGAGAGGCTCGGCTCGGCCGGGGGAGCCGCGGGGCGGCCGCGTTTCCAGCCGGGTAATGCTTTTTCCCCTCAGCGATGCCCCGGCGGACCCAGACCTGAGAGCGGAGAGGGCGCGCCAGGTAAGGAAATCACTGCTCTCGTTTAGTTGGTTGGTTGAGTGATTTGGAGCTTGGGAGGTGGGGATTCCCCTCAGGTTCCCTCAGCGCCCCTGCTCCTCCCGGTTACAATTCAAATCCTAAACACCGCCTTCAGCGCTGTGAAACCCTTATAAAAACAATCCCCGCCCATAAAACCAAGAAATGCCAAGCACATCTTTTCCTCTTTTAATCGCGCCTCTTTCCCCTCAGAGCCGGACTCGGCAGCGAAGACAGCGGGCGCTGAGGTGTTTTTAAAACCACCCAAGCGAACCCCGAGCTCCTCCAGCAAGAAGAAAAGAGCCGCCAGCAGCCCCGGGCCGGAGCCGCCGCTCGCTTCCTTCAGCCTGTCGCCGATTATCGCCACCCCTCAGGCCAAGCGCCGCTCGTGGCGCCGCTCCAGCCTCAAGGGGAGGCGATCCCGCCGCAAGTCGCTGCCCCCGGTGCACCCGGACATCGGCGGTTCGTGCTCCCTCACGCTCGGTCGGGCGGTTTAATGAAAATCCTTCTGGGGGGCTTGAGGAGAACCGGAGGGGCGGCGCTGTCAATGAGGATTTCGCACTTTCTGCCTTTTTTTCCCTCCGCTTTTTCCTCTTTTTTCGTTTTGCCCCTTAAATTTGACTTTTCCTCTTCCCCTTTACCCCCTTACATGTGGCTTTTCCTCTTTTCTCATTTTCTCTTAAATTAGACTTTTCATCTTTCCCTTTACCCCCTTAAATATGACTTTCCCCTCTTTCTTTTCCCATTTTTTCCCTAGAATGTGACTTTTCCTCTTTCTTTTCCCATTTTTCGCTTAAATTTGACTTTTCCTCTTTCCCTTTACCCCCTAAAATGTGGCTTTTCTTCTCTCTTTTCCCATTTTTCCCCTAAATGTGACTTTTCCTCTTTCTTTTCCCATTTTTCCCCTAAATATGATTTTTTTTCCTCTTTCTTTTCCCATTTTTTCCCTTAAATGTGATTTTTCCTCTTTCTTTTCTCATTTTTTTCCTCTCAAATATGTCTTTCCTCTTTCTTTTCCCATTTTTCCCCTAAATGTGGCTTTTCCTCTTTCTTTTCCCATTTCTTCCTTAAATTTGACTTTTCCTCTTTCCCTTTTTCCCCTTAAATGTGACTTTTCCTCTTTCTTTTCCCATTTTTCCCTAAATATGACTTTTCCATTTTCCCATTTTTTCCCCTAAATTAAACTTTTCCTCTTCCTTTTTTCCTACTTTCTCCGTTCTTGATCCTTAAATGGGACTTTCACCCTCTCTTTTTCCCATTTCCCCTTTTTTTATCCTTTAATTATGACTTTGCCTCTTTCTTTTCCCTATTTTTCTCTTTAAATATGATTTTCCCCTTAATTTTCCCCATTTTTGACCCCTAAATTTAACTTTTTTCCTTCTCTTGATGCTTAAATATAACTTTTCCTCTTCGTGTTTCAAATTTTCCCCATTCTTGTCCCTTAAACAGGATTTTTTCCCATTTTCCCCCATTCTTGACCCTTAAATTTGATTTTTTCCTATTCCCCCCCATTTTTGACCCCTAAACATGACTTTTTCTCTCTATTTTTCCCAATTTCCCCCTTAAATTCCATTTTTCCTCTTCCTTTTCTCCATTTCCCTTCTTAAACTTGATTTTTCCTCTATTTTCTCCGCTTTTCTTGCACTCTCCCAGCTGTTTCTTGGGGAGTTCCAGGTTTTTTTGGGGATTTCACAATTTGTAACCTTTTTTTTTTCTCCAGAGTTGAGCAAATCCATCAGCCTGGAGCTTCCTGAGATCCAACGTCTCTCCCTCCTCCTCCTCTCCAGCTTCCAGGTAAATTCACCCAAAATCCTGGAATTTACCCCAAACCCTGGAAATTTTTTGGCATTTCCAGGGATGGAGCAGCTCCTGAACACCATAAAATTCACAAAAAATAATGAAATTAACTCCAAAATCCTGGAATTCTCAGACAATCCAAGCTCCTTAAAACATAAAAATTCACCAAAATCCTGGAATTTCCCCCCCCAAAAAAATCTTTGGATTCCTTTCCTTGACTCCTCAAACACAAAAGGAATTTGGGATCCTTTTTTCTTCCAAATCTTCATTTTAACCCCCAGAAAATTGGGTTAAAATCCAATTTTCCCCAGTTTTTATTGGATAATTCCTATTTTTTCTCATTTTTTGTTGGATTTTTCCCATTTTTTGTTGGACTTTTCCCATTTTTCCCCATTTTCCCCTCAGTTTTCAGCCCAGAAGTTGAAGAAGGTCCTGGAGGAATCTGAAGGATTCGACCCTGAGGCTTTTGCTGCCAAAGGTGGGGATTGAGGCTTCCAAAATTCCCAAAATTTGGGATTTTTCACCCTCAAAATCCCAAATTTCCAACTCCCCAAAGAGGTTGGGACCTCAAAAATTTGGGAATTTGGGGAGTTAATTAAGAATTAATTGATAATTAATTTTGAGGGTGTCAAAAAACAATCCTGAGGGATTTTTGGGTCTTTCTGATTCCCCAAAAATTCTGGAATTTGGGTTAAAAAAAAAAAATCAGGAAAATGCCCAGAAATGGAGGAACTGATCACTAAATTCCATTTAAAATAGGGAAGTAATTAATAATTAATAATTAATTGGGGGAGGATAAGAAGGGATCCTGAGGGATTCCTGGGTCTTCCTGATTCCTCAAAAATTCAGGAATTTGGGTAAAAATAATCAGGAAATTGACCATAAATCCCTAAATCCCATAGAACTTAATCAAAATTAATTAATAATTAGTAAATAATTAATTCCAGGGTGACTTCTAATCCCTTTTTTCCCCATTTTTTCCCAGTCCAGGTGGGCTCTGAGGAATTCCAGAGGCTGATCCAGAGGCTGATCCAGGATGGGACCCTTGGGAATTGCCTGGAGCAACCCCCAGGGTGAGAATTTGGGGCAAAAAACCCAAAAATTGGGAATTTCCACCTTGGGAGGGGCCAAAATCCACAGGAATCCCCCCAAAAAAGTTGGATTTGAGGGAATTTGGGGCTTTTCCAGCCTCAAAATTTTGGGATTTTGGGGCAACTTTGGGATTTTAACGCCCTAGAAGTGCCCAAAAAACTCCAGGATTTTGGGTTGATTCCAAAATTTCGGGGTAAACTCCAGGATTTTGGGTCAATTCCCACGATTTTGGCAAATTTTAACATTTTCAAGAGCTGTTCCATTCCTGGAAATCCCAAAAATCCAAGAATTTTCTTAATTCCAGGAATTTTTTTTCCTGCCTTTCACTTCCTTCCATCCCAAATTCCCAAAATTTTCCCCAAAAATTCCTGGGATTTCAGGGCCAATTTTTGAGGCAATCCTGTGGAATTTTTTGGATTTTTGGCCGGATTTGCCCCAAAAATGGGATTTTTTTTTAATTTGCCTTAAAATTTGGGAATATTTTTGTGAATTTTGAATCCTTTTCCTGCAGGGATCCCCTGGATCCGGCCCTGGAGGAATCTGTGGCTCAGGTGAAGGTGCTCATGGCCAGGTGAGCACACCTGGACACATCTGGAGTGGGGAGGGGACACACCTGGGGACATCAAAACACACCTCGAGGGCCTGGACACATCTGGGACACACCTGGAGTGGGGAGGTCACACCTGGGGGCACCTGAGCACATCTGGAGTGTGGGAGGAGCAACTGGGGGACACCTGGGGGACACCTGGGACAAATTTGGGGACACCTGGGGGGGCCTGGAAACATCTGGGACACAACTGGAGTGGGGAATTGACACCTGGGACACACCTGGGGACATCAGAACACACCTGGGACACATCTGGAGTGGGGAGGTCACACCTGGGGGCACCTGAGCACATCTGGAGTGTGGGAGGAGCACCTGGGGACATTTGAGACACACCTGGGACAAATTTGGAGCACCTGGGACACACCTGGAAATACCTGGGGACACACCTGAAGTGAGGAAGGGATACTCTGGACACACCTGGGGACATCAGAACACACCTGAGACAAACCTGAAGACACCTGGGCACATCTGCAATGTGGGAGGATCACCTGGGACACACCTGGGGAACAGAGGGGACACCTGGAGTGGGGAATTCACACCTGGGACACACCTGGGGACATCAAAACACACCTCGAGGGCCTGGACACATCTGGGACACACCTGGAGTGGGGAGGTCACACCTGGGGGCACCTGAGCACATCTGGAGTGTGGAAGGGAGCACCTGGGACACACCTGGGGACACCTGGGACAAACCTGGAGTGGGGAGGACACACCTGGGGACACCAAAACACACCTGGGGGGTGGCCTGGACACACCTGGAGTGGGGAATTGACACCTGGGACACATCTGGGGACATCAGAACACATCTGGGACACACCTGGAGTGGGGAGGTCACACCCTGAGCAGATCTGGAGTGTGGGAGGAGCACCTGGGACACACCTGGGGACACCTGGGACAAATTTGGGGACACCTGGGCACATCTGGAGAGTGGAAGGAGCACCTGGGACACACCTGGAGATACCTGGGGACACACCTGAAGTGAGGAAGGGATACTCTGGGGACACCTGAAGACACCTGGGCACATCTGGAATGTGGGAGGAGCACCTGGAACACACCTGGGACAAACCTGGAGATGTCTGAGACACACCTGGGGATACCTGAAGGCACACCTGGAGTGGGGAGGACACACCTGGGGACATCAAAACACACCTGAGGCACATCTGGGACACACCTGGAGTGGGGAATTGACACCTGGGACACACCTGGGGACATCAGAACACACCTGGGACACACCTGGAGTGGGGAGGTCACACCTGAGACAAATTTGGGGGCATCTGGGCACATCTGGAGTGTGGAAGGAACACTTGGAGATACCTGGGGACACACCTGAAGTGAGGAAGGGATACTCTGGGGACACCTGGGACAAACCTGGAGACAGCTGGGGGACCTGGAGATGTCTGAGACACACCTGGGGGGGCCTGGAAACATCTGGGACACACCTGGAGTGGGGAATTGACACCTGGGACGCACCTGGGGACACCTGAACCCCACCTGTCCCCTTCCCCCTCCCCCCAGTTTCTCAGGGGAGCTCCAGGCCTGGGATCAGCTCCTGCAGCAGCACCTGCAGCGCTCCCAGGAGGCCTCCAGGTGAGAACCCCCCAAATTCCCACCTGGATTCCCAAAATTCCCACCTGGATTCCCAAAATTTCCACATTTCTCACCCAAATTTCCCACCTGCAATCCCAGATTCCCACGTTTTTCACCTCCAATCCCAAAATTCCCACCTGAATTCCCAAAATTCTCAAATTTCCCTCCTGCAATCCCAAAATTCTCACATTTCCCAACTCCAAACCGAAAATTCCCACCTCCAATCCCAAAATTCCCACTTTTCCCACCCAAAATTCCCACCTGCAATTCTAAAGTTCCCACCTGGATTCCCAAAATTCCCACCTGGATTCCCAAAATTCCCACCTCCAATCCCAAAATTCCCACTTTTCCCACCCAAAAATTCCCACCTGCAATTCTAAAATTCCCACCTGGATTCCCAAAATTCCCACATTTCCCACCTGGATTCCCAAAATTCCCACCTCCAATCCCAAAATTCCCAATTTTCTCACCCAAAATTCCCACCTGGATTCCCAAAATTTTCACCTGGCTTCCCAAAATTCCCACATTTCTCACCTGCAATCCCAAAATTCCCACCCAAAATTCCCAAATTCCCATTTTTCCTCCCCTCAGGAATTTGGAGCAGCTCCGAGCCGGGACCCCCCCCTGGGCCCCTCCCCAAATTCCCAAATCCCAAATTTTGGATTCCAAACCCGATTATGGGAAAATCCTGACTCAGCAGGGACCAGTGCTGGAATCCCTGAGGCTGCTGGTGAGGATTTTTGGGGAATTTCATGGGATTTGGGGAATTTTGTGGGATTTTGGGAATTTTATGGGATTTTTAGGAATTTTTGGGAATTTTTGGTGGTTTTGGGGGATTTTTTTGAGTTTTTAAAATTTTTTTTGAGGTTTTTATGGAGAATCCCTTTTGGGAATCTTTATGATCTTTTGGGCCTGAGCTCTTTGGGGATCTTTTTTGATTGATCTTTTGATCTTTTGAGGATCATTAGATCTTTGAAAGCACTTTGGGAATCTTTATGATGACTTTTTTTAGTGGTCTTTTGGGGATGTTTCTTGAATCTTTTAAAATCCCTTTTTAGGCCTTTTTGGGGGTGGTTTTTGGGGAATCTTGATGGGATTTTTGGGAATTTCCTGGGATTTTGGGGGGGATTTTTGTGGAATTTATGGAATTTTTTGAAATGTTATGCAGTTTTTGGGGAATTTGATGGGATTTTTTTGAAATTCTATGCAATTTTTGGGAATTTTATGGGATTTTTGGGGATTTCATGGGACTTTTGGAGAACTTCACGGGATTTGGGAGATTTTATGGGACTTTGAGAATTTCATGGGATTTTTGGGGAATTTTATGGGAATTTTATGGGATTTTTTTGAAATTTTATGCAATTTTGGGGATTTTCTGGGATTTTTTGGGAATTTTATGAGATTTTGGGGAGTTTTTTCAGGTTTTAATTGGGATTTTTGTGATTCTCAGGTGGATGAGGCACAGCAAGCTGGGAAAATGCTGCTGGAATTCCACGAGGAGAGCAGGAACTTCCTGACCGGGCTCTCCGAAAAACTGGGTGAGAAAATCCCCCAAAAATCTCCCAAAATCTTGAAAGTTTTTGGGTGGAATTTTGGGAATTTCAGGGATTTTTTCCTGGTGTTTTTTCAGCCTCCAGAACGTTCCAGAGGCTGCCGAGATCCCCCGCCCGGAGGCTGCTGGAGAGGAAACCCCAACGGGCTCCGGCCCCAGAGGGGGAATAAAAGCAGAAAAATCCCAAAATCCCCCGGTTTGTCCTCAAAATATTCCCGGGGTTGGGATTTTGGGGGGTTCTGGAGGTTTTTGGGGTTTTGGATTTTATTTGGGGGGGGGTTTTTTGGGATTTCTTGGGGGTTTTTGGAGGTTTTTTGGGGATTTTTTTTTATCTTTTGATGGGTCTTTTTGGGTGAGGCTCTTTGGGGGATCTTTTGGGGATTTTTGGGGCTTTTGGAGGCCTTTTGGGGATTTTTGGGATCTTTTGGGAGCTTTTTGGGATTTTTTCGCCTTTTTAGAGGGTCTTTTTGGGGATTTCTTGGAGATTTTTAGGGGGTTTGGGATTTTTTAATTTTTTGAGGGTTTTTGGCTATTTTTGGGGGTTTTTGGGAATTTTTTTTGTTTCTTGGAGGGGTTTTGGGGAAATTTTGGGGGTTTTTCGGAATTTTTTGGAGGTTTTTTTGGGATTTATTTTTTGGGGGTTTACTTGAGTTTTGAGGGAGATTTTTTGGGGGATTTTTTTGTGGTTTTTTATTGCGGGTTTGGGATGCGCCGCGGTGATTGGTTGGTGCAGCTGTCAATCAAAGGGATCGGCCAATCACAGGGCGGAGAGGGCGGAGCCTGGCGGGAACAAACATCTGGATGGGGAGGCAAAGGTCAGGGTGGCGACCCCAACATCTGGAAGGGGGTGGGATTTGGGTGGGGGAGCCCAACATCTGGATCGGGACCTCAACATCTGGGCGGAGACCCCAACATCTGGATGGGAACCTCGAAATCTGGGTGGGGGGACCCCAAATTCGGGATTGGAGACCCCAACATCTGGATGTGGAACCCCCAATGTCAGGGTTGGGACCCCCCAACATCTGGATGGGGACCGCAGAAATCTCGGTGGGGGGACCCCAACATCTGGACGGGGACCCCCAAAGTCGGGGTTGGCCACCCCAACATCTGGATGAGGGCCTTGCTCACCCACCCCCGCCCCAAAAAACATCTGGACAAAGCCCCAACGCGGGGGAGGGGCAGCGTGGTGGCGACCCCCCTTCCAACATCTGGATTGCAACATCTGTCCGGGAAACACACCCCCCCTAAACATCTGGCGGGGTCACCCCCAAATAAATTTGGGACGACACCAAAAAAAAAAAAAAAAGGGGGGGGGCAGGGGCTTTTTGGGGGGGAATTGGGGGAGGGGTGGAAATTTTTGGGGGGATGGGCGGGAATTTTTTGGGTGAGAAATTTGGGGGTTCTGGGAGGGAATTTTGGGGTTCTGGGAGGGAATTTTGGGGGTTCTGGGCGGGAATTTTGGGGGTTCTGGGCGGGGGAATTTTTTGGGAACGGGGGTGAAGATTTGGGTGGGGAGGGGCGCGAGGAATTTGGGTTCCTCCCTCCCCATTTTTAAGCCTCTTAAGGGGCCCCGGCGGCCGCGGATTAACGGGGGGAGGGGAGGGGAGACCCCGCGCCGCCCCCTCCCCCACCTCTTCCACCCCTCCCCGGGCGTGCCTGGCCCTGCCCCTCCCCCCACTCCCAGTTTAACCAGTTGGACCGGCCGGGCTGGGAATGGGCGAGTGGGGGAGGGGAGGGGAAACGCCCCGCGCCCCTCCCCCACCCCCCGCGGGGCGGCCGCGGCGTCGCCTCCGTGTCCCCAAATCCCCGCGGTGTCCCCGAGGTGCCACCAAATCCCCGAGGTGTCCCCTCCATGTCCCCAAGTGTCCCTTTTGTGTCCCCAAGTGTCCCTTTTGTGTCCCCTCCGTGTCCTTTTTTGTGTCCCCACGTCCCTCCGTGTCCCTTTTTTGTCCCCAAGTGTCCCCTCCGTGTCCCCGCGGTGCCACCCGAGGTGTCCCCGTGTCCCCTCCATGTCCCTTTGGTGTCCCCAAGTGTCCCCTCTGTGCCCCCTTTGTGTCCCCAAGTCCCCGCGGTGCCACCCTCGGTGTCCCCAAGTGTCCCTTTGGTGTCCCCAGGTCCCTTCTTGTGTCCCCTCCATGTCCCCACCGTGTCCCTTTGGTGTCCCCGTGTCCCTTCCCTGTCCCCATTTCTGTCCCTGCCATGTCCCCATGTCCCCTTCAGTGTCCCCTCTGTGTCCCATCCGTGTCCCAGCCATGTCCCCTCCCTGTCCCCATTTCTGTCCCTGCAATGTCCCCATCCCTGTCACTGCCCTGTCCCCTCCATGTCCCCATGTCCCTCTCAGTGTCCCCTCTGTCCCCCCATCCCTGTCACTGCCATGTCCCCATGTCCCTTGCTGTGTCCCTGTCCCCATCCTTGTCCCTTCCCTGTCCCCATCCTTGTCCCTTCCTGTCCCCATCCCTGTCCCTTCTATGTCCCCTCCCTGTCCCCATTTCTGTCACTGCCATGTCCCTTCCCTGTCCCTATCCATCACTGCCATGTCCCCTGTCCCTTCCTGTGTCCCTGTCCCCATCCCTGTCCCTCCCTGTCCCCATCCCTGTCCCTTCCATGTCCCCACGTCCCTCTCAGTGTCTCCTCTGTGTCCCCTCCCTGTCACTGCCATGTTCCTCCCCTGTTCCCGTCCCTGTCCCCATCCCTGTCATTGCCATGTCCCCATGTCCCTTCCTGTGTCCCTGTCCCCATCCCTGTCCCTTCCCTGTCCCCCTGTCCGTCTCTGTGTCCCCTCTGTGTCCCCCATCCCTTCCCCTGTCCCTTCCCCTGTCCCCTCCCCTGTCCCTGTCCTTGTCCCTTCCCCGGTCCTCCTCCCTGTCCCCATTCCTGTCCCTGCCATGTCCCCTCCCCTGTCCCTTCCCTGTCCGTCTCTGTGTCCCTCTGTGTCCCCATCCCTTCCCTGTCCCCATCCCCGTCCCTGTCCCTGCCATGTCCCTCCTGTCCCCCTTCGTGTCCCCATCCCTCCGTGTCCCCATCCCCGTCCCTTCTCTGTCCCCCTGTCCCTGCCATGTCCCCTCGCTGTCCCCTCCTGTCCCCATCCCTGTCCCCCTGTCCTCTCCCGTGTCCCCATCCCCGTCCCTTCCCTGTCAAGTGTCCCTGCCATGTCCCCATGTCCCCCTCCATGTCCCCATCCCTGTCCCTTCTGTCCCCCTGTCCCCATCCCCGTCCCCCATCCCCATTCCTGTCCCTGCCATGTCCCCTCGCTGTCCCCTCGCTGTCCCCATCCCTGTCCCTTCCCTGTCCCCCTGTCCTCTCCATGTCCCCCTGTCCCCCTCCATGTCCCCATCCCTGTCCCTCCCCTGTCCCCCTGTCCCTGCCATGTCCCCTCCTGTCCCCATCCCTGTCCCCCTGTCCCTCTCCGTGTCCCCCTGTGTCCCCATCCCCATCCCCGTCCCTGCCATGTCCCCTCGCTGTCCCCTCGCTGTCCCCAAGTCCATTCCCGTGTCCCCGCCGTGTCCCTCCTGCCGTGCCCCTCCCGTGTCCCCGTGTCCCGTGTCGGTCCCCGCGTTGCCATGGCGGCGGCGAAAATAGGGCAGGGGGAGGGGCCGGGGACACCGGACACGGGGACACGGGGACATTAACATGGGACACGGGGACACGGGGACACGGACGGGGACATTAAAATGGACACGGGGACACGGGGACGGGGACACGGACACGGACATGGGGACATTAAAATGGACACGGGGACACGGGGACACTTGGACGGGGACTACGGACACGGGGACACGGGGACACGGACGGGGACACGGACACGGGGACACGGGGACAGGGACACGGACACGGGGACACGGACGGGGACAGGGACACGGACACGGGGACATTAAAATGGACACGGGGACACGGACACGGGGACACGGACAGGGACACGGACATTAAATGGACATGGGGACACCGGACATGGAGGGACACAGCGCTCCCAGTCCCCCCAGTCCCTCCCAGTCTCCTCCAGTATTCCCAGTCCCAGTCCCCCCAGCATTCCCGACATTCCCAGTATCCCCCAGTATTCCCATTCCCAGTCCGTCCAGCATTCCCAGTATTCCCAGTCTCTCCAGTCCCCCCAGTATTGCCATTCCCAGTCCCCCCAATATCGCCAGTATCCCCAACATTCCCAGTCCCCCAGCACTCCCAGCATTCCCAGTATTCCCAGCAATCCCATTCCCGCCAGTCCCCCCAGTATTCCCATTCCCAGTCCGTCCAGCATTCCCAGTATTCCCAGTCTCTCCAGTCCCCCAGCATTCCCAGTATTCCCAGCAATCCCATTCCCGCCAGTCCCCCAGTATTCCCAGTATTCCCAGTCTCTCCAGTCAGCCCCAGTATCCCCCCAGTATCCCCCCACCATTCCCAGTTCCCCCAACATTCCAGTATTCCCCCAGCAATCCCAGTCTCTCCAATCTCCCCCAGTATTCCCATTCCCAGTCCCCCCAGCATTCCCGACATTCCCAGCATTCCCAGTATCCCCCCCAGTATTCCCAGTATCCCCAGTCCCCCCAACATTCCCATTCCCGCCAGTCCCCAGCATTCCCAGTAAGACCCAGTATTCCCATTCCTAGTCCCCCCAATATCCCCAGTATCCCCCAACATTCCCAGTCCCCCAGCATTCCCAGTATTCCCAGTATCCCCCAGCAATCCCAGTCTCCAATCTCCCCAGTATTCCCAGTATCCCCCAGCATTCCCAGTATCCCCAGCAATCCCAGCCTCTCCAGTCTCCCCCAGTATTCCAATTCCCAGTCCCCTCAGCATTCCCAGTATCCCCCAGTATTCCCAGTATCCTCAGTCCCCCCAACATTCCCACTCCCGCCAGTCCCCCAGTATCCCCCCAGTATTCCCATTCCCAGTCCCCCAGTATTCTGCAGTATCCCCCCCACCATTCCCACCACATTCCCAGCACTCCCAGTATCCCCCCACCATTCCCACCATTCCCAGCATTCCCAGTATCCCCCCCAGCATTCCCTAGTATTCCCTAGTCTCGCCCCGCCCCTCCCCGCGCTCCGGAGAAAAGGGGGCGTGGCCTCCCATCCCTCTCCCCAATCACGTGACCGCAGGTGCGCCCCGCCCCTTTTCCCCCACCCCCCTCCTTCCCCGCACCTGGCGCTCGCGCCGCGCCCGCCCGGAACCGCCTGAACTCCTCCCGAACCCCCCGAACCCGCATCGAAGCTTTTCCCGAACCCGCACGAAGCGGCCGAGCCCAAAGAAGCGGCCGAACCCACCCGAAGCGGAGCCGAAGCTGCCGAACCCACCCGAAGCCTTTCCGAACTCCACCCGAGGCCGCCGAACCCACCCGAAGCCTTTCCGAACCCACCCGAGGCTGCCGAGCCCACCCGAAGCGGAGCCGAGGCTGCCGAACCCACCCGAAGCCTTTCCGAGCCCACCCGAGGCCGCCGAACCCACCCGAAGCCTTTCCGAGCCCACCCGAGGCGGCCGAACCCACCCGAAGCCTTCCCGAAGCGACCGAGCCCACCCGAAGAGCAGCCGAGCCCACCCGAAGCTTTTCCGAGCCCACCCGAAGCTTTTCCGAACCCACCCTGAAGCCTCCCCGAGCCCACCCGAAGCCGACGCGGCCGCCGGTGGCCCCGGTGGCCCCGGCGGTGGCCCCGGGATGGTGGCGGCCCCTCCGGCCGCCGCCGCCGCCATGCGCCGCGGGTTCCTGGTGCCCGAGATCCGCCCGCTGGACCAGTACGACGGGGCTCGGGCTCGCAGCGCCGCCAGCCTGGCCTGGGCCATCGCCACCGGCTACGGCGGCGCTGGTAGGAGCGGCCGGGACGGCGGCGGGGGATGGAGGAGAGGGGTGGGGGATGTGGGTCTGGTACCGGGGAGGGGTCCCGGTACCGGATTTGGGGGTTTGGCACCGAAAATGGGGATTTCGGTACTGAATGGGGTCCCGGTACCGAATTGGTACCGAAAATTTGGGGATCCGGTATTGGGGAGGATCCCGGTGTTACCGGAGGGGAGGTGGGGGATGGAGGGAGGGGTGGGGATGCGGGTCTGGTACCGGGGAGGGGTCCCGGTACCGAATTTAGGGAGGGTTTGGTACCGAAATTTGTGGGATCCGGGTACCGGGATGGTCCCGGTGTTACCGGAGGGAGGTGGGGATGAAGGAGGGGTGGGGATGCGGGTCTGATACTGGAGGGGGTCCCGGTACCGGATTTGGGGGGTTTGGTACCGAGAATGGGAATTCGGTACTGGGAATGGGGTCCCGGTACCGAATTGGTACCGAAAATTTGGGATCCGGTACCGGGGATGGTCCCGGTGTTACCGGAGGGAGGTGGGGATGAAGGGGAGGTGGGGATGCGGGTCTGATACTGGGGAGGGGTCCCGGTACCGAATTTAGGAGGGTTTGGTACCGAGAATGGGGAATCCGGTACCGGGGATGGGGTCTAGGTGATACCGGTACCGGATTCAGGGGTTTGGTACCGAGAATGGGGATTTCGGTACTGGGAATGGGGTCCCGGTACCGAATTGGTACCGAAAATTTGGGATCCGGTATTGGGGAGGATCCCGGTGTTACCGGAGGGGAGGTGGGGATGGAGGGAGGGGTGGAGGATGCGGGTCTGGTACCGGGAGGGGTCCCGTACCGAATTTAGGGAGGGTTTGGTACCGAAAATGGGGATTTCGGTACTGGGAGGGGTCCCGGTGTTACCGGAGGGGAGGTGGGGATGGAGGGAGGGGCGGGGGATGCGGGTCTGGTACCGGGGAGGGTCCCGGTACCGGATTTGGGGGGTTTGGTACCGAGAATGGGGAAATCCGGTATTGGGGAGGGGTCTCGGTGGTACCGGGGATGGATTGTGGTACCGGGAGGGGTCCCGGTGTTACCGGAGAGGATCCCGGTACCGAATTTGGGGGTTTGGTACTGAAAATGGAGAATCCGGTACCGGGGATGGGGTCCAGGTGATACCGGTACCGGATTCGGGGGTTTGGTACCGAGAATGGGGAATTCGGTACTGGGAATGGGGTCCCGGTACCGAATTGGTACCGAAAATTTGGGATCCGACATTGGGGAGGGGTCCCGGTGTTACCGGAGAGGATCCCGGTACAGAATTTAGGAGGGTTTGGTACCGAAAATGGGAATTCGGTACTGGGGATGGATCCCGGTGTTACCGGGAGGGAGGTGGGGATGGAGGGAGGGGTGGAGGATGTGGGTCTGGTACCGGAGGGGTCCTGGTGGTACCGGAGAGGGTCCCGGTACCGAATTCGGGGGAAATTGATACCGAAAATGGGGAATCCGGTATTGGGGAGGGGTCCCGGTGTTACCGGAGGAGATCCCGGTACCGAATTTGGGCGGGCCGGTTTGGGGGGTCCCGGTACCGAATTGGTACCTGAAAATTTGGGATCCGGTATTGGGAGGGGTCCCGGTGGTACCGGAGAGGGTCCCGGTACCGAATTTGGGGGATTCGGTACCGAAAATGGGGAATTTCGGTACTTGGGAGGGGTCCCGGTGGTACCGGAGGAGATCCCGGTACCGAATTTGGTGCGGGCCGGTTCTGGGGGGTCCTGGTACCGAAATTTGGGGGTCCCGGTACCGAATTTGGGGTCCCGATCCCGGGGGCTGTGGTTAAAAGGGGCGGGCCTTTCGGGGCTCCCGGTACCGAATTTGGGGGGAGCCGATTCTGGGGGGTCCCGGTACCGGAAAATTTGGGGTCCCGGTCCTGGGGGCTGCGATTAAATAAAAATATTTAATTTTGGGGAGGGTCCCGGTCCCCGTTATTTTATTTACTTGGGGGTGGTCCCAATTTTTTAAATTTTTTTTGGGGTCTCCCCTGGTTCCGGTACCGGGGGTTCTCCCCCTCGGGCCCTTTGTTGCAGTCGAGGGGGCGAGCTCGTGACGTCACGCTGTGACGTCACGGGCGGGACCCTCTTTCCCGCCCCGCCCCCCTGCGGTGTTGGTGGGGGAGGGTCGTCCCCCCAGGTGTTTTTGGGGACCCCCTCCCCAAAACAGGGACCCCCAGGTAATTTTGGGACCCCTCAGGTAATTTTTGGGACCCCTCAGGTGATTTTTGGGGACCCCTCAGGTGTATTTTGGGACCCCCACGTAATTTTTGGGGGACCCCCCGCCAGGTGATTTTGGACCCCCTGAATTTTTTGGGGACCCCCCAGGTGTTTCTTGGGACCCTCCAGGTAATTTTTGGGACCCCCAGGTAATTTTTTGGGACCCCTCAGGTAATTTTTTGGGACCCCCTAGGTAATTTGTGGGACCCCCCCCAGATAATTTTTGGGACCTCCAGATGATTTTTTTGGACCCCCCTGAATTTTTTTGGGGACCCCCCAGGTGTTTCTTGGGACCCTCCAGGTAATTTTGGCCCCCAGGTGTTTTTGGGGAACCCCAGGTGTTTTTGGGGACCCCCAGGTGTTTTTGGGATCCCCCAGGTGTTTTTTGGGACTCCCCAGGTGACTTTTGGCCCCCAGGTGTTTTTTGGGCCCCCCAGGTGTATTTGGGACCCCTCAGGTAATTTTGGGACCCCTCCAGATAATTTTGGGACCCCCCAGGTAATTTTTTGGGACCCCCCAGGTGTTTTTGGGACCCCCAGGTGGTTTTTGGGACCCCCCAGGTGTATTTTGAACCCCCTGAATTTTTTGGGACCCCCCAGGTAATTTTTGGGACCCTCCAGGTGTTTTTTCTGGGGACTTCGAATTTTTTTTGGGACCCCCCAGGTGTTTTTGGCCCCCAGGTGTTTTTGGCCCCCAGGTGTTTTTTGGCCCCCAGGTAATTTTGGGACCCCCAGGTGTTTTTGGCCCCCCAGGTGTTTTTTTGGGACCCTCCAGAATTTTTTTGGGACCCCCCAGATGTTTTTGGCCCCCAGGTGTTTTTGGCCCCCCAGGTGTTTTTTGGGACCCCCAGATGTTTTTGGCCCCAGGTCTTTTGGCCCCCAGGTGATTTTTGGGACAGGTGTTTTTTGGGACCCCTCAGGTGTTTTTGGGGACCCCCAGGTGTTTTTGGCTCCCCCAGGTGTTTTTGGGACCCCCCCCAGGTGTTTTTGGCCCCCAGGTGTTTTTTGGGACCCCTCAGGTGTTTTTTGGGACCCCCAGGTGTTTTTTTGGGACCCCTAGGTGTTTTTGGCCCCCCAGGTGTTTTTGGGACCCCCCAGGTGATTTTTTGGCCCCCAGGTGTTTTCCTTCCCAGGGGTCAGAGTCCTTCCCTCCCCTCCCCCTTGGGCGCCCTTTGGCCGGGGGAGGGGCCGAGTGAGGAGGGGCCGGGTGGGGGGAGGGAGCGACCGAGAGCCCTGGGGGGTGGGGTGCAGTGGAGAGGCAGGTGAGGGACAGGTGAGGGTCTCATAGCACAGGTGAGGGTCCCAAGTGTGTCCCATGGGTGCCACAGGACAGGTGAGGCTCCCATGGGTGCCACAGGACAGGTGAGGCTCCCATAGGGTGCCACAGGACAGGTGAGGGACAGGTGAGGGTCCCATGGGTGCTGTGTGACACAGGTAAGGGTTTCATAGGACAGGTGAGGTCCCATGGGTGCCATCAGACAGGTAAGAGACAGGTGAGGGTCCCATGGGACAGGTGAGGCTCCCAGGTGTGTCCCCTGGGTGCTGTGGCACAGGTGAGGGTCCCATGGGTGCCAGAGGACAGGTGAGGCTCCCAGGTGTGTCCCCTGGGTGCTGTGGCACAGGGTGAGGGTCCCATGGGTGCCATGGGACAGGTGTGGGACAGGTGAGGGGTCCCATGGGACAGGTGAGGGTCCCATGGGTGCTATGGGACAGGTGAGGCACAGGTGAGGGTCCCAGGTGTGTCCCAGGTGTGTCCCCTGGGTGCTGTGGCACAGGTGAGGGTCCCATGGGACAGGTGACTGTCCCAGGTGTCCCAGGTGTGTCCCATGGGTCCCACAGGACAGGTGAGGGTCCCATGGGTGCTGTGGTACAGGTGAGGGTCCCATAGGACAGGTGTGGTACGGGTGAGGGTCCCATGGGTGCCACAGGACAGATGAGGGACAGGTGAGGGTCCTATAGGACAGGTGAGGGTCCCAGGTGTGTCCGAGGTGTGTCCCATGGGTGCTGTGGCACAGGTGAGGTTCCCACAGGACAGGTGAGAGTCTCACAGCACAGGTGACTGTCCCAGGTGTGTCCCCTGGGTGCTGTGGCACAGGTGAGGGTCCCATGGGTGCCACAGGACAGGTGTGGGACAGGTGAGGGTCCCATGGGTGCCATGGTACAGGTGAGGCACAGGTGAGGGTCCCATGGGACAGGTGACTGTCCCAGGTGTCCCAGGTGTGTTCCATGAGTCCCACAGGACAGGTGAGGGTCCCATGGGTGCTGTGGGACAGCTGAGGGTCCCACAGCACAGGTGAGGCTCCCAGGTAAGTCCCATGGGTGCCATTTTTTCACCTAAATTTCTCTTTTTTTCCCATTTTTAACCCATTTTTTCACCTAAAATCCCCATTTTTAACCCAAATTCCCCATTTTCACCCAAATCTCCCATTTTTTTTTCTCTCCCCCCAGCCAACGTCCCCGAGGAGCTGCGGGACCCGTTCTACACCGACCCCGTGTCCCCTTGACCTTGGCTGACCCCATTTTTTCCCATTTTTAACCCAAATTCCCCATTTTCTCCCATTTTTTAACCGATTTTTAGCCCATTTTTTGCCTGTTTTTTGTCATTTTTTCACCCAAATTTCCCATTTTTTCACCCAAAATCCCCATTTTTACCCATTTTTACCCATTTTTAACCCATTTTTTCACCCAAATTTCTCAGTTTTGGACCCATTTTTAAACCCATTCTTTCCCATTTTTAACCCATTTTTTCCCCTAAAATCTCCATTTTTTCACCTAAAATCCCCATTTTTTCCCCCAAATTCCCCATTTTTCCCCATTTTCACCCAAATCTCCCATTTTTTTCCCGCAGCCAACGTCCCCGAGGAGCTGCGGGACCCGTTCTACACCGACCAATACTCGCAGGAGCACCTGAAGCCGCCGGTGGAGCGGCTGCTGCTGGGGGCGGAGCTTTACTGCAGCGCCTGGCGCCACGCGCTGGCCACGCCCACCGGGGCCACGCCCACCGGGGCCACGCCCACACTTGGAGCCACGCCTACCGAGGCCACGCCCACTTGTCAGGCCCCGCCCCCCCGCGATCTGGGGGCGCTGCTGGCGCTGCTGGCGGCGCGCGGGGTCCCCCCCAAACTGCAGGGGGGGGTCCCGGTGCGGGTGCAGGACCTGCAGCAGAGACCCATCCGGATGGTACTGGGGGGGACTGGGAGGGACTGGGAGGGACTGGGATGGACTGGGAGGGACTGGGAGGGAACTGGGAGGGTTTGGGGGGAGAATGGGGGGACTGGGGAGGGACTGGGAGGGGTTTATGTGGAACTGGGATGCACTGGGGAGGGGATTGAAGGGTACTGGGAGGGACTGGGAGGGGATTAGAAAGGGTACTGGGAGGGACTGGGAGGGGCTTTATGTGGGACTGGGAGGGACTGGGAGGGAAACTGGGAGGGGTTTGGGGGGAGAATGGGGGGCTGGGAGGAACTGGGAGGGGTTTATGTGGAACTGGGATGCACTGGGAGGGATTGAAGGGTACTGGGAGGGACTGGGAGGGGATTAAAGGGTACTGGGAGGGACTGGGAGGGGCTTATGTGGGACTGGGAGGGACTGGGAGGGGATTGGAAGGGTACTGGGAGGGACTGGGAGGGGATTAAAGGGTACTGGGAGGGACTGGAGGGGTTTATGTGGGACTGGGAGGGACTGGGAGGGGTTTGGGGTGGACTGGGATGGACTGGGAGGGAACTGGAGGGACTGGAGGGGTTTATGTGGAACTGGGATGCACCTGCGTGAGGGACTGGGAAGTGTTTGGGGGGGACTGGGAGGGGTTTGGGGTGGACTGGAAGATACTGGGAGGGACTGGGATGGACTGGGAGACAGTTAAAGGGATACTGGGAGTTACTGGGAGTTAGGGGGATGATACTGGGAGTTACTGGGAGCTTACTGGGAGTTACTGGGAGCCGTCTCACTGATCTCACTGATCTCGTTAACCCCGACCTGCATTAATTAATTGCCGTTAATTAATTTGCGTTAATTAATTTGCGTTAATTGGCTCAGGGCGATCCTGAGCCCGGCACAGGCCACGCCCACTCTCGTGACGTCATAGCATGGCCACGCTCCTTCCGAAAATATTCCTAAAAATCCCCCAAAATTGCCAAAAAAATTGCCAAAAAATAAAAAAATCAAAACCCAAAAATGACCCAAAAATTTCAAAGAAATTTAAAAGAAATCCGAAAAAATTCTTAAAAAAATCCCCCAAAAAATTCACTCAATAATATCTCCAAAATCACCCGAAAATCTCCCAAAAATGTAAAAAAATTCCCAAAAAAACACCAAAAAGTCCGCCAAAAATAAAAAAAAAAATCCTCAAAAAATTCCAAAAAAATACCCAAAAATACCCAAAAATCCTAAAAAGTTCCCCCCAAAAATCCCCCCAAAAGGATCAAAAAATTCCCAAAAAATCCCAAAAAATCCCAAAAAAATCTTAAAAAATTCCCAAAAAATCATCAAAAAATTCCCAAAAAATCCCACAAAAAATTAACAAAAAATCCCAAAGAATAAAAAAAAAATCCCAAAAAATCCCAAAGAATCCCCCAAAAAATCCCCCAAAAAATCCGAAAAAATACCCAAAAATACCCAAAAAGTTCCCAAAAAATTCCCAAAAAATCCCCAAAAAATCCCAAAAAAATCAGAAAAAATACCCAAAAAATCCCAAAAAATTTCCCAAAAATCTCAACAAATTCCAAAAAAATCCAAAAAAATCCCCCAAAAATTAACAAAAAGTTCCCAAAAAAATTCCAAAAAATCCTCAAAAAATCCCCCCAAAATCTTAACAAATTT
This sequence comes from Luscinia megarhynchos, assembly GCA_034336665.1. Lineage (NCBI taxonomy): Eukaryota > Metazoa > Chordata > Aves > Passeriformes > Muscicapidae > Luscinia > Luscinia megarhynchos. The sequence continues at coordinate 659,513 of JAPFBE010000038.1, read as the reverse complement.
GAAAAAAATCTCCAAAAGTCAACAAAAAATTCCCCAAAAATCTCAGAAAAATCCTCTCAAAAATCCCCAAAAAATCTCCAAAAATCCAAAAAAATCCCCAAAAAATCCCCAAAAAATTCCAAAAAAATCACCAAATAACCCCCAAAAATCCCCAAAAAATCTCAAAAAATCCCCTCAAAAATCCCCAAAAAATCCCAAAAAATAAAAAAATAAAAAATAAAAAAAAATCCCAATAAATCCCCAAAAAAATCCCGAAAAAATCCCAAAAAATCCCCAAAAAATCCCCAAAAAATCCAAAAAAATAAAAAAATAAAAAATAAAAAAAAATCCCAATAAATCCCAAAAAAATTCCCCAAAAAATCCCCAAAAAATCCCCAAAAAATTCCAAAAAAATCTTAAAAAATCACCAAAAAATTCCAAAAAAAATCCCCAAAATTTCCAAATGCCCAAATTTCCCCAATCCCCCACTTTCCCCTCCCCCCAGGCCGCCCACCTGGCGCTGATCGATTCCCTCATGGCCGCCTTCGTCACCGAAGCCACCAAAACTTTGGGGACCCCCCCAGGAGCCCCCCAGGGACCCCAATCCTGGGAACCCAAAATTTTGGCGTGGTTGGACACGGTAAGTTCTGATTTTTGGGGGTTTTTTTGGGGTTTTTTTGGTCCATAATTTGAATTTTTTAAAAATTTTGATTTTTTTACAGGTGAATAGGAAATTGCAGGAAAGCACCGAAAAAGAGGGAGGGGGGACACCCCAAAATTTGGGGGTCCCCGAATCTTCTTCTGCCCCCCCAGCTTGTGCCCATAAGGTTGGTGAGGGGTGAAATTTGGGGGGGTTGGAAATGTCAAAATTGTTATTTTTTTGGCCCAGAAATGGTGGGGAAAATGTTAAAAATGGAAAAAAAATAATCAAAAGTTTGGTTAAAAATTCATGTAAAACTCGCGAAAAAATCGGCAAAAAATTCACAAAAATCTCTAAAGAATTAACAAAAAATTCCCCAAATATCCCAGAAAAAATGCCCCCAAAATTGTCATTTTTGCCCCAAAAATGGCTGTGAAAATGTTAAAAATGGAAAAAAAATAATCAAAAGTTTGGTTAAAAATTCTTGAAAATCGCGAAAAAATCGGCAAAAAATCGGCAAAAAAATCCCCAAAAAAATCAGAAAAAAATCCCAAAAAATCCTAAAAAAATAAAAAAAATTCTCAAAAAAATCAGAAAAAAAATCTGAACAAAATCTGAAAAAAATCCTAAAAAAATCCCAAAAAATCCTTAAAAATCCCCCCAAAAAAATTCTCAAAAAATCAGAAAAAAATCCCCAAAAATCCCCAAAAAATCAAAAAAAATTCTCAAAAAATCCAAAAAAATCAGAAAAAAATCAGAAAAAAATCCCCAAAAAATCCTAAAAAAATCCTAAAAAATCCCCCAAAAAATCCCAAAAAAATCCTAAAAAAATCCAAAAAAATCCTCAAAAAAATCAGAAAAAATCCCAAAAAATCCCAAAAATTCCCCAAAAAATCCCCAAATAATCCTAAAAAAATCCTGGAAAAAATCCAAAAAATCCCTAAAAAATCCAAAAAATTCTCAAAAAAAATCTCAAAAAAATCAGAAAAAATCAGAAAAAATCCCAAAAAAATCCCAAAAAAATCCCCAAAACCTAAAAAATCCTAGAAAATCCTAAAAAAATCAGAAAAAATCCCAAAAAATCCCCCAAAAAATCCAAAAATAAAAAAAAATTCTCAAAAAAATCGGAAAAAAATCCTAAAAAAATCCCAAAAAATCCTAAAAAAATCAGAAAAAGTCCCCAAAAAATTCTCAAAAAATTCTCAAAAGGTTCTCAAAAAAATTAGAAAAAATCCCAAAAAATCCTAAAAAAATAAAAAAAATTCTCAAAAAAATCAGAAAAAAAGCCAAAAAATCCCTAAAAAGTCCCTCTAAAAATCTCCCTAAAAACATGAAAAAACCCCCAAAAAATCCTCAAAAAAATCAGAAAAAAACCCCAAAAATTCCCCAAAAAAATCAGAAAAAAATCCCAAAAATCCCCAAAAAAATCCCAATTTCACCCCAAAATTCCCTTTTCCCCTCTCCTTTTCTCTCCCCTCCCCCCCTCGCTTTGGGGCTCTCTCGGTGCCCTTTGGGGTCCCCTCCCCCCCTCCCGGGGCCCCTCCCCCTCTCTGCTGACCCCCCCTCTTTTCTCAGTGTCCCACCCGCTGGTACTGGAAGTTGGTGCCCGTAAGTGGCGGCTTTGCTCTCCCAAAATTCTCATTTTTCACCCCAAAAATGTCACTTTTAACCCTTTCCTGGCTGCTTCCTAAATTTTGGGGGGGGGGGGAAGTTTTAAATTCCTTTCCCCCAAAATTTGTCTGGCATGGATTTCTCCCCATTTTGAGTTTTGAGGTTTGAGGGATGCTGGGAGGAAAGAAAAATTGAAGCCATAGGAAGTGGAGAAAAAATGGGGAAAAAATGAAAAAAAATTTGGAAAAAATGGGGAAAAAAGGAATAAATAGGGGAAAAAAGGGGAAAATTGGATTTTTTTTTTTTTTTTAGGAAATGGAGAAAAAATGGGGAAAATTTGGGGGGTTGGAGAAAATGGGAAAAAATGGAAAAATCTGGAAGAAAATGGGAAAAATAGGAAAATAATGGAAATAATGGGGAAAAAAGGGAAGAAATTTGGAGAAGAAAAAAAATAAATTTTTTTAAAAAAATTGGAAAATAATTGGAAAAATTTTGGAAAAATATTGTGAAAAAACTCCCCCAAAAAATCCAAAAAAGTTCCAAAAAATAAAACCCCACAACCCCAAAAACTGAAAAAAAAGGGAAAAATTGAAAAATAGGGAAAAAAAATTAAAAATTGGAAAAAAATTGGAGAAAAAATGGGATAAAGATTGAAAAAAGCACAAAGAAAATCCAAAAAAAGTTCCAAAACAATTTTTTAAAAATCAAAAAAAATTGGAAAAAATTGAAAAATGGAATAAATATTTAAAAATTGGGAAAAATTTGGAAAAAAATGGGAAAAAGATGGAAAAAAATCTCCAAAAATTAAAAAAAATTGGGAAAAAATTGGAAAAAAATGGGAAAAAGATGGAAAAAAAATCTCCAAAAAATTTAAAAAAAATCCAAAAAATCCCAATAAAATTCCAAAAAATAAATTACAAAAAAAAATTTTTAATTCCAGAAAATTAAGAAAAAATTTTAAAAAAATTAAAATAAAAGAAAAAATTTTTAAAAATTAAAAAAAATTAAGAAAAAATTTTTAATTTTTTTTAAATTAAGAAAAAATTTTTAAAAAATTTTTAAAATAATTAAGAAAAAAATTTTTAAAAATTGAAAAAAAATTTTAAAAAAATTTTAAAATCCCCCAAAACTTTTGGGGTTTTTGGGACCTCCCCCCAAATTTTTTTTTGGGGGGGGGTTTGACCCCCCCCAGCATCCGCCCCTCCCCCCCCTGCATCTGCCCCTCCCCCCCTTTTCTGTGTCTTGCGTCGAATTTTGGGGAGGGGGGGGAGGGGCACGAAGCTGCATGGGGGGGAGGGGCATGAAAAAGGGGGAGGGGCATGACCTGGGGTGGGGGAGGGGCTCGGGACCCCCGCCCCCCCAAATTTTAAGGATCAATTTTGGGAATTTTTTCAAGGATTTTCTGGGGATTTTTTAAAATTTTTCCACCCCCAATTTTGGGATTTTTTTGGGACCTTCCCATTTTTTTTGGGGCGTCCCCTCCTGAATTTTGGGATCCCTTCCTAAATTTTGGGGACCCCTCCCCAGTTTTAGTTTTTTGTCCTTTTCTTCCTCTTTAAATCCATTTTTTCCACATTTTTTCCTCATTTTTCCCTCAATTTTTCCACATTTTTTCCCCATTTTTCCCCAATTTTTTCCCTATTTTTTCTTAATTTTCGCCATTTTCTCCCAAATTTTTCCCAAAATTTCCCCAAAATTTCCCAAAATTTTCCCTATTCCAACTTTTTCAGGACCCCTCCCCAATTTTAGTTTTTTTCATTTTATTTCTCTTTAAATCCATTTTTTTCTTAATTTTTTCCTCATTTTTCCCCCATTTTATTCCTCATTTTTTCCCAATTTTTTTCTCAATTTTCCCCATTTTTTCCCCATTTTTTCCCAAAATTTCCCAAAGTTTTCCCTATTCCAACTTTTTCAGGATCCCTCCTCAATTTTAGTGTTTTTTCCTTTTATTTGTCTTTAAATCCATTTTTCCTAATTTTTTTCCTCATTTTCCCCCAATTTTTTCCCCCATTTTTGCTCAATTTTCCCCATTTTTTCCCAAATTTTTCCCAAAATTTTCCCCAATTTTCCCCACTCCAAATTTTTCAGGACCCCTCCCCAATTTTAGTTTTTTGTTTCCTTTTATTCCTCTTTAAATGTATTTTTTCCCATTTTTTCCTCATTTTTCCCCCAATTTTTTCCCCAATTTTTTCCCAATTTTTTCTCAATTTTCCCCATTTTTTCCCAAATTTTTCCCAAAATTTTCCCCAATTTTCCCCACTCCAAATTTTTCAGGACCGCTCCCCAATTTTAGTTTTTTGTTTCCTTTTATTCCACTTTAAATGTATTTTTTCCCATTTTTTCCTCATTTTTCCCCATTTTTTTCTCAATTTTCCCCATTTTTTCCCAAATTTTCCCTAAATTTCCCCAAATTTTCACCCCCCCCCCCATTTTTTGGGGCGCTCTTTCCATTTTTTGGGGTCCCTTGCCCGTTTTTGGGGTCCCTGGGGGGGTTTTGGGGCCCCCCTGACTCTTTTTTTCCCACAGCACGCCATCGCCTTCTGTTTGAAGGAATCGGGGAATAAACCTCCGGTGGTAAGGACCCCCCCCCAAAAAAATCCAAAATTTGGGGAGGGGACCCCCCCCTTTCTCCTATTTGACCCCTCCCCAAAATCCTGAACACCCCCCCAAAAAAAATCCTACCCAAAAAAAAAAAAATCTCAATTTTGAGGCATTTTTAGGGTATTTTTGGGGGGTTTTAGGGTAGGATCCCCCCCAAAATTGTGCCCCCCCCCAAAAAAAAAAGAAATTTTGGGGTTCTCTCCCTTGCATGCGCCTGTTTTGGGGGGTGGGAGGAATTTTGGGGGATTGGGAGGAGATTTTTGGGGTCCCCTTGACTATTTTTTGGGGGGAAATTCCTTCATTTTTTGGGATTAGCTATTTTTGGGGGCGGTCCCCAAACTGGGAGAATTTTGTGGACCCCCCCTTTTATAATTTTAGTTTTTTTCTCTCAATTTGCCCAATTTTTGGGGCTATTTTGGGAAATTTTGGGGTCTCCAATTTCTCCTTACCCTGAGAGGATTTTCGTGGACTCTTCAATTTTCATTTCGGGGGGGGGATTTTTTTCTGAGGGTGGCAAATTTGGGGTTATTTTGGGGGGGAATCCTTCCACTTTTAGTGCATTTGGGGTTATGAAATCCCCCTTTTAATTTTTTGGGGGGGGCCTTCCACTTTTGAGGGAATTTAAGGAAATTTTGGGATTTTTGGAATCCACTTGACCCCCTCCCTTCCCTCAAATTTTCCCGCCCAGATTCGCTATCGGAAAGACAAAGGCGCCTCCCCAGCGCCCCCCCCATTCCCTCCCGTGAGGGGCCTGCAGGATTTGGCCAGTGGGGGGGTTCTGGCGGCCGCCATTCACTTCTACTGCCCCCAATCCCTGCGCCTCGAGGGTAAGGAAAAGATTTTTTGGGAGAAATTTGAGGGATTTTGGGTTTTTTTAGGTTTTTTTTTGAAGTAGGAGACCGTGAGGTAGAGATCCGCTAGGGGGCGCTGTGGTGCGGCCGGACCGTACCAATGGGAGGGGGACCTGGGGGGGGTCCCATAAGGAAATCGGGGTTTTTTGGGGGGGGAAGTTTTCAATGGACAGACTTAGGAAGGTTTTGGGGGTTTTTTAGAAGAGTTTTGGGTTTATCTTAGGGGGGGGTCTGAGGGGTTTTGGGGTATTTTTTGGGGTGTGATCCCCCCCCAGTCCTGGAATTTTCCAGTGATCTGGACCGGCCCAACTTGAGGGCACCATGGGCGGGATATTAGAAAAGGGAGAAACTGGGGAAAACTGGGTTAAACTGGGTTAAACTGGAACAAACTGGAAGAAACTGGAGGAAACTGTGTGAACTGGGAGGGATTGGGAGCAATAGGAGGGACTGGGGCCAATGGGAGGGAATGGGGGAAAATGGCGGCCGGATCTGAGGGGAAAACTGGGGATAAACTGGGTTAACCTGGGGTAAGTTGGGTTAAACTGGGAGAAACTGGGGGGAACTGGGTTAAACTGGGGAAAACTGGGATAAACTGGAAGAAACTGGAGGAAACTGGGTGAACTGGGAGGGATTGGGAGCAATAGGAGGGACTGGGGCCAATGGGAGGGAATGGGGGAAAATGGCGGCCGGATCTGAGGGGAAAACTGGGGATAAACTGGGTTAACCTGGGGTAAGTTGGGTTAAACTGGGAGAAACTGGGGGGAATTGGGTTAAACTGGGGAAAATTGGGTTAAACTGGGTGAAATGGGACAAACTGGGAGGAATTGGAGGAAACTGGGTGAACTGGGAGGGACTGGGAGCAATGTGAGGGACTGGGAGCAATGCGAGGGACTGGAGAAAATGGTGGCCGCCCTGAGGGGAAAACTGGGATAAACTGGGTTAAACAGGGGAAAACTGGGTTAAACTGGGAGAAACTGGGTTAAACTGGGAGAAACTGGGACAAACTGGAGAAATTTGAGGAAACTGGGTGAACTGGGAGGGACTGGGAGCAGCTGTGAGGGACTGGGAGCAATGGGAGGGAATGGGGGAAAATGGCGGCCGGATCTGAGGGGAAAACTGGGGATAAACTGGGTTAAACAGGGGTAAATTGGGGGGAACTGGGTTTAACTGGGAGAAACTGGGATAAACTAGAGAAATTGGGGTAAACTGGATGACCTGGGAGGAAACTGGGTGAACTGGGAGGGACTGGGAGCAATGAGAGGGACTGGGAGCAATGGGAGTGACTGGAGAAAATGGCGGCCGGTTCTGAGGGGAAAACTGGGTTAAACTGGGATTAACTGGGTTAAACTGGGAGCATGGATGTTTTTGGGGTCGGTTTTGAGGTTTAACCTTTTTTTTTTTTGGTGGAATTTTCCAGAAATCCGCCTGGGGGCACCGCTGGCGCTGCCGGACCGGCTGCACAACCTGGGGCTGGTGCGGGAGTTCGGGGCTCGGCACCTGCGCACGCGCTGCCCCCTGGCCGTGGAGGACCTGCTCTACATGGCCCCTGCCCTCAAGGTACAAACTGGGAGAAACTGGGAGAAACTGGGAGAAACTGGAGAGGGGGAGTGAGGGAAACTGGGGAAACTGGGAGAAACTGGATTAAACTGGGAGAAATTGGTTTAGACTGGGAGTGAATGAGGGCAATGAGGGCAATGGGGCAAGATGGCGGCCGTCCTGAGGGGAAGCTGGGATAAACTGGGTTAAACTGGGGAAAACTGGGTTAAACTGGGGAGAAACTGGGTTAAACTGGGATAAATTGAGGTAAACTGGGAGAAACTGGGAGAAACTGGGATAAACTGGGAGCGGGGGCTGGTGCGGGAGTTCGGGGCGCGGCACCTGCGCACGCGCTGCCCCCTGGCCGTGGAGGACCTGCTCTACATGGCCCCTGCCCTCAAGGTACAAACTGGGAGAGACTGGGAGAAACTGGGAGAAACTGGAGAGGGGGAGTGAGGGAAACTGGGTTAAACTGGGAGAAACTGGGTTAAACTGGGAGAAATTGGTTTAGACTGGGAGTGAATGAGGGCAGTGAGGGCAATGGGGCAAGATGGCGGCCGTCCTGAGGGGAAGATAGGATAAACGGGGTTAAACTGGGGAAAACTGGGTTAAATTGGGGAGAAACTGGGTTAAACTTGGGGAGGAACTGGGGTTAAACTGGGTTAAACTGAGAGAAACTGGGAGGAGCTGGGAGAAACTGGGAGAAATTGGGGTAGACTGGGAGTGAATGAGGGCAGTGAGGGCAATGGGGCAAGATGGCGGCTGTCCTGAGGGGAAGCTGGGGAGAAACTGGGGGAAAACTGAGGTAAACTGGGATAAACTGGGCAAACTGGGGAAATTGAAGTAAACTGGGAGTGAATGAGGGTAATGAGGGCAATGGGGCAAGATGGCGGCCGTCCTGAGGGGAAGCTGGGGAGAAACTGGGGAAAACTGAGGTAAACTGGGTTAAACTGGGGAAAACTGAGGGAAAACTGGGGGAAACTGGGTTAAACTGGGGGGAACTGAGGTAAACTGGGATAAACTGGGCAAACTGGGGAAATTGAAGTAAACTGGGAGTGAATGAGGGTAATGAGGGCAATGGGGCAAGATGGCTGACGTCCTGAGGGGAAGCTGGGGAGAAACTGGGGAAAACTGAGGTAAACTGGGTTAAACTGGGGAAAACTGAGGGAAAACTGGGGGAAACTGGGTTAAACTGGGGGGAACTGAGGTAAACTGGGATAAACTGGGCAAACTGGGGAAATTGAAGTAAACTGGGAGTGAATGAGGGCACTGGGAGCAATGAGGGCAATGGGGCAAGATGGCGGCCGTCGTGAGGGGAAGCTGGAGAGAAACTGGCTTAAACTGGGGAAAACTGGGTTAAACTGGGGAAAACTGGGTTAAACTGGGTTAAAGTGAGAGAAACTGGGAGAGTCTGTGTTAAACTGGGATAAACTGGGAGAAATTGGAGGAAACTGGGTGAACTGGGAGGGACTGGGAGCAATGGAAGGGACTGGGAGAAAGATGGCGGTTCTGAGGAGGAAACTGGGGATAAACTGGGACAAACTGGGATAAACTGGGGGGATCCTTGTCTGTACTGGTCCACACTGGTCTGTACTGGTCCGTACTGGTCCTTACTGGTCCATACTGGTGCCCCTGCCCCCAGCTGAACGTGGGGGCGTTCCTGGCCGAGCTGTTCCTGTGCTTGAGGTGCTCAGACCCCCTTCATCCCCCCAGCTGACTGGGGGCGAGGTGAGAGGGACCCCGAAAATGGGGAGGGGGACCCCAAAAATGGGGAGGGTTCACAGAGTTTGGGGGCCCAAAAAATGGGGGAGGGGGGCTCAAAAATGGGGAGGGGGACCACGAAAATGGGGAGGGGAGAAACCAAAATGGGGGAGGGGGGGCCCCAAATGGGATGGGGGGGCCTAAAAATGGGAGGGGGACCTCAAAAATGGGGAGGGGGCCCCGAAAATGAGGAGGGGTCACAGAGTTTGGGGGGGGCCAAAAATGGGGAGGGGGGCCAAAATGGGGAGGGGGACCCCAAAAATGGGGAGGGGACCCCGAAAATGGAGAGGGGTCTCAAATTTTGGGGACGGGGGGTCCAAAAATGGGAGGGGGACCCCAAAATGAGGAGGGGGACCCAAAATGGGGAGGGGGCCTAAAATGGGGAGGGGTCTTAAAATTTGGGGGGCTTAGGTACAGGGGACCCCAAATTTTGGGAGGGGAGAACCCCAGAAATGGGGGGATGGGGGAGACCCCAAAAATGGGGATGGGGGTCCCAAAATTTAGGGGGGTTCTTAAAATGGGAACCCAAAAATTGAGGGGGGATTGAAGGGACCCCAAATTTTGGGGAGGGGTCCCAAAATATTTGGGGGGGGGTCGTGACACCCCAAATTTTGGGGGGGGGGCGCCTTCAATGTTGCCCCTCCCCCAGAATCTCCAGCTGCCGGTGACGCCCCAGCCCCAAAAAGCAGGTGGGGGTTGGGGGGATTTTGGGGGATTTTGGGGGTTTTTGGGGGATTTTCGGATTTTGGGTTTTTGGGGGGTTTTTGGGGGTTTTTAGAATATTTTGGGGTTTTTTGGGGGAGATTTTGGGATTTTTGGGAGATTTTTGGGGAAAATTCAGGGAATTTTGGGGGCTTTTTGTGATTTTTGGGGAGATTTTTGGAGTTTTTGGGGTTTTTGGGAGATTTTGGGGGGATTTTGGGGGTTTTTGGGAGGGAATTTTGGGGTTTTTGGGTTTTTTGGGAAGATTTGGAAGTTTTTGGGGTTTTTGGGGTTTTTGGGGGTTTTTGGAAGATTTTTGGGGTTTTTTGGGGTTTTTTTTGGAGGATTTTGGGGTTTTTGGGGGTAATTTTGGTTTTGGGTTTTCTTGGGGGATTTGGGGTTTTGTGGGGGATTTGGGAATTTTGGGGGTTTTTGGGGTTTTTGGGAGATTTTTGGGTTTTTGGGGGATTTGGGGTTTTTGGGGGATTTGGGGTTTTTGAGGGGGATTTTGGGATTTTTGGGAGATTTTTGGGAGATGTTTTGGGGATTTTTGGGGCTTTTTGGGAGGGAATTTTGGGGGTTTTTGGGGGGATTTAAGGCTTTTGGGGTTTTTTTGAGAGTTTTGGGAGATTTTTGGGTTTTTGGGGGATTTTTGGGGGATTTGGGTTTTTGGGGGATTTGGGTTTTTGGGGGATTTTGGGTTTTTTACGGACAATTTGGGATTTTTTGGGGGGCATTTCTGTTTTTTCAGGGAGGATTTGGGAATTTTTAGAAGATTTTGATTTTGGGAGGGGAATTTTTGAGTTTTGGGGCAGGAATTTGATGTTTTGGGAGAAATTTTCAGGTTTTTGGGAGATTTTGGGATTTTTGGAGAATTTTGGGTGGGATTTTTGTTTCTTTTTGGAGAATTTTGGGGTTTTTCACCCCAAATTTCACCCCTCCCCCACAGCTCCCCCTGGCTTCAACTTCTCCGGCACCCCCTGCTGCAGGGGGGCAGCCCCCAGGTGAGACCCCAAATTTGGGGAGGGGGCTGGGTGGGCTCAGGGAGGGATTTTTGGGGGGTCCTGGGTGGGATTTTGGGGGCCCTGGATGATTTTTGGGGGGTCTTTAAAGATTTGGGGGGTCCTGGAGGAATTTTTTGGGAGGTCCTGGGGATATTTTGGGGGTCCTGGGTGGGATTTTTGGGGGGTCCTGGGGGAATTTAGGGGGGTCATGGGAGATTTTTGGGGATCCTGAGAGGATTTTGGGGGTCATGGAGGAATTTTTGGGGGTCCTGGAGGAGTTTTGGGGGGTCCCGGGTGGGATTTTGGGGGTCCTGGAGGAATTTTGGGGGGTCCTGGGTGGGATTTTTGGGGGATCCTGGGTGGGATTTTGGGGGAATCCTGGGGAGATTTTGGGGGGTCTTTGAGGATTTTTGGGGGTCCTGGAGGAATTTTTGGGGGTCCTGGGTGGGATTTTGGGGGGTCCTGGGATGATTTTGGGGGTCCTGGGGAGATTTTGGAGATTCTGAGGATATTTTGGGGGGTCCTGGGTGGGATTTGGGGGGTCCTGGGGGTGATTTTGGGGGTCCTGGGGATATTTTGGGGAGTCCTGGGGATATTTTGGGGGGTCCTGAGATGATTTTGGGGGGTCCTGGGGATATTTTGGGGGTCCTGGGTGAGATTTTGGGGTCCTGGGGAGATTTTGGGGGTCCTGGGATGATTTTGGGGAGTCCTGGAGGAATTTTTTGGGGGTCCTGGGTGGGATTTTGGGGGTCCTGAGGATATTTTGGGGGGTCCTGGGTGGGATTTTGGGGGAATTTTGAGAGATTTTAGATTTTTTTTGGGAGGGGATCCTGAGGGAATTCCCTGAAAATTTGGGGGATTTTTGGGGTGTTTTGGGAGGTGATTTTTGGGGGGTCCTGGGATGTTTTTTTTGGGGGGTCTTTGGGGTCTGGGGGTGACCCCATTTCCCTCCCTCCCCCCACCAGGTCTCTCCCCACTCCCCCTCCCTCCCCCACGGCGACGCCCCTCGGGAGGGGCTGGAGCAAGAGACCCCTCAGGTGAGGGGGAGGGAATTTTGGGGGTCCTGGGGGGTTTGGGGGGTCCTGGGGGGATTTTTTGGGGGGTCCGGGGGGTTTGGGGGGTCCTGAGGAATTTTGGGGGATTTGAGGTGAATTTAGGGGGGTCCTGGGGGGATTTTGGGGGGTCCTGGGGGATTTGGGGGGTCCTGGGGGGATTTTGGGGGTCCCAGTGGGATTTTGGGGGGTCCCAGAAGGTTTTGGGGGTTCCTGGGGGCGATTTTGGTGGGTCCTGGGGGGGTTGGGGTGTCCTGAGGAATTTTGGGGGGTCCTGGGGGATTTTTGGGGGTTCCTGGGGGATTTGGGGGGTCTGAGGGGGATTTTGGGGGGTTTGGGGGGTCCTGTGGGATTTGGGGGAGTTCTGTGGGGGGGATTTGGGGTGTCCTGAGGAATTTTTGGGGGGTCCTGGGGGGTTTTGGGGGTCCTGGGGGATTTTGGGGGTGCTGAGGAATTCTGGGGGGTCCTGGGGTGGGATTTTGGGGGTCCTGGGGGATTTTTGGGGGTCCTGGGGGATTTTGGGGGGTCCTGGGGCGCCTGGGGGGTCCCAGCGGGATTTGGGGGTTTTGGTGGGGTCCTGGGGGATTTTTGGGGGTCCTGGGGGGATTTTGCGGGGGTCCTGGGGGGGATTTTGGGGGGTCCCAGTGGGGATCTGGGGGGATTTGGAGTCAAATTTGGGATGCTTTGGGACGATTTTGGGGTCGGATTTGGGGGCATTTTGGGGCTGATTTGTGACAATTTGGGGTGATTTTGTGTCATTTTGGGTCAGATTTGGGTCATTTTCAGTCAGATTTGAGTCGTCTTGGGTCGGATTTGGGGCGATTTGGGACAATTTTGGGGTGACTTGGGTCAGTTTTGTGTCAATTTGGGTCAGTTTTGGGTCGGATTTGTGACAATTTGGGGTGATTTGGGTCAGTTTTGGGATAATTTGGGTCAGTTTGGGGTCGGATTTGGGGTGACTTGGGTCAGTTTTGTGTCAATTTGGGTCAGTTTTGGGTCGGATTTGTGACAATTTGGGATAATTTGGGTCAGTTTGGGGTCGGATTTGGGACAATTTTGGGTCAGTTTTGGGTCAGTTTTGGGTGGGATTTGTGACAATTTGGGGCGATTTGGGTCTGTTTGGGGTCGGATTTGTGACAATTTGGGACGATTTGGGACAGTTTTGGGGTGATTTGGGTCAGTTTGGGGTCGGATTTGGGGTGATTTGGGTCAGTTTGGGGTCGGATTTGGGGTGATTTGGGTCAGTTTTGGGATGATTCAAGTCCAATTTGGGGCGACTTGAGTCCGAAATCTCTCAGATTTCTCAGATTTCGCCTCAAATCCGCGGCAATTTCGCCCCAACTCGGGTACAAATTTCCTCTGAGGCGTTTTGGGGACACCTCAGCGACACTTTTGGGGTGTCCCCCAAAAAAAACCCCAAAATCCTTTTCACAGCCACCCTCTGTCCCAAGCCGTGTCCTTCAGCATCCCCTTCGGCCTGGACAGCGACGTCGACATCGTCATGGGCAACCCCGCTTGGGGGTCAGCGGGGACCCTCGCCCGCTCGGCCAGCTCCGACAGCCTCGCCCCTCCCCCCCGCCGCCCCCTCCGCGCCACCCCCGCCCCCCGAGTGTCCCCAACGGTGTCGCCGAGCCCCCGAGCCCCCCAGCATCGAGGAGGCGCTGCAGATCATCCACAGCTCCGAGCCTCCTCCCCGACGGAGCGCCCGACGCTTTTTTCCTTCACTCCCCCGAGCCTCAAAACCCGCCTGAAAACCTCCAAAACCCGCCGAAAACGCCTCAAAATCCGGCTAAAACCCCTCAAAATCTGGCTAAAACTCCCCAAAATCCACCTGGGACCCCCCAAAACCCACCTGGGACCCCCCAAAACCCGGCTCGCCCCATGACCAGCTTCGCAGAGCGCAAAAAAAAATTGGAGGAAGCCACCAACGCCACGCCCCCCAATTCCAATTTGGGCGGCGCCTCCGATTTGGGGGGGGTCTCCAGCACGCCGGGGGGTCCCCCAGAAATGGGTGGGGGTCTCAGCGCCGAGATGAACCAGCTGGGAGCGCGTCTGGAGGAGAAACGCCGCGCCATCGAGGCTCAGAAAAAACGGATCGAGGCCATTTTCGCCAAGCACCGCCAGCGTTTGGGGCAGAACGCTTTGCAGCGCTTGCAAAACGAGGAGGGGGCTTCACCTCCGGCTCCTGCCGAGGATGAATTGAGTCTGGGGGCTTCGCAAAAACCTCCTCAAGGCGCTCAGTACGAGGCGGCGGTGGCCAGGCTGAGCGCGGCGCTGAGCTCGCTGCAGCTGGACATGCAACGCTTGACTCAGCAGCAGGAGCGGCTCTTGCTGGAGCAGCGACCCCACGGAGCCCCCCAGGCGTGGGTGATCCCCCTCCCCAAATCCTCCAAAACCCCCCAAAAAACCGCCCCGGGTTCACCAGCACCCGCTCGGAAAGGAGGAGGAGGAACCACCAACAGCGGCAACGCGGGAAATCCGACACCGGCAGCGGGAACCGCCGGTTCTGTCGCGATAGTCGCGAGTGGAGGGACTCGGAAAGCGCCGCCGCGCAGCCCGAGGAGACCCCGGCCCGCCGAGCTGCGGCTGCCGCCCCTGACCCGCGTGCTGACCCCTCCCCACGACGTGGACACGCTGCCGCACCTGCGGCGCTTCTCGCCCAGCCAGGTGCCCGTGCAGACCCGCAGCTCGCTGCGCTTCGCCGACGGGCAGGAGCAGGAGCGGGAGCAGCCCGAGGTGAGGATTTGGGGAGATTTGGAGAAATTCGGATCAGATTTGGGTAAAATTTGGGGAAATTCGGGTCAGATTTGACTCGCTGCGCTTCGCCGACGGGCAGGAGCGGGAGCGGGAGCAGCCCGAGGTGAGGATTTGGGGTGGGATTTGGGGAGATTCGGGTCGGATTTGGAGAAATTCGGATCAGATTTGGGGAAAATTTGGGGAAATTCGAGTCAGATTTGGAGAAATTCCGGTCGGATTTGGGGAAATTCCGGTCAGATTTGGGTAAAATTTGGGGAAATTCGGGTGAGATTTGACTCGCTGCGCTTCGCCGACGGGCAGGAGCGGGAGCAGCCCGAGGTGAGGATTTGGGGTGCGATTTGGGGAGATTTGGGGAAATTCGGGTCGGATTTGGAGAAATTCCGGTCGGATTTGGAGAAATTCCGGTCAGACTTGGAGAAATTCGGGTCAGATTTGGAGAAATTCCGGTCAGATTTGGAGAAATTCCGGTCAGATTTGGGGAAAATTTGTGGAAATTCGGGTCAGATTTGGAGAAATTCCGGTCAGATTTGGAGAAATTCCGGTCAGATTTGGGTAAAATTTGGGGAAATTCGGGTCAGATTTAGCTCGCTGCGCTTCGCCGACGGGCAGGAGCGAGAGCGGGAGCAGCCCGAGGTGAGGGGGGAGTAAAATTCGGGTCGGATTTGGGGAAATTCGGGTCTGATTCTGGTCGGATTTGGAGAAATTCCGGTCGGATTTGTAGAAATTCGAGTCAGATTTGGAGAAATTCGGGTCAAATTTGGGGAATTTCGGGTCGGATTTGGAGAAATTCGGGTCGGATTTGGAGAAATTCGGTCAGATTTGGAGAAATTCGGGTCAGATTTGGAGAAATTCCGGTCGGATTTGGGGAAATTCGGGTCAGATTTGGAGAAATTCCGGTCGGATTTGGGGAAATTCGGGTCGCATTTGGAGAAATTCCGGTCAGATTTGGGTAAAATTTGGGGAAATTCGGGTCAGATTTGGAGAAATTCCGGTCAGATTTGGGTAAAATTTGGGGAAATTCGGGTCAGATTTCACTCGCTAAGCCACGACGGGCAGGAGCGGGAGCAGCCCGAGGTGAGGATTTGGGGTGGGATTTGGGGAGATTCGGGTCGGATTTGGAGAAATTCGGATCAGATTTGGGGAAAATTTGGGGAAATTCGGGTCAGATTTCACTCGCTGCGCTTCGCCAACGGGCAGGAGCGGGAGCAGCCCGAGGTGAGGGGGGAGTAAAATTCGGGTCGGATTTGGGGAAATTCGGGTCTGATTCTGGTCGGATTTGGAGAAATTCCGGTCGGATTTGTAGAAATTCGAGTCAGATTTGGAGAAATTCGGGTCAAATTTGGGGAAATTCGGATCGGATTTGGAGAAATTCCGGTCGGATTTGAGGTGATTTGAGTCAGATTTGAGTAAAATTTGAGTCAGATTTGGGGAAATTCCTGTCGGATTTGGGGAAATTCCAGTCGGATTTGGAGAAATTCGGATCACATTTGGGGAAAATTTGGGGAAAATTCGGGTCAGATTTGGAGAAATTCGGGTCAGATTTGGAGAAATTCGGGTCGGATGTGGGTAATTTCGGGTCAGTTTTGAGGAAATTCAGGTCAGTTTTGGGGTGATTCGGGTCAGATTTGAGGAAATTCGGGTCAGATTTGGAGAAATTCCAGTCAGATTTGAGGAAATTTGGGGTGATTCTGGTCAGATTTGGGCTGGTTTAACTCAGATTTGGGTTTAACTCAAATTTGGGTCTATTAAATTCAATTTTCTTAAATTTAACCCAAATTCGAGCTCATCTTTCTCAAATGCACCAATTTCACCGAAATTCGAGCTTATTTAACCCAAATTCGAGCTCATTTAACCCAAATTTGAACTAATTTAATTCAGGTTTGCACCAATTTCACCCGAATTCGAGCTCATTTCACCCAAATTCGAGCACTTTTTTCTCAAATTTGATTCAATTTCACCCAAAGTCGAGCTCATTTAACCCAAATTCGATCTTATTTAACCCAAATTTGAACTAATTTAATTCAGATTTGCACCAATTTAACCCAAATTTGAACTAATTTAATTCAGGTTTGCACCAATTTCACCCAAATTCGTGCTCATTTCACCCAAATTCGAGGTCATTTCACTCAAATTTGAACTAATTTAATTCAGATTTGCACCAATTTCACCCAAATTCGAGCTCACTTAACCCAAATTCGAGCTCCTTTAACCCAAATTTGAACTAATTTAATTCAGGTTTGCACCAATTTCACCCAAATTCGAGCTCATTTCACCCAAATTTGAGCACTTTTTTCTCAAATTTCCACCAATTTCACCCAAATTCGAGCTCATTTAACCCAAATTCGTGCTCATTTCACCCAAATTCGAGGTCATTTCACTCAAATTTGAACTAATTTAATTCAGATTTGCACCAATTTCACCCGAATTCGAGCTCATTTCACCCAAATTCGAGCACTTTTTTCTCAAATTTGATTCAATTTCACCCAAAGTCGAGCTCATTTAACCCAAATTCGAGCTCATTTAACCCAAATTTGAACTACTTTAATTCAGATTTGCACCAATTTAACCCAAATTTGAACTAATTTAATTCAGGTTTGCACCAATTTCACCCAAATTCGTGCTCATTTCACCCAAATTCGAGGTCATTTCACTCAAATTTGAACTAATTTAATTCAGATTTGCACCAATTTCACCTGAATTCGAGCTCACTTAACCCAAATTCGAGCTCATTTAACCCAAATTTGAACTAATTTAATTCAGGTTTGCACCAATTTCACCCGAATTCGAGCTCATTTCACCCAAATTCGAGCACTTTTTTCTCAAATTTCCACCAATTTCACCCAAATTCGAGCTCATTTAACCCAAATTCGTGCTCATTTCACCCAAATTCGAGGTCATTTCACTCAAATTTGAACTAATTTAATTCAGATTTGCACCAATTTCACCTGAATTCGAGCTCACTTAACCCAAATTCGAGCTCATTTAACCCAAATTTGCACCAATTTCACCCAAATTCCTTCTGATTCCCCTCCCACTCGAGCTCTCATTTTACACTTTGTGACACTCCCGGCTAACCCCGCCCCTCTCCCCTCCCCCCGCAGAGACCCCCGCCCCCCCCCGCGCCCCCCGAGTCCCCGCCCAAGGGGGCCCTGAGGGCGCGGGCGTGCGGGGACGGCACCAGCGACGTGTCCCTGTCCCCTGGGGAGAAGGGCCCGGCCCGGGGGCAGCAGCAGCAGCAGCAGGAGGAGGAGGAGGAGGAGGAGGAGGAAGAGGAGGAGGAGGAGGAAGGAGAAGGGGACTCGCTGGAGGGGTCCCCCAACTGAGGGGGGACATGGGGAGCCCGAGCCAGCGTGGGGTTCTTCTGTAAGGTAAGGGGACACTGGGGGACACTGGGGGATTGGGGATACTGAGGGGTTGGGGACACTGGGGGACACTGGGGGGATTGGGGATTTTGGGGATACTGAGGGGTTGGGGACACTGGGGACACTGGGGGATTGGGGATACTGAGGGATTGGGGACACTGGGGACAGGGGGGGATTGGGGATTTTGGGGATACTGAGGGGATTGGGGACATTGGGGACACTGGGGGACATTGGGGATACTGAGGGATTGGGGACACTGGGGACATTGGGGGGATTTGGGATACTGAGGGGTTGGGGACACTGGGGACACTGGGGACACTGGGGACAGGGGGAGGACATTGGGGGATTGGGGATACTGAGGGATTGGGGACACTGGGGACACTGGGGGACATTGGGGGGATTGGGGATTTGGGGATACTGAGGGATTGGGGACATTAGGGGGGTTGAGGGATTTGGGGATACTGAGGGATTTGGGGACATTGGGGACACTGGGGGACATTGGGGGATTGGGGATTTGGGGATACTGAGGGATTGGGGACATTTGGGACACTGGGGACATTGGGGATACTGGGGACACTGGGGGGACATTGGGGGGATTGGGGATTTTGGGGATACTGAGGGATTGGGGACATTGGGGACATTGGGGATTGAGGATGTTGAAGGACTTTGGGGGCTTTAGGGGACTTTGGGACATTGGGGAATTTGGGACATTGGGATGGATTGGAGACACTGGGGACACTGGAGGGTTGGGGGACAAGGGGGATGTTGGGGGATTTGGGACATTGGGGACACTGGGAACATTGGGGACACTGGGAACATTGGGGATTTTGGGGACGTTGGGGGAATTGGGGACACTGGGGACATTGGGGACACTGGGAGGATTGGAGGGATTGGGGACACTGGGGGATTTTGGGGACATTGGGAGGATTTGGGGACATTGAGGATGATTTGGAATGTTGGGGCATTGGGGACACTGGGGGGACTGAGGATTTTGGGGACATTGGGGACATTGGTGATGTTGGGGACACTGGGGATTTTGGGGGATACTGGGGGGATTGGGGACACTGGGGACAGAAGGACATTGGGGTGGATTGGGGACATTGGGGGATTGAGGATGTTGAGGGACACTGGGGGACATCGGGGACATTTTTGGGATTGGGGTCACTGGGATGTTGGGGACATTGAGGATATTGGGGACACTGGGGACACTGGGGACACTGGCGACAGGGAGGGATGGGGGTGGCACTGGGACAAGGAACTGGGAGGAACTGGGGTGGTGGCACTGGTGACACTGGGATGGTGGCACAGGGACGGGGCTGTCCCCATGTCCTCATGTCACCTCCTGTCCCCCCCTGTCCCCCCCTGTCCCTCCTGTCCCGTCGCTGTCGCAGCTCGACGACACCGACCCCTCCCCCGCGCCCGCCTCCCCCCTGCGGCAGCGCTGCCTCTGGGGGGCAGGGCAGGAGCAGCCCCGGACAGGTGAGGGGAGCCCAAATTTGGGGAGGGGGCTCCTGAAAATGGGGGAGGGGTCCAAAATCTGGGGAGGGGGTTTAAAATTTGGGGAGGGGCTGCTGAAAACGGGAGGGGTCCAGAATTTGAGGAGGGTCTCCAAAAAATGGGAAAAGGCACCAAAATTTGGGGAGGGGGGTCCAAATTTCATGAGGATCCAAAATTTGAGGAGGGTCTCCTAAAAATACAAGAGTCCAAAATTTGGGGTGGGAGGGAGGTTTAAAAACTTGAGGAGGGGTCTCATCAACCTCAAGCACCCCAGGAAAAAATTGGGGAGGGGTCTCTCCCCTTTCCCCCCCTCGAGGATAATTTTGGGAGGGGTCTCTCCCTTCCCCCCCCTCCAGGAGAATTTTTGAGGAGGGGTCTCTCCCTTTTCCCCCCACCTCGAGGATAATTTTGGGGAGGGGTCTCTCCCCTCTCAAGCAGAAATTTGGGGAGAGGTCTCTCCCCTTTCCCCCCACCTCGAGGATAATTTTGGGAGGGGTCTCTCCTTTTCCCTCCCAATTTTTTCCCTTTGAGGAGAAATTTGGGAGGGGTCTTCACTTTTTTCTCCTCCCCAGACCCCCCCGCCGAGCCCCCCCCAGCCCCTCCGCCCCCCGCCCCTCCCCGCCCCCCCCCAGGAGGGAGGAATTTGGGGGGGGTCGCGGCGGGGGAGTTCACCCGCCTGGAGTACGAGCGTGGCAGCAGCTGAAACTGATGGAGGAGCTGGAAAAGTCCTGAGACCCTCCCGTGCGACTCCCCGCCCCCAAAACCCGGGGGCGCCAGGGGAACTCCCCAGAGACCCCCGCCCCAAAAATAGGGGAGGGGGCTCAGGAGACCCCGCCCCCGCTGCTGCGATGACTCAGCGCTGGGGAGGAGCCCCCCAAAGGGCTGCTGGGTATGGGGGAGAAATGGGGCTGGGGGCTTCGGGGGGGGTGGGAGACCCTAAAAATGGGGCTGGGGGGCTTCGAGGGGGGTGGGGAGACCCTCAAATGGGGCTGGGGCTTCGAGGGGGGGTGTGGAGACCCTAAAAATGGGGCTGGGGGCTTGGGAATGGGGCTGGGGGCTTGAGGGGTCAGGATTTTTTAGGGGTAGTCTCTAGAGTTTGGGGGATCCCAGGGGGTCTCTGGATTTTGGGAGGGGTCCTGGGGATCCCTGGGAATTTGGGGAGGGGTCTCAGGGAATTTGAGGAGGAGTCTCTGGAATTTGGGGAGGGTCTCTGGAATTTTGGGAAGGGGTCTCTGTTAATTTGGGAGGGTCTCCCACCGTTCCCCTCCAGGGTCGCTCCTGTTCTCAGAACTCCGTCCTTGAGTTTGGGAATTTTGGGGAGGGGTCTCTGGGTTTGGGGGGTCCCAGGATTTGGGAGGAGTGTCGGGAATTTGAGGAGGGGTCTCAGGAATTTGGGGAGGGGTCTCTGGAATTTGGGAAGGGGTCTCTGTTAATTTGGGGAGGGGTCTCCCACCGTTCCTCCAGGGTCGCTCCTGTTCCCAGAGCTCCGTCCCTTGAGTTTGGGAATTTTGGGGAGGGGTCTCTGGGTTTGGGGGGGTCCCAGGATTTTGGGAGGTGTCGGGGAATTTGAGGAGGGGTCTCAGGGAAGTTGGGGAGGGTCTCTGGAATTTGGGAAGGGTCTCTGTTAATTTGGGGAGGGGTCTCCCAACCGTTCCTCCAGGGTCGCTCCTGTTCCCAGAGCTCCGTCCTTGAGTTTGGGGGATTTTGGGGAGGGGTCTCTAGGTTTGGGGGGGCCCCAGGATCTTGGGGGTGTCGGGAATTTGAGGAGGAGTCTCAGGGAAGTTGGGGAGGGTCTCTGGAATTTGAGGAGGGGTCTCTGTTAATTTGGGGAGGGGTCTCCAACCGTTCCCCTCCAGGGTCGCTCCTGTTCCCAGAGCTTCGTCCTTGAGTTTGGGAATTTTGGGGAGGGGTCTCTGGGTTTGGGGGGTCCCAGGATTTTGGGAGGTGTCGGGAATTTGAGGAGGGGTCTCAGGAAGTTGGGAGGGGTCTCTGGAATTTGAGGAGGGTCTCTGTTAATTTGGGGAGGGGTCTCCAACCATTCCCCTCCAGGGTCGCTCCTGTTCCCAGAGCTTCGTCCTTGAGTTTGGGAATTTTGGGAGGGGTCTCTGGGTTTGGGGGGTCTCAGGGTTTTGGGGGTGTCGGGATTTTGAGGAGGGGTCTCAGGGAATTTGAGGAGGGTCTCTGGAATTTGGTGGAGGGTCTCTGTTGATTTGGGGAGGGGTCTCCAACCGTTCCCCTCCAGGGTCGCCTCCTGTTCCCAGAGCTCCGTCCTTGAGTTTGGGAATTTTGGGGAGGGGTCTCTGGGTTTGGGGGGTCCCAGGATTTTGGGAGGTGTCGGGAATTTGAGGAGGGGTCTCAGGGAATTTGGGAGGGTCTCACCCCCATTTCCCCCCAGGTTCCCGCCTGTCCAAGGTCTATTCCCAGAGCACTCTGTCCCTGTCCAGCGTGGCCGAGCCGGGGGGGCGCGGTCACAGGTGAGGGGGGGAGGGGGGCGGAATTTGGGGTCTGGGGCTTCGGGGGGAATTTGGAGTTTGAGGGTAAATTTTGGGAGGATTTGGGGAAATTTGGGGGTTCTGGGAGGAAATTTGGGGGTTTTGGGGAAAATTTTGGGGTCTTGGGGAGGATTTAGGGGGAAATTTGGGAATTTTGGGGAATTTTGGGGGAAATTTGGGGTTTGGGGGAAAATTTGGGGAAGATTTGGGGGAAATTTTGGGGGTCTGGAGGAAAATTGGGGAAATTTTGAAGAAAATTTGGGGGTTTTGGGGGCAAAATTTGTGGGTCTGGTGGAATTTTGGGGGTCTTAGGAAGATTTTGGGGGTTTGGGGGAAATTTTGGGGTTTTGGGGTGAATTTGGGGTGGAATTTTGGGTTTTTTTGGGGGGTCTCTCACCCCTTTCTTTGTTTCCCAGCCGGGCCGGGTCCCCCTCGGGGCCGGGGTCCCCAAACCGAGCCCCTCCCCCAGGGCGGGACTGGGAGCACGAGTCCAGCCCCTCCTCCCCCGGGCCCGAGTACACGGGTGAGACCCCTCCCCAAATTACCCAAAATTATCCAAAATGTCCCCAAATATCCCAAAATATCCCAAATTAACCCCAAAAATCCCACCCTGAAATCCCTGAGACCCCAAATCCCCCCAGCCCCTCCTCCCCGGGCCCGAGTACACGGGTGAGACCCCTCCCCAAATTACCCAAAATGTCCCAAAATTATCCAAATGTCCCAAAATATCCCAAAAATCCCACCCTGAAATCCCTGAGACCCCCAAATCCCCCCCAGCCCTCCTCCCCAGGCCCGAGTACACGGGTGAGACCCCTCCCCAAATTACCCAAAATATTCCAAAATATCCCAAAATTATCCAAAATAACCCAAAAATCCCACCCTGAAATCGCCCCAAACCCCAAAATCCCCTGGGATCCCAAATCCCCCAAAACTCCCCAAATTTCCCCAAAATCCCCAAATTTTCCCCCAAAATATTCCAAAAATCTCCAAAATTTCCCTCCAAATCCCCTCATGACCCCCAAAATCTCTCCCTAATCCCCCAAATTTCCTCTCCCTGACCCCCAAATTTCCTCCTGAGCCCCCAAAATCCCCCAGATCCCCCCAAAATCCCCTCTGACCCCCCAAAATCCCCCCTAAACCCCCAAATCTCCCCCAGATCCCCCCAAAATCCCCCTGACCCCCCTAAATCCTCTCCAAAATCCCCCAAAATCCCCTCCAGATCCCCCAAAATCTGCCCCAAATGCTCCCAAAATCTCCCTCTGACCCCACAAATCCTCCCCAAACCCCCCCAAAATCCCCCCTGACCCCCTGATTCCTCCCCAAAACCCCCAAATACCCCCTGAACCTCCCTAAAACCCCCAAATTTCCTCCCCTGACCTCCCAAAATCCCTCCCTGACCCCCAAATCCCCTGACCCCCAAATCTCTCCCCCTGACCCCCACAATTCCTCCCCAAAAATCCCCCAAATACCCCCTGAACCTCCCTAAAACCCCCCAAATTTCCTCCCCTGACCTCCCAAATCCCCCAAATTTCTCCCCCTGACCCCCAAATTTCTCCCTCTGACCCCACAAATCCTCCCAAAACCCCCAAAATCCCCCCGACCCCCAATTCCTCCCCAAAACCCCCAAATACCCCTGAACCTCCCTAAAACCCCCAAATTTCCTCCCTCCTGACCCCCCAGATCCCTCCAAAATTCCCCCGAGCCCCCAAATCCCCCCCCGACCCCCAAATTTCTCCCCCTGACCCCCACAATTCCTCCCCCAAAATCCCCCAAATACCCCCTGAACCTCCCTAAAACCCCCAAATTTCCTCCCCTGACCTCCCAAATCCCCCAAATTTCTCCCCCCGACCCCCAAATTTCTCCCTCTGACCCCACAAATCCTCCCAAAAACCCCCCAAAATCCCCCCCCGACCCCCAATTCCTCCCCAAAACCCCCAAATACCCCCCCTGAACCTCCCTAAAACCCCCCAAATTTCCTCCCTCCTGACCCCCCCCAGATCCCTCCAAAATTCCCCCCGAGCCCCCAAACCCCCCGACCCCCAAATTTCTCCCCCTGACCCCACAAATTCTCCCAAAACCCCCCAAAATCCCCCCTGACCCCCCAATTCCTCCACAAAACCCCCCGAATTTCCTCTTCCTGAACCTCCTTAAACCCCCCAAATTCTTCCCCTGACCCCCAAATCCCCCAAATTTCCTCTCCTGACCCCCCAAATTTCTCCCCCTGACCCCCCAAACTCGATTCCTCCCCAAAACCCCCCAAATACCCCCTGAACCTCCCTAAAACCCCCAAATTTCCCTCCTCCTGACCTTCCAAAATCCCTCCCTGACCCCCCCAAATCCCCCCGACCCCCAAATTTCTCCCCCTGACCCCCAATTTCCCCAGGCCCTGGCTGCTAATCAAGGGCCCAAGCCTCCAACCGCGCTGATCCAGAACGGCTGAGCACTGCTGGCCGGGCCCCCTAACGCCCTCTGCGGGCCCCGGGTGCTGCAGGTGAGACCCCAAAACCCCAAAAACCCCCAAAAACCACCCCTAAAACCCAAACAACCCAAAAACCCCAAAAACCACCCCCCAAAACCCCCAAAAATAGCCCAAACCTCCGTGAGTGCTGGCTCGGCTCCCTAACGCCCCCTGCGCCCGGTGCTGCAGGTGAGACCCCAAAACCCCAAAACCCAAAAACTGCCCCCCCAAAACCCCAAACAACCCCAAAAACCCAAAAACCACCCCCCAAAACCCCAAAAATAGCCCAAACCTCCGTGAGTGCTGGCCGGGCTCCCCTAACGCCCCCTCGCGCCCGGTGCTGCAGGTGAGACCCCAAAACCCCAAAAACCCCAAAACCACCCCTAAAACCCAAACAACCCCAAAAACCCCAAAACCACCCCCCCAAAACCCCAAAAATACCCCCAAACCTCCCTGCGCCCCAGCAACGGCTCGGTGCTGCAGGTGAGACCCCAAAACCCCAAAACCCCAAAACCACCCCCTAAAACCCAAACAACCCCAAAAACCCCAAAACCACCCCCCAAAACCCCAAAGAAATAGCCCCAAACCTCCCTGCTGGCTGGCCCTCAACTTCATGCCCGGTGCTGCAGGTGAGACCCCAAAACCCCAAAAACACCCAAAACTGCCCCCCCAAAACCCCCAAACAACCCAAAACTGCAAAAATAGCCCCCAAAACCCCAAAAATACTCCCCAAAAATAATCCCCCAAAAACCCCCCGCACCTTTAAGAACCCCAAAAAATACTCAAAACCCAAAACCCCTTTAAAAATCCCCAAAACCCCAAAAACCCCAAAACCCCAAAAAACACCAAAAACCACAAAACCCCCAAAACCCAAAACCACTCAAAAACCCCCAAAACCACCCAAAACCCCCCAAAACCCTTTAAAACCCAAAACCACAAAATACCCCTCCCCAAAAACCAAAACCCCCTAAAACCACCCAAAAACCCCAAAACCCCCAAAAACCCCAAAAAACCACCAAAAACCCCCAAAAACCCCAGAAAACCCAAACCACCCAAAACCCCCAAAACCAATCTAAAACCCAAAAACTCCAAAACCCCTTTAAAAACCCTCTAATCCCTTTTAAAGATACCCCTCCCAAAAATACTCCAAACCCCCCAAAAAAGCTTAAAAACCCTTTTAAAAACCCCAAAAACCTATAAAACCCCCTTAACCCTCTTAAAATACCCCAAAAACCCCTTTAAAACCCCCCCAAAAACCCCAAAACCACCCTAAAAACCAAAAGAAAAATCCCTTTAAAAATCCCAAAAACCCCCAAGAAAACCCCCAAAACCCACCACCAAAACACCCTAAAAAACCCCTAAACCACCTAAAAAACCATAGAAAACCCCCCAAAACCACCCAAAAACACTCCAAAAAAGCCAAAAACCACCCAAAACCCCCCCAAAAAAACCCTTTAAAAACCCCAAAACCCCAAAAACAAACCAAAACAACCACCAAAAACCCCCCAAAAACCAAAAACCCCAAAAACTCCAAAACCATCCCAAAAACCCAAAAAACCGCAAAAACCCCCCCAAAAAAGCCAAAAATGCCCAAAACCCCCCAAAAACCCCCAAAAAAACCCCCAAAAAACCCCCAAAACCAATCTAAAACCCCCAAAACCCCCCAAAAACCCCCAAAACCAATCTCAAAAACCCAAAACCCCAAAAACACCAAAACCCCCAAAAAACCCTTTAAAACCCCCAAAACCACCCAAAACCCAAAAACACCCCCAAAACCACCCAAAACCTCCAAAAACCCTTTAAAAACCCCCAAAACCCCCCCAAAAACCCAAAAACTCAAAACCCCAAAAACCCAAAACCCCGCAAAACCACATAAAACCCCCCTAAAAACCCACACCAAAACCCCAAAAACCCCCTAATACCACCTAAAAACCACCAGAAAAAACCCCAAAACCACCCAAAAAAACCCCCCAAAACCCAAAAACACCAAAAAACCACCCCAAAACCACCCAAAAACCCCAAAAACCCCAAAACTCCCAAAAAACCCCCAAAAACCCCAAAAACCCCCAAAACCCCAAAAAACCCACCAAAAAAAACCCCAAAAAACCAAAAAACGCCCAAAACCCTCCCAAAAAACCCCCAAAAAACCCTTTAAAAAAACCCTTTAATCCCTTAAAAATAACCCAAAAAAACCCTTTAAAAACCCCAAAAAAACCCCCCAAAAACCCCCAAAACCACCCAAAAAACCCAAAGAAAAACCCCTTTCAAATCCCCAAAAAAACTGCAAAAACCCCAAAAAACCCACCAAAACACCCAAAAAAATCCCCAAAACCACCCTAAAAACTCAAAAAAAACCCTTTAAAAACCCCCAAAAACCACAAAATTACCACCCCAAAAAACCCAAAAAAACCCCAAAGAACCCTTTAAAAAAAGCCCTTTAAATCCCTTAAAATTACCCCAAAAATACCCCAAAACCCCCCCCAAAAAAAACCTAAAAACCCCCAAAAAATCCTTTAAAAACCCCCTTAAACTCCTTTAAAAACACCCCTAAAAACCCCCAAAAACCCCAAAAAAAGCCCCCCCAAAAACCCCTTTTAAAAACCCCCAAAACCACCCAAAAAACACCAAAAACCCCCCAAAACCACCCTCAAAAAAACACCAAAAAACCCTTTAAAAACCCCAAAACCACAAAATACCCTCCCCAAAAACCAAAAACCCCCAAAACCACCCCAAAAAACCCAAAAAAACCCCCCAAAACCACCCAAAAACCCCCCAAAACCCCTTTTAAAAAACCCCTTTAATCCCTTAAAATTACCCCAAAAAATACCCCCAAAACCCCCCCCAAAAACCAAAAAATCCTTTAAAAACCCAAAAACCCCAAAACCATTTTAAAACCCCCAAAAACCCCAAAAACCATTTTAAAAACCCCAAAAACCCCCAAAAACACAAAAACCCCCCCAAAAAAAACAAAAACCCCAAAACCAATCTAAAAACCAAAGAAAAACCCCCCAAAACCAACTAAAAACTCCAAAACCCTTTAAAACCCCCAAAACCACAAAAACACAAAAAACCCTCAAAAAAAGCAAAAACTCCCCAAAACCCCCCAAAAAACCCCAAAGAACCCTTTTAAAAAAGCCCTTAAACTCCCTTTTTAAAAATTACCCCTCAAAAATACCCCCAAACCCCCCCAAAAACCAAAACCCCCCAAAAACCCCTTTTAAAAAACCCCCTTAAATCCCTTTAAAAATACCCCCAAAACCCCAAAACCCCAAAACCCCCAAAACCCCCCAAAAACCCCTTTAAAAACCCCCCAAAACCACCCAAAAAACACCAAAAAACCCTTTAAAACCCAAAAACCACAAAAATACCCCCTCCCCAAAAAACCAAAAACCCCCTCAAAACCACCCTAAAAACCCAAAACCCCCAAAACCCCAGAAACCACCAAAAACCCCCAAAACCGCAAAAACCCAAAACCACCCCAAAAAAAAACCCCCCAAAACCCCCCCGAAAAACACAAAACCCCCAAAAAACCCTCTTTAAAAAACCCTTAAATCCCCTTTAAAAATACCCCTCAAAACCCCCAAAAACCCCAAAAACCCTCTTTAAAAACCCCAAAACTCCCAAAACCCCCCCAAAAACCCCCAAAACCCCCTAAAACCAATCCCAAAAACCCTCCCAAAAACCCTTTAAAAACCCCCAAAAATCACCAAAAACCACCAAAACCCCCAAAAACCCCCAAAACCACCTAAAAACTCCAAAAACCCCTTTAAAACCCCAAAACCACCTCAAAAACCACCAAAAACCCCCCAAAAACCCCCAAAACCACCCAAAAAACCTCCAAAAACCCCTTTAAAAACCCCTCAAACCTCCAAAAACCCCCAAAAAATAAACCCCTCAAAACCACCCAAAAAACCCCCCAAAACCATCCAAGAAACCTCCAAAAACCTTTAAAAACCCCCAAAAACCCCAAAAAACACCCCAAAAAACCCCAAAAACCCCAAAAACCACCAAAAACCCACCAAAAACCCCAAGAAAACCGGAAAACCCCAAAACCACCCTAAAAAACCCTCAAAAACCCCCAAAAGAACCCCTAAAACCCCTTAAATCCCTTTTAAAAATACCCCCAAAAACCCCTTTAAAACCCCCAAAATACCCCAAAAACCCTTTAAAACCCCAAAACTCCCAAAAACCCCCCAAAACCCCCCAAAACCCCCAAAACCCCCCAAAAACCACCCAAAACCCTCCCAAAAAACCCTTTAAAAACCCCCAAAAATCACCAAAAAACCACCAAAAAACCCCCCAAAAACCCCAAAACCAATCTAAAAACCTCCAAAAACCCCTTTAAAAACCCCAAAACCGCCCCAAAAACCCCAAAAAATAAACCCTCAAAAACCACCCAAAAACCCCCAAAACCATCCAAGAAACCTCCAAAAACCTTTAAAAACCCCAAAAACCCCCAAAAACACCAAAAACCCCAAAACCCCCAAAACCACCAAAACCCACCAAAAAGCCCCCAAGAAAACCGGAAAACCCCCAAAACCACCCAAAACCCTCAAAACCCCCAAAACCCTTTTAAAAACCCCCTTAAATCCCCCTAAAACACCCCAAAAACCCTTTAAAACCCCAAAATACCCCCAAAACCCCAAAAACCTAAAACCCTAAAACCCCAAAACCCAAACCCCTCACCGCAGAGAGAGATGGAGCGAGCCGGGCGCCAGAAGCTGCTGATCCTGCTGCGGGACGGGCTGCCAGTTCCGGGCTGTACGCTCGGGCGGGGCTCCCCGGCGCCACCCGCCTTCGGGTGCCGGGCTCACGCTACAGGCTCCCCTGCCCATGGTGGAGGCGCTCTACAAGTACCAGTCGGACTAGCGCCGCTTCTGCCGCTTCGCCCGCCCAAGACCATGAGCTGCAGCGTGGACGCCTTCACCATCCCCCGGGCACCTGTGGCACCCCAAAAACCCGGCACCCCCAAATAAATCCAGTTTTGGGAGAGAAACTGAAAACGGGCGACCCCAAATCCGATCACAGCTGTCGTGGTCGGGTGTCAATGGGGATATTTGGGACACATGGAATGGGTTTGAGGTGATGGTTTCACCATCCCCGGGCACCTGTGGCACCCCAAAAAACCCGGCACCCCGAAATAAATCCAGTTTTGGGAGAGAAACCCCGAAAACGGGGCGACCCAAAATCCAATCACAGCTGCGGTGTTTGGTGTTGGCATCAATGGGGAAATTTGGGATATTTGGAGATATTGGGGTGAGGCTAAAGGGGTTTGCGGTGATGATTTCATCAGCTACAGGAGCCTGTGGCACCCCAAAAAACCCGGCACCCCAAAATAAAAAAGTTTTGGGGAGAGAAACCCCAAAAATGGGGCGACCCCAAATCGGATCACAACTGTGGTGTCAGCGTCAATGGGGATATTTAGGACACATGGAATTGGTTTGAGGTGATGGTTTCACCATCCCGGCCACCTGTGGCACCCCAAAAAACCCGGCACCCCAAAATAAAACAGATTTTGGGGAGAGAAACCCCAAAAACGGGGCGACCCCAAATCCGATCGCAGCTGTGGTGTCAGCGTCAAAGGGGAAATTTGGGACACATGGAATGGGTTTGGGGTGATGGTTTCATCAGCTACAGGAGCCTGTGGCACCCCAAAAAACCCGGCACCCCAAAATAAAAAGTTTTGGGGGAGAGACCCCAAAAATGGAGCGACCCCAAATCCGATGCATTCCCGCTGCCGGGTGTTCATTGGGACATTTGGGGATGTTTGGGGCGTGCCCCTGCCCATGGTGGAGGCGCTCTACAAGTACCAGTCGGACCAGCGCCGCTTCTGCCGCCTGCCCGCCCGCACCATGAGCGGCAGCGTGGACGCCTTCACCATCCCCGGCCACCTGTGGCACCCCAAAAAACCCGGCACCCCGAAATAAAACAGATTTTGGGGGGAAAGACCCCAAAAACGGGGCGACCCCAAATCCGATCGCAGCTGTGGTGTCGGTGTCAATGGGGATATTTGGGACACATGGAAGGGGTTTGGGGTGATGGTTTCATCAGCTACCAGTGCCTGTGGCACCCCAAAAAACCCGGCACCCCGAAATAAAACAGATTTTGGGGAGAGAAACCCCGAAAATGGGGCGACCCCAAATCCGATCACAGCCGTGGTGTCGGTGTCAATGGGGATATTTAGGACACATGGAATGGGTTTGATGTGATGGTTTCACCATCCCCGGCCACCTGTGGCACCCCAAAAAACCCGGCACCCCAAAATAAAACAGAAATTTTGGGAAAAAACCCCAAAAACGGGGCAACCCCAAATCCGATCACAACTGTGGTGTCGGCGTCAATGGGGATATTTAGAACACATGGAAGGGGTTTGGGGTGATGGTTTCATCAGCTACCAGTGCCTGTGGCACCCCAAAAAACCCGGCACCCCCAAATAAAACAGATTTTGGGGAAAAACCCCAAAAATGGGGCGACCCCAAATCCGATCACAGCTGTCGTGTCGGTGTCAATGGGGATATTTGGGACACATGGAATGGGTTTGAGGTGATGGTTTCACCATCCCCGGGCACCTGTGGCACCCCAAAAAACCCGGCACCCCAAAATAAATCCAGTTTTGGGGCAAAAGACCCCAAAAACGGGGCGACCCCAAATCCGATCACAACTGTGGTGTCGGTGTCAATGGGGATACCTGGGAACAGGTGGAATTGGTTTGGGGTGATGGTTTCATCAGCTACAGGAGCCTTTGGCACCCCAAAAAACCCGGCACCCCAAAATAAGAAAAATTTTTGGGGAGAGAAACCCCAAAAATGGAGCGACCCCAAATCCGATGCATTCCCGCTGCCGGGTGTTCATTGGGACATTTGGGGATGTTTGGGGCGTGCCCCTGCCCATGGTGGAGGCGCTCTACAAGTACCAGTCGGACCAGCCGCTTCTGCCTGCCCGCCCAGCACCATGAGCTGCAGCGTGGGACGCTTTCACCATCCCCGGCCACCTGTGGCACCCCAAAAAACCCGGCACCCCAAAATAAAACAGATTTTGGGAAAAAGCCCCAAAAACGGGGCGACCCCAATCTGATTGCAGCTGTGGTGTCGGCATCAATGGGGATACCTGGGAACAGGTGGAATGGGTTTGGGGTGACACTGAAGGGGTTTGGGGTGATGGTTTCATCAGCTACCAGTGCCTGTGGCACCCCAAAAAACCCGGCACCCCAAATAAAACAGATTTTGGGGAGAGAAACCCCGAAAACGGGGCGACCCCAAATCCGATCACTAACTGTGGTGTCGGTGTCAATGGGGAATTTGGGGATATTTGGGAGATATTGGGATGAGGCTAAAGGGGTTTGGGGTGATGGTTTCATTAGTTCCAGGTGCCTGTGGCACCCCAAAAAACCCGGCACCCCAAAATAAATTCAGTTTTGGGAGAGAAACCCCAAAAACGGGGCGACCCCAAATCCGATGACATTTACGGTGTTGGCGTCAATGGGGACCTGGGGACTTTTTTTTGGAGACATGGAATGAGTTTGGGGTGACACTGAAGGGGTTTGGGGTGATGGTTTCATCAGCTACAGGAGCCTGTGGCACCCCAAAAAACTCGGCACCCCAAAATAAAAACAGATTGTGGGGAGAGAAACCCCAAAAATGGGGCAACCCCAAATCCGATGCATTCCTGTTGCTTGGTGTTCATTGGGACATTTGGGGACTTTTGGGGACAGTTTGGACGCGTGGAATGGGTTTGGGGTGGCACTGAAGGGTTTTGGGGTGACGCCTTCATCAGCTCCAGGAGCCTGTGGCACCCCAAAAAACCCGGCACCCCAAAATAAAAAAATTTGGGGGAGAGAAACCCCAAAAACGGGGCGACCCCAAATCCCAAATCCCATCACAGCTGTTGCGATTGGTGTTAACTGGGGACACCGAGGGGACACCGAGGGGACACCGAGGGGACACCGAGGGGACATCAGGGGACACCCAGAGGCCGCCCTGGGGTGTCCCCAAGTGTCCCCAGAGTGACAGCACCGGTGACAATGGCACGGTGACATCGTGACATGGTGACATCATGACATGGTGACATAGTGACATCGTGACACGGTGACAATGACACGGTGACACGGTGACATGGTGACAATGACACGGTGACAATGACACGGTGACAATGACACGGTGACACGGTGACATCGTTTATTCCCGTGGCAGCGACACCTCGGTGACACTGTGGTGAGATCTGGTGTCACACCCTGGTGACATTTGGTGACATTTGGTGACATCCCTGTCACACGCTGGTGGCGGTTGGTGGCACTGTTGGCAGTTGGTGACATTTGGTGACAGTTGGTGACATTGCTGACAGTTGGTGACACCGGTGACACACGCTGGTGACAGTTGGTGACATTGGTGATGGTGACACGGGTGTCACACGCTGGTGGCAGTTGGTGACATTGGTGACAGTTGGTGACATTGGTGACACCGCTGTCACACGCTGGTGGCAGTTGGTGACACTGGTGACATTGGTGACGGTGACATTGGTGATGGTGACACGGCTGTCACACGCTGGTGGCAGTTGGTGACATTTGGTGACAGTTGATGACATTTGGT
>JAPFBE010000038.1:521434-626525 GCA_034336665.1 Luscinia megarhynchos | reverse complement strand
CATTTTTGGGCTCCAGTTGCCATTTTTGGGTCCCCAGTTGCCATTTTGAACTCTAGTTTCCATTTTTGGTCTCTAGTTTCCATTTTTGGGTCTCTAGTTTCCATTTTTGGGCCCTGGGTGCCATTTTTGGGTCCCTATTTGCCATTTTTGGGTCCCTATTTGCCATTTTTGGGTCCCTATTTGCCATTTTGGGTCCCTATCTGCCATTTTTGGGTCTCTAGTTTCCATTTTTGGTCTCTAGTTTCCATTTTTGGTCTCCAGTTGCCATTTTTGGGTCCCTATCTGCCATTTCCTGCCCGTACCTGGAAGCAGAAGCGCTGCCCCACCACGCTGCCGTGCACCGGCCGCACGGTCACGCCGTCCCCGGTCACGTCCAGCCCGGGCGGGGGCACCAGGGACTCGCGGGAGCCGCTGCTGGGGGGGACCCTGGGGGGACAGCAGTGTCACCGGGACCCCAGAAAGGGACACTGAGGGGACAGGAGTGTCACTGGGATCCCAAAAATGGGACAGGAGTGTCATTGGAACCCCAAATTGGGGACACGAGTGTCACTGGAACCCCAAAAAAAGGGACAGGAGTGTCACTAGGATCCCAAAATGGGACCCTGGGGGGACAGGGGTGTCACCAGGACCCCAAAATGGGACACGAGTGTCATCAGGACCCCAAAATGGGACAGGAGTGTCACCGGGATCCCAAAAAACGGGACAGGAGTGTCACCGGGACCCCAGAAAGGGACACTGAGGGGACAGGAGTGTCACCAGGACCCCAGAAAGGGACACTGAGGGGACAGGAGTGTCACCAGGACCCCAAAATGGGACCCTGGGGGGACACGAGTGTCACCAGGACCCCAAAATGGGACCCTGGGGGGACACCAGTGTCACTGGGATCCCAAAAATGGGACAGGAGTGTCACCAGGATCCCAAAATGGGACACTGAGGGGACAGCAGTGTCACTGGGATCCCAAAAAATGGGACACGAGTGTCACTGGGATCCCAAAATGGGACACTGGGGGGACAGGGGTGTCATTGGGATCCCAAAATGGGACACTGGGGGGACACGAGTGTCACCGGGACCCCAGAAAGGGACACTGAGGGGACAGGGGTGTCACCAGGATCCCAAAAATGGGACCCTGGGGGGACAGGAGTGTCACTGGGATCCAAAAAAATGGGACAGGAGTGTCACCAAGACCCCAAAATGGGACACTGGGGGGACAGCAGTGTCACTGGGATCCCAAAAAATGGGACACGAGTGTCACTGGGATCCCAAAATGGGACACTGGGGGGACAGGGGTGTCATCAGGACCCCAAAAAATGGGATACGAGTGTCACCAGGATCCCAAAATGGGACACTGGGGGGACACGAGTGTCACCGGGACCCCAGAAAGGGACACTGAGGGGACAGCAGTGTCACCGGGACCACAAAATGGGACACTGAGGGGACAGGAGTGTCACCAGGATCCCAAAAATGGGGACAAGAGTGTCACGAGGATCCCACCAAAAATGGGACAGGAGTGTCAGCAGGATCCGAAAAACAGGGACAAGAATGTCACCAGGATCCCAAAAATGGGACACGAGTGTCATTGGAACCCCAAATTGGGGACAGGAGTGTCACTGGAACCCCAAAAAATGGGATAAGAGTGTCATCAGGACCCCAAAAAGGGACACTGAGGGGACAGGGGTGTCACCAGGACCCCAAAAAACGGGACAGGAGTGTCACCAGGATCCCAAAAACGGGACAAGAATGTCACTGGAACCCCAAAAATGGGACACAAGTGTCACCAGGACCCCAAAAAGGGACCCTGAGGGGACACAAGTGTCACCAGGATCCCAAAAAAGGGACAGGAGTGTCACTTGGACCCCAGAAAGGGACAGGAGCGTCCCCTACCTGTCACCCTCGGGCGCTGCCGCCGCTGTGTCACTCCTGGCGCCACCGCGACTTCTCCTGTCCCCGAGGAGCCTCTTCCACAGCAACCCCTGGGACAGCAGGGACAGTGACAGGGACAGGGACAGGGACAGGGACAGGGACAGGGACAGGAGAGGACACAGGGACAGGGACAGGGACAGGGACAGGGACAGGGACAGGGACAGGAGAGACAGGGACAGGGACAGGGAGGGGACACAGGGACAGGGACAGGGACAGGAGGGACAGTGACAGGATAGGGAGGGACAGGGACAGGGACAGGAGAGGGACACAGGGACAGGGACAGGGACAGGGACAGGGACAGGACAGGGACAGGAGAGACAGGGACAGGGACAGGGACAGGGACAGGGGAGGGACACAGGGACAGGGACAGGAGGGACAGGAGGGACAGGACAGGGATAGGAGGGACAGGGACAGGGATAGGAGGGACAGGGACAGGGACAGGAGAGGACACAGGGACAGGGACAGGGACAGGGACAGGGACAAGGACAGGGACAGGGACAGGGACAGGGACAGGGACAGGAGAGACAGGGACAGGGACAGGAGGGACACAGGGACAGGAGGGACAGTGACAGGGACAGGAGGGACAGGGACAGGGACAGGGGACACAGGGACAGGGACAGGGACAGGGACAGGGACAGGGACAGGGACAGGGACAGGACAGGGAGGGACACAGGGACAGGGACAGGGACAGGAGGGACAGGGACAGTGACAGGGACAGGAGGGACACAGGGACAGGGACAGGGACAGGAGGGACAGGGACAGGGACAGGGACAGGGACAGGAGGGACACAGGGACAGGGACAGGAGGGACAGGGACAGGGACAGGAGGGACACAGGGACAGGGACAGGGACAGTGACAGGGACAGGAGGGACACAGGGACAGGGACAGTGACAGGGACAGGGACAGGAGGGACAGTGACAGGGACAGGGACAGGGACAGGGACAGGGACAGGGACAGGGACAGGGACAGGGACAGGAGGGACAGTGACAGGGACAGGGACAGGGACAGGGACAGGGACAGGGACAGGGACAGGGACAGGGACAGGGACAGGAGGGACAGTGAGCAGGGACAGGGACAGGGACAGGGACAGGGACAGGAGGGACAGGGACAGGGACAGGTGGAGGGACAGTGACAGCGACAGGGAGGTGACATAGGGCAACAAGGAGGTGACACAGGACAGGAGGTGACACAGGTGACACAGGGACAGGAGGGACAGTGACAGGGACAGGAGGGACACAGGAACAGTGAGGTGACACAGGGGAGGTGACACAGGTGACACAGGGTTACGGGAGGTGACACGGGGACAGGGGAGGTGACACAGGGAGGTGACACAGGTGACACAGGAAGGTGACACGGGTGACACAGGGAGGTGACACAGGGACAAGAGAGGAGTGACACAGGGTGACACAGGTGACTACAGGTGACAAGGGGAGGTGACACAGGTGACACAGGAGGTGACGCCAGGTGACACAGGGGAGGTGACACAGGTGACACAGGTGACAAGGAGGTGACACAGGTGACACAGGTGACACAGGTGACAGGGAGGTGACACAGGGTGACACAGGGAGGTGGCCTTGGAGTGACACAGGGAGGTGACACGGGTGACAGGGAGGTGACACAGGTGACACAGGTGACAAGGGGGAGGTGACATAGGTGACAAGGAGGTGACACAGGGACAGGGTGACACATGTGACACAGGTGACACAGGGGAGGTGGCACAGGTGACACAGGTGACACAGGGAGGTGACACGGGTGACACAGGTGACAAGGAGGTGACACAGGGACAGTGAGGTGACACAGGTGACACAGGGGAGGTGACACGGGTGACAAGGACGCGCTGTCCCACCTTGGCGCTGCCGGGCTGGCAGCTCGGGGCGGGCTCGTCCTCGGGGCGGTGACACGGGGCGGTGACATCGGAGGTGGCACTGCCAGCGCGGGCCCTGCTGCGCCAGGGGGCCTGGGGACAGCGGGGACATTTGGGGACATTTGGGGACACTGAGGGGACACTGGTGACAATTGGCGACATTGGTGACAATTGGTGACATTGGGGACATTGGGGACATTGGGGGGATTGGTGACAGTCGGGACACTGAGGGGACATTGGGGACATTTGGGATATTGGAGACGTGGACACTGAGGTGACACTGGTGACATTGGTGACATTTGGGGACATTGGTGACAATGGTGACATTGAGGGACACTGGGGACACTGGTGACACTGAGGTGACACTGGAGGGACATTTGGTGACACAGGTGACATTTGGT
Organism: Luscinia megarhynchos; assembly: GCA_034336665.1. NCBI lineage: Eukaryota > Metazoa > Chordata > Aves > Passeriformes > Muscicapidae > Luscinia > Luscinia megarhynchos. Next base: position 622,339 of record JAPFBE010000038.1, on the reverse strand, counting down.
GACACTGAGGTGACATTTGGTGACACTAGGGACACTGGGGACAGTGGTGACACTGACACTGGTGACACTGGGGGGACACTGAGGTAACACTGAGGTGACACCGGTGACACTGGGGGGACATTTGATGACACTGGTGACACCGGTGACATTAGGGGACACTGAGGGGACATTTGGTGACATTTGGTGACACTGAGGTGACACTGGAGGTGACCCTGGTGACACTGAGGTAACACTGAGGTGACATTTGGTGACACTGAGGTGACACTGGTGACACCGGTGACACTGGGGGACATTTGGTGACACTGAGGTGACACTGGTGACACTGGTGACACTGAGGTGACACTGAGGTGACATTTGGTGACACTGAGGTGACACTGAGGTGACACTGGGGGACATTTGGTGACACTGAGGGTGACACTGAGGTGACACCGGTGACACTGAGGTGACACTGAGGTGACACTGAGGTGACATCAGTGACACTGAGGCGACACTGAGGTGACACTGAGGTGACACTGGTGACACTGAGGTGACACTGAGGTGACACTGAGGTGACACCGGTGACACCGTGACACTGAGGTGACACTGAGGTGACACCGGTGACACTGAGGTGACACTGAGGTGACACTGAGGTGACATTTGGTGACACTGAGGTGACACTGAGGTGACACCGGTGACACTGAGGTGACATTTGGTGACACTGAGGTGACACTGAGGTGACACGGTGACACTGGGGACATTTGGTGACACTGAGGTGACACTGGTGACACTGGTGACACTGAGGGTGACACTGAGGTGACATTTGGTGACACTGAGGGTGACACTGAGGTGACACCGGTGACACTGAGGTGACACTGAGGTGACACTGAGGTGACATCAGTGACACTGAGGCGACACTGAGGTGACATTTGGTGACACTGAGGCTGACACTGAGGTGACACTGAGGTGACACTGAGGTGACATCAGTGACACTGAGGTGACACTGAGGTGACACTAAGTGACACTAGTGACCTCAGGTGACACTGAGGCCGACACTGAGGTGACACTGAGGTGACATTTGGTGACACTGAGGTGACACTGAGGTGACACCGGTGACACTGGGGGGACATTTGGTGACACTGAGGTGACACTGAGGTGACACTGAGGTGACACTGAGGTGACACCGGTGACACCGGTGACACTGAGGTGACACTGAGGTGACACTGAGGTGACACTGAGGTGACACCGGTGACACCGGTGACACTGAGGTGACATCAGTGACACTGAGGTGACACTGAGGTGACACTGAGGGCGACACTGAGGTGACACGGTGCCACCCGCTGTCCCCACCCACCTCCTCGTCCCGCGGCACCAGCCGTCCGTCCAGCAGCGCGAACCGCGACGCGTCCCACACGGCAGCGGGTGGCACCGGTGACACCGGGACTGTCCCCGAGGGTGGCACTGAGGGGACACGGGGTGGCACCGGTGACACCGGGACTGTCCCCGAGGGTGGCACTGAGGGGACACGGGGTGACACCGGGACTGTCCCCGAGGGTGGCACTGAGGGGACACGGTGACATCGGGTGGCACCGGGACTGTCCCCGAGGGTGGCACTGAGGGGACATTGGGTGGCACCGCGGCTGTCCCCGAGGGTGGCACTGAGGGGACACGGGGTGGCACCGGGACTGTCCCCGAGGGTGGCACTGAGGGGACATGGTGACATCGGGTGGCACCGGGACTGTCCCCGAGGGTGGCACTGAGGGGACACGGGGTGGCACCGGTGGCACCGGGGCTGTCCCCGAGGGTGGCACTGAGGGGACACGGGGTGGCACCGGTGGCACCGGGACTGTCCCCGAGGGTGGCACTGAGGGGACACGGCGACATCGGGTGGCACCGGTTGGCAGCGCCACCCGGGATGGTGGCAGGGGTGAGGTGACACCGAGGGACGGGTGGGGGTGACGTCAAGGGTGTGGTGACACCGAGGGAGAGGTGACAGTGACACAGTGACAATGACACAATAACAATCACAGTGACAGTGACACAGTGACAGTGACACAGTGACAATGACACAGTGACAATGACACAGTGACAATGACAGTGACACAGTGACAGTGACACAGTGACACAATGATGGTGACAATGACAGCCACACAGTGACAGTGACACAGTGACAATGACACAATAACAATCACAGTGACAGTGACACAGTGACACAATGATGGTGACAATGACAGCCACACAGTGACAGTGACACAGTGACAATGACACAATAACAATCACAGTGACAGTGACACAGTGACACAATGATGGTGACAATGACAGCCACACAGTGACGGTGACACAGTGACAATGACACTGAGACAGTGACAATAACAGTGACAATGACAGTGACACAGTGACACAGTGATGGTGACAATGACAGCCACACAGTGACGGTGACACAGTGACAATGACACTGAGACAGTGACACAATAACAATCACAGTGACAGTGACACAGTGACAATTACAGTGACACAGTGACACAGCAACGGTGACACAGTGACAGTGACAATCACAGTGACACAGTGACGGTGACAGTGACACAGTGACATCGCCCAAAATCCATCACCCCAAAATCCATCGCACCATAACCCCCAAATACCCCAAAATCCACCACCCCGCACCCCAAAATTCATCAATTCCACCCCAAAATCCATCAATTCCACCCCAAATCACCCCAAAACCCATCGATTCCTTCCCCAAATACCCCAAAATTCATCAATTCCACACCCCAAATACCCCAAAACCCATCAATTCCATCCCTAATTATCCCAAAATTCACACCCCACATCCCAAAACCCCATCGATTCCATCCCCAAAAACCCCCAAAACCAAAATTCGCTTCCCCAAATACCCCCAATATTCACGACACCCCAAAATCCATAAATTCCACCCCAAAATCCACCCCAAATGCCCAAAACCCACTACCCTCAAAGCCACCCCAGACCCCAAAAACACCCCCAAAGGCTCTGTGCCCCAAAGCCCAGCCCCCTCACCTGCTCTGCGCGCTCCTGGCCCCCCTCCTCCTGCGCAATCACCCCAAAATCCATCAGTTCCATCCCCAAAACCCCAAAATCCATCAATTCCATCCCTAATTATCCCAAAATTCACACCCCACACACCAAAATCCATCAATTCCACCCCAAAATGCCCCAAAATTCATCACCCCGCACCCCAAATCCATCAATTCACCCGTAATCACCCCAAAACCCACCACCCCAAACCCCCAAAAACACCCCTTTCTGGCCACCCCTCACTGCCCCCTCCCTCTAGCCGCCGGGGTCTCCCTCGGCCCCCTCCTCCTGCCCAATCACCCCAAAATCCATCAGTTCCATCCCCAAAAACCCCAAAACCAAAAATTCCACCCCAAATACCCCAAAATTCATCACCTCACACCCCAAAATCCATCAATTCCACCCCCAAAACACCCCAAAATCCACCCCAAATTAATCACCCACACCCCAAATACCCCAAAGTTCACACCTCACACACCCAAAATCCATCAATTCCACCCCCAAAAAACCCCAAAATCCACTAAATACCCCAAAACCCACCACCCCAAACCCCAAAATCCACCCCAAATACCCCAAAATCCATGCCCCAAACCCCAAAAACACCCCAAAACTTTCTGGCCACCCCAAAACGCGCCCCCCTCACCTGCCCCCTCCCTCTCGCCGCCGTCTCCGCGCCCCCTCCTCCTGCCCAGGTACCGCTGCAGCGCCGGCGCCGCGCGCGTCCCCGCGTGTCCCCGCGTCCCCCGCCGCTTTTGGGCCACTTGGAGGGGGCGGAAAACGCCCTTCGGAACAGCGAGCGCCGCTCGCCCGCCCTTGCTGTCGCCGCCGCTGTCGCGACAGGCGCCGGCCCCGCCGCCGGGGTGGCTGCGGGAGCGCCCAGCCCGGCAGCCGCGCCCAGCTCCGCTCCCCGCGGACCCCCGCGTTTTGGGGGTCCCCCCTGAGCTGGGGTTCGCCACTTGTAGGTTTTGAGCAGGGCGGGGGGATCCGGGCCGGGATCCATCTGTGGGGGGGAGGGAGTGGGTTTTGGGGGGTTCTGGGGGTGGGTTTGGGGATTTTGGGGGTTTTGAGGGGGTGGGTTTTGAGGGTTTGGGGAGTCCCGGAGTGGGTTTGGGAAGGTTGGATTTGGGGTTTTGGGGAGTCCTAAGGGGTGGGTTTGGGGTTTTGATTTTGGGGGTGGGGTTTTGAGGGGTGGGTTTTAGGGGGGCCTAGTGGGTTTGGGGTTTGGGGGTGGGTTTGGGGGTCCCGAAGGTGGGTTTGGGGTTTGGGGGTTCGAGGGAGTGATTTTTGGGGGTCCCGGGGTTGGGTTTGGGGGTTTGGGGGGTTCGAGAGTGATTTTTGGGGGGGTCCCAGAAGGTGGGTTTGGGGGTTTGGGGGGTTCCAGGGTGGGTTTGGGGTTGGATTTGGGGTTTGGGGGGTTCGGGGAGTTATTTTTGGGGGGTCAGGGTGGGAGTTTGGGGGTTTGGGGGGGTCCCAGAGGTGGGTTTGGGGTTTTGGGGGGTTCGGGGAGTGATTTTTGGGGGGTCCCAGAGGTGGGTTTGGGGTTTTGGGGGGTCCCGGGGGTGGGTTTGGGGGTTGGATTTGGGGTTTTGGGGGGTCCTGGGGGTGGATTTGGGGTTTTGGGGGGTTCGGGGAGTGATTTTTGGGGGGTCCCAGAGGTGGGTTTGGGGTTTGGGAGGTTCGGGGAGTGATTTTTGGGGGGTCCCAAAGGTGGGTTTGGGGTTTTGGGGGTTCCAGGTGGGTTTGAGGGGTTGGATTTGGGGGTTTGGGGGGTTCGGGGAGTTATTTTTGGGGGGTCCCAGGGTGGGTTTGGGGTTTGGGGGGGTCCCGGGGGTGGGTTTGGGGTTTTGGGGGTTCGGGGAGTGATTTTTGGGGGGTCCCAGAGGTGGGTTTGGGGTTTTGGGGGGTGCAGGGGTGGGTTTGAGGTTGGATTTGGGGTTTTGGGGGGTCCTGGGGGTGGATTTGGGGGTTTGGGGGGGTTCGGGGAGTGAGTTTTGGGGGGTCCCGGGGGTGGATTTGGGGTTTTGGGGGTCCCAGAGGTGGGTTTGGGGTTTGGGGGTTCGGGGAGTGATTTTTGGGGGGTCTCTGAGGTGGGTTTGGGGATGGATTTGGGGTTTTGGGGGGGTTTAGGAGGTGGGTTTGGGGGTGGTGGGATGGGGGAGTAATTTTGGGGGGTTCAGGGATGGATTTGGGGGTGGGTTTGGGGTTTGGGGGTCCCAGGGGGGTGGGTTTGGGGTTTAGGGGTGTTCAGGGTGTGATTTTTGGGGGGTCCCGGGGGTGGATTTGGGGGTTTTGGGGGTCCCGGGGGGTGGGTTTGGGGTTTTGGGGGGTCCAGGGGTGGGTTTGGGGTTTTGGGGGTCCGAGGGGTGGGTTTGGGGAGGTGGGGTGGGGGAACAATTTTTGGGGGGGTCCAGGGCTTGGATTTTGGGGGAGGTGGGATGGGGGGAGTTGAGTTTGGGGATCCAGGGATGGATTTGGGGGTTTGGGGGGATGGGGGTGGAATTTTTGGGGGTTGATGATTTTTGGGGGTTGATGATTTTGGGGGGTCCAGGGATGGATTTTTGGGGGTTGATGATTTTTGGGGGTTGATGATTTTTGGGGGTCCAGGGATGGATTTTTGGGGGTTGATGATTTTTGGGGGTCCTAGGGGATGGATTTTTGGGGGTTGATGATTTTTGGGGGTCCAGGGATGGATTTTTGGGGGTTGATGATTTTTGGGGGTCCAGGGATGGATTTTTGGGGTTGATGATTTTTGGGGGGTCCAGGGATGGATTTTTGGGGGTTGATGATTTTGGGGGTCCAGGGATGGATTTTTGGGGTTGATGATTTTTGGGGGTTGATGATTTTTGGGGGGTCCAGGGATGGATTTTTGGGGGTTGATGATTTTTGGGGGTTGATGATTTTGGGGGGTCCAGGGATGGATTTTTGGGGGTTGATGATTTTTGGGGGTTGATGATTTTTGGGGGGGTCCAGGGATGGATTTTTGGGGGTTGATGATTTTTGGGGGTTGATGATTTTTTGGGGGGTCCAGGGATGGATTTTTGGGGGTTGATGATTTTTGGGGGTTGATGATTTTGGGGGTCCAGGGATGGATTTTTGGGGGTTGATGATTTTTGGGGGTTGATGATTTTTGGGGGGTCCAGGGATGGATTTTTGGGGGTCGATGATTTTTGGGGGTTGATGATTTTTTGGGGGTCCGGGGATGGATTTTTGGGGGTTGATGATTTTTGGGGGTCCAGGGATGGATTTTTGGGGGTTGATGATTTTTGGGGGGTTGATGATTTTTGGGGGGTCCAGGGATGGATTTTTTGGGGGGTTGATGATTTTTGGGGGTTGATGATTTTTGGGGGTTGATGATTTTTGGGGGGTCCAGGGATGGATTTTTGAGGCTTGTTTGGGGGAGTCACCCCCAACGTGGCACCCCACCTGTGGGGTCTCCCCAAATTCCTGAGGTGGCCCTGCCACCCGGGGTGGGGGGGACAGGGGACGGGGGACACGGGGACAGGACAGAGGGACAGGACAGAGGGACAGGGGGACAATGTGACACGGGGACAGAGGGACAGGGGGACAGAGGGACAGAGGGACAGAGGGACAGTTCAGAGGGACAGGGGGACAGAGGGACAGGGTGACAGGACAGGGGGACACGGTGACACTGTGACATGGGGACAGAGGACAGGGGGACAGAGGGACACCGTGACAGGGGGACAGTTCAGAGGGACAGAGGGACAGAGGGACAGGGTGACAGGACAGGGTGACACGGTGACACTGTGACATGGGGACAGAGGGACAGAGGGACAAATGGACAGAGGGACAGGGTGACAGGACAGAAGAGGATATGGGGACAATGTGACATGGGGACAGGACAGGGGGACATGGGGACAGACGGACAGAGGGACAATGTGACAGGGGGACAGACGGACGAGGGGACAGAGGGACAAAGGGACAGGACAGGGGACAGAGGGACAGAGGGACAGACGGACAGGGGTCAGGGGGACAGAGGGACAGGGTGACAGGACAGGGGGACACGGTGACACTGTGACATGGGGACAGAGGGACAGGGAGGGACAGGACAGAGGGACAGAGGGACAGAGGGACAGAGGGACAGGGGACAGGACAGACAGAAGGACGCGGTGACATCTGCCCCCCGCGCGGCACCGGAGGCGCTTCCGTCGCTCCCCAACCGCGCTTCCCCTCCCCACCCCTCCCCGCACTTTGGGGACCCCCTTGTCCCCCTCACCGGGGGGGGAGGGGACACAGACCCCCCGCCACCCCTCCCCCCGCGCTTTTTGTCACCCATTTGTCACCAGCGCCCCAAAAAAATTTTGGGGTCACCCCCCTCCCCACCCCAGGATGCTGCGAGACCCCCGAAAAGGATTTTTTGGGGGGAGATTTTTTTGGAGGGGGGAGGATTTTTGGGGACTGCCCACCCCCCACCCCAACACCCCCAAAAATGTCCCCGCGCTACCTGCTCCTGCTGCCAGCTCCGGTTCCTGTCGCGCCTTCCCCACGTGACCGCGCGGGAGTTTCAGTCACACCCTCACCTCTCCCTCCCTCCTCCAATCGGGGCGCTGAGGTGACAATTTGGGGGTGGGTGGGTCCCAAATCGTTCCCTCCCCCCCAGCCCGTGCCTCAGTTTCCCTCCAGCCTCAGTTTCCCTCCAGCCTCAGTTCCCCCGTGTCTCAATTTTCCCCCGTGCCTCAGTTTCCCCGTGCCTCAGTTTCCCCCCGTGCCTCAGTTTCCCTCCAGCCTCAGTTTCCCCCGTGCCTCAGTTTCCCCCGTGTGCCTCAGTTTCCCTCCAGCCTCAGTTTCCCCGTGCCTCAGTTTCCCCCGTGCCTCAGTTTCCCTCCAGCCTCAGTTTCCCCTGTGCCTCAGTTTCCCTCCAGCCTCAGTTTCCCCCGTGCCTCAGTTTCCCTCCAGCCTCAGTTTCCCCGTGCCTCAGTTTCCCCCGTGCCTCAGTTTCCCCTCCCGTGCCTCAGTTTCCCCCATGCCTCAGTTTCCCCCGTGCCTCAGTTTTCCCTCCGTGCCTCAGTTTCCCCTCCAGCCTCAGTTTCCCCGTGCCTCCGTTTCCAGCCTCAGTTTCCCCGTGCCTCAGTTTCCCTCCAGCCTCAGTTTCCCCGTGCCTCAGTTTCCCCCGTGCCTCAGTTTCCCTCCAGCCTCAGTTTCCCCGTGCCTCAGTTCCCCCCGTGCCTCAGTTTCCCTCCAGCCTCAGTTTCCCTCCAGCCTCAGTTTCCCCGTGCCTCAGTTTCCCTCCAGCCTCAGTTTCTCCAGCCTCAGTTTCCCCACCTGGCTCAGTTCCACACCAGTGTCTCCCATCCGCAGTGGGATCCGTGGTCCATCCATGTCCATCCATGTCCAGCCATGTCCCAACATGTCCCCATGTCCCATCATGTCCCATCCATGTCCTGCCATGTCCATCCATGTCCCTCATGTCCCATCCATGTCCATCCATGTCCCCATGCTCTCATCCAAGTCCAGCCATGTTCCCTATCCATGGCTATGTCATCCATGTCCCACCATGTCCCTATATGCCCCTATAAGTGTCCATCCATGTCCCATTCATGTCTCTCATGTCCCCATCCGTGTCCCCCATGTCCCATTCATGTCCCATCCATTTCTCATCCATGTCTCATCCATGTCCATCCATGTCCCTCATGTCCCCATCCATGTCCCTGTCCCCATCCATGTCCTTGTCCCCATCCATGTCCCCTATCCATGTCCCCATCCATGTCCTCATCCATGTCCCCATGTCCATCCAAGTCCAGCCATGTCCCCATCCATGTCCCACCATGTCACCACGTCCCCATGTCCATCCATGTCCCATTCATGTCTCTCATCTTCCATCTGTGTCCCCCATGTCCCCATCCATGTCACTAATGTCCCATCCATGTGTCCTCATCATGTTCCATCCGTGTCCCCATGTCTCCATCCATGTCCCCATCCCTGTCCCATCCATGTCCCCATGTCCCTCATCCGAAGTCCAGCCATGTCCCAGCCATGTCCCCATGTCCATCCATGTCCATCCATGTCCCATCCATGTCCCCCATGTCCCATCCATGTCCATCCATGTCCCTGCTTATGTCCCCATCCATGGCTATGTCCCCCATTTCTCATCCATGTCCCCATCCATGTCCCCATCCATGTCTCATGTCTTCCATCCATGTCCTTGTCCCCATCCATGTCCACTACATGTCCCATCCATGTCCCATGCCATGTCCCATCCATGTCCTGCCATGTCCCCATATCCCACCATGTCCCATCCATGTCCATCCATGTCCTTCATGTCCCATCCATGTCCCCATGTCCCCATCCATGTCCCCCATCCATGTCCATCCATGTCCCATCCATGTCCCCATGTCCCACCATGTCCTGCCATGTCCCCATCTATGTCCCTATCCATGTCCCCCATGTCCCATCCATGTCCATCCATGTCCTGCCATGTCCCCATCCATGGCCATGTCCCCCATGTCCCATCCATGTCCCATCCATGTCCCATCCATATCCCCCATGTCTCCATCCATGTCCTTGTCCCCATCCATGTCCACCCATGTCCCATCCATGTCCTGCCATGTCCCCATGTCCCATCCATGTCCCATCCATGTCCCATCCATGTCCTGCCATGTCCCTCTCCATGTCCTGCCATGTCCCCATATCCCACCATGTCCCATCCATGTCCTGCCATGTCCCCCATGTCCCATCCATGTCCCTGCCATGTCCCTCCATATCCCACCATGTCCCATCCATGTCCATCCATGTCCTTCATGTCCCATCCATGTCCCCCATGTCCCCATCCATGTCCTGCCATGTCCCTCCATGTCCCATCCATGTCCATCCATGTCCATCCATGTCCCCATGTCCCACCATGTCCATCCATGTCCCCATGTCCCACCATGCCCCTGTCCCCCCACACGTCCCCATCCACGCCTTAGTTCTACATCTTCATTTTTACTACACTCTCAGAACTTTCAAAGGTTTTCAAACAGATATCTTGACATTTCAAGATGAGAACAAAAGGATTGACATGTCCCTGCAGGCAGAGCATCCACGTGAAGAAACTTTTGTGGAGGGATTTCCAACGCAGCGTCTCCAGAATCAGGGGTCCAGCTGGGATCAGAGATCACACAGAATTAAGGGAAATAAAATGGGTAATTATTGAAAGACCTTCAAATGCCAAACCCTGGCAGCACCAATGCCACAGCGTGGCCCCTGCCCTGCCTGGCTGGCTCCAATCTCAGGATTGCTCTGCCCAGCTCACAGCTCTGCTCGCCAGACGTCCAGGGCAGAATCTGCCTGGCAGAGGCAGGACTGATCTTTTATACTCTAAATTACCTACTAGGGATTTACAAATGACCCCCAATACAATACAACTTTGTTGAACAGTCCAGCTCTGAGCCCATCCAATATGAAAGTGCCAGCATGTCACCCAGCATGGATGGCACGGAGAAGGAGGAGGAAGAGGTATCCACACCCCCAAATTCCCCATCTTGGCCACGTGTCCCTTATCACAAACATTCTAGAAATCTGCTAATTCTGCATTCTAACAGTCTAATTTACACTCTATTTATATCTGCAGCTTGCATTTCTTCTCTCAATGTTGGTGAATTGCTCCAAGGAGCTGAATCCAGCCCCTGAAACACCTGGGTCTCATTGGAGGGTCTTTGAAGGGTCTTAAACCGTTCCAGGGAAGCCAGAGGAATACTCTGGGCTCCCACAGCCCACCCTCAACTTCTCACATTGTTTATTCTCAGGGCCTGGAGTTTGAAGAGAATCTAGAACTGGAACCGAACTATTTTGTCTTCATCATTCTAAAGCACGAGGGAAAATCAGAACAGAAAACTCAGAATGGAAGGCACGAAGCTCTTTCTGCACTCAGGGCTCCCCTCAGTGCTGATTCCGCTGGTGTCTGCTCAAACCAGAGCGGTGTGTGAAGATCTTCACATTGCTCATGCTCAGGGCGTGGAGTTTGAAGAGAATCTAGAACTGGAATCGAACTATTTTGTCTTCATCACCCAAAAGCACAAGGGAAAAGCATAACTCAAGCAAAACAGAAAAGTCAGAACTGAAAACATCAGCACGAAGCTCTTCCCGCACTCGGGACACTCCCAGGGCTTCCCTCAGTGCCGATTCCGCTGGTGTCTGCTCAAACCAGAGCGGTGTGTGACGCTCTTCTCACATTGTTCATGCTCAGGGCGTGGAGTTTGAAGAGAATCTAGAGCTGAATTTTGTCTTCATCACCCTAAAGCACAAGGGAAAAACAGAAAACTCGGAACTGAAGGTGTCAGCACGAAGCTCTTCCCGCACTCAGGGCTCCTCTCAGTGCTGAGTCCGCTGGTGTCTGCTCAAACCAGAGCGGTGTGTGACGCTCTTCTCACATTGTTCATGCTCAGGGCGTGGAGTTTGAAGAGGATCTAGAACTGGAATCGAACTATTTTGTTTTCATAACTCTAAAGCACGAGGGAAAATCAGAACAGAAAACTCGGAGTGGAAGGCATGAACCTCTTCCCGCACTTGGGGCTCCCCTCAGTGCTGATTCCGCTGGCGTCTGCTCAAACCAGAGCGGTGTGTGACGCTCTTCTCACATTGTTCATGCTCAGGGCGTGGAGTTTGAAGAGAATCTAGAGCTGAATTTTGTCTTCATCACCCTAAAGCACAAGGGAAAAACAGAAAACTCGGAACTGAAGGTGTCAGCACAAAGCTCTTCCTGCACTCGGGGCTTCCCCTCAGTGCTGAGTCCGCTGGTGTCTGCTCAAACCAGAGCGGTAAGCGAAGCTCTTGCCACACTCAGGACACTTGAAGGGCGTCACCCCAGTGTGGGTGCGCCGGTGGCCGACAAAGGTGGCGTTGTCCTTGAATCCCTTCCCGCAGTCGGAGCAGCGGAAGGGGCGAAACTCCGTGTGAGTGCGATAGTGCACGATGAGGGCGGAGCTGGTGCGAAACCTCTTCTGGCATTTATCGCACTCGTAGGCTCTCTCCCCGGTGTGGGTGAGCCGGTGGGTGTCGAGGTGCGAGACTCGCTTGAAGCACTTCCCGCAGTCACGACACTCGTACGGCCTCTCGTCCGTGTGAGTGCGGTAGTGCTTGTGGAGCTTGGAGCTGCTCTGAAACCCCTTCTGGCATTTATCACACTCGTAGGGTCTCTCCCCGGTGTGGATGCGCCGGTGCTCGATGAGGTTGCTCTTTTGAGTGAAGCCCTTTCCGCAGTCAGCACACTCGTAAGGCTTCTCATCCGTGTGAGTGCGATAGTGAATTTTGAGGGTGCACTTTTTGAGAAACCTCTTCTTGCATTTATCACACTCGAAGGGTCTCTCTCCAGTGTGGCTCCTCTGGTGCGCAGTCAGCTCTGCGCGCTGCCTGAATGTCTTCTCACACTCCCCACACTCGTAGGGTCTCTCCCCAGTGTGGATCCTCTGGTGCACATTGAGTTGTGTACTGTTTCTGAATTTCTTCCCACACTCCCCACACTCGTGGCGCCGTTCGTCCTTGTGCATTCCCCGATGGTGGACCAGGTTGGAAATCCACCTGAATCTCTTCCCACACACCCCACACTTGAAGGGTCGTTCCCCCGTGTGGATTCTGTCGTGGCGGATGAGGTTGCTTAACAGATTGAATCCCTTCCCACACTGCGAGCACTTGTGGGGCTTCTCCCCATGGGGAAGCTGCTCACGCTGCCCCAGCTCCGAGCTCCGGCCGCCTCCCCGGCCTGGGCTGGCTCTTTCCTGCTGGGATCCCCGGGCTGTGCGTTTGCAGCCCCTCCTGGTGCGGGATCTGCGGGGATTTTCCTCCCCGTTGCATTCCTGCGCCGTGGAGCCGCTGCCAACGGCCTCTTGCCCGAGGCTGTGCCGCGGGGATTTGTCCTCCCTGCTGTCCGTGCTCAGCTCCTTGCCTGCGGGAGGAAGGACAAGGACAGGATGGGATTTGACTCCGTGCCCGAGGGAAGGGCAAGGAGATCCCCCCAGGGCTGTGCTGCAGCCGGGGCCGTGCTGGGCCGGGAGATGGAGCAGGACACAGGGGGAAAGGGGCCCTGACTTCCTCCTCACCTGCCTGCGGCTCCTGGGCCATCGACCTCGTCCTCATGGCCTCCTCCTCCTCCTCGCTACCGAGGTTTGGGAAATCCTGGTTTGGGAGGAAAACAAGGGCTGAGCGGGTTGGGTTTGCTGGTGGCGCTGCCCGAGCGCAGCTGGAGAAGTCAGCGCCCCTTTCAGCCTCGGGGAGCCCGGAGCCCGCTCAGCACCGAGCTCCCGCACCCCTCCAGGCTGCCGGGGGTCCCCCGGCTCCGGGATCGCCCCTGGGCGCTCTCCCCGCTCCGGGGCTCCCGCGTTCCGCCCCGCCTCTGCCGCGGATCCCCAGAGCCGAGATCGCCCCCTCCCCGCCGGGACCGGGCGATCGCCACGCGGGAGCCGCCAAGATCCCGCCAGGGCCATTCCCGGCTCGGCTTTGAGCTCCGGCAACACCCGAACATCCCCTGAACCGCAAAATAAAACCCTTCCGGAGCCCCCCACGATGGATTTGGGGGAGCTCCCCCTCCCCGCTCACCTGCGGGTTTTTGGGGGGCGATGCTGCCGCACCCGGGGGAAGCTGCGCTCTGTGCAGAAGGGCGGGCGGCAAAAGCGCGTGGTTCCAAAATCGCTCCTCCTCTTCCTGCCCCTGCTGCTGTTCCCGCTCCTCCTCTTGCTCCCGCTCCTCCTCCGCTCCCAGCCCGGCCCGGGCAGGTACCGACACCCAAAAGCAGCCGCGCTCTGCCCCGGGAAGTGTCCAAGCGGCTGCGACCCGCGCGGCGCTGCCAGTGATCCTGGGAGCGCTGGGAATGACACGGAGAGCAGCGGCAGCGATGCTGAGAGCCCCGCGAAGGAACTGGGAGCGCTTTCCCTGCCAGCGCCGCTCTTACTGGGAGCACTGGGAGGGAACTGGGAGCCAAGAGCGCCCGGCCATGACCGCAGCTGGCGCTGGGCGGGGCCAGAGGGCGTGGTTATGCAAATCAGGGAGCGACCGCGCGCTGGGATTGGTGGGTGGGAGCAGCGCGGGGTTGCCGCGGTCACGTGAACGCCGTGAGGGGAACGGAGCGATGGCGGCGGCGTCCGCTGAGAGGGAACAGGGACCGGGAATGGGAATGGGGACAGGGAGCGGGAATGGGGACAGGGAGCGGGAATGGGGACAGGGAGCGGGAATGGGACTGGGCAAGGAATGAGGACTGAGTGCAGCAATTCCGGACCTGGAGTGGGAACGGGGACCGGGACTGCGGTACCCAGAGCCAGAATACGGGACAGGGACGAGGAGCAGAACCGGGAACGGGGACAGGGAACAGGGACCGGGAATGGAGACAGGGACCGGGAATGGGAACAGGGACCAGGAATGGGGACAGGGAGCGGGAATGGGGACAGGGACCGTGACAGGGACCGGGATTTGGGGATTGGCACCGATACCGAGAATGGGACCAGGAATACTGGACATGGAGTGGGAATGGGGACAGGGAGCGGGAATGGGACTGGGCAGGGAATGAGGACTGAGTGCAGCAATTCCGGACCTGGAGTGGGAACGGGGACCGGGACTGCGGGACCCAGAGCCAGAATACGGGACAGGGACGAGGAGCTGGACCGGGAACGGGGACAGGGAGCGGGACCGGGACCGGCTGTGGGGATTGGCTGTGGCTTTAGATCTTCCAAGAGCAGAGCAGCTGCTGGCTGCTGTAAAGTTGTTTCTGGCGAAGGCACGTCAGGCTCCAAAGGCAAAGAGCCCAAGGCTCTCCAGTCCCTGTTCAATCTCTCTGCCCCAAAGTCCCGATGGCAGCAGGAGCAGCTCTCTGCTGCAAGAGCTCGGAGCTGCGGCCTGGTGCAGAGTCTCCAGAGGCAGATGCTCCCTGGCCTTTCTTCTTCTCTTCTTTTCTTCTCCATCTTCCTCTTCTTCTCTCCCGTGCTGGTACTGGTGATGATGATGGTGGGGAGGAAGAGAAAGCGACAAGAGAGAGAGAGAGACCTCTGGCTCCAAGACGGATTTTTATTGACAAATTTCCCAATGCCCCAAAAACAGGAACCCAAACATTTCTTCTAAATCTATTAGAATTGTTCTGTAATAGTAAAGTTTACGTCTAAATTCCTTTTTCTTCTATCTGAAGAATACAGAAAAAATTCTTAACGTATTTTTATTCTCTCCAGAGCTGTGGTCTTGAGCTCTCAATGCAGGTTATTTTTAACACCAGATTCTAAAGCTCTTACTTTTAAGGCACTTTAAACTTATTGTTACTTACTTCAAACTATGATTTATATTTCTACATCATATTTATGCAAACTAATATTTCTAATTAAAACCAAAAGCACAGACCTCTGTTGCATGTCTGTGTGGCATAATGTCATTTAATTTCTTGAAAGCTTTTTAATTTAATTCTTGCATTCTGTTCACTCTCGAGGGGACTTAGAGAGGCTTCTGTGTTCCACACTCCAACACTGGGAATGGGGACAGGGACATGGAAAAGGAATAAAAACAGGAACAGGGACTGTAAATACGGGAACAGGATGGCGAATATGGAAATAGCAATTGGAGAGAGAATAAGGGATTGGGAATGAGAAGATGGGACAGGGATTGGAAATTGGAACACGAGAATGGGATTGGGAAGAGGAACACGGGAACTGCACTGGAAATAAAGAAATTGAAATGTTGTACAAAAATATCTGTGAGAACTTCCTGTCAAATCCTTATCCTTCCCAACACACAGGGACTATGGGACTGGGAATATGGGAACGACAAGCGGGCAGAGAATACGGGACAGGGAGAGGGAAGGAGAGCGGGAATGGGAATTGGACTGGGATGGGAGCCAGGGGGATGTGGAGCTCCCAGCCAGGTGTCTGCCCAACAGGGATCAGCGGCACCAGGGCTCAGCGGGGCTCTGCCCACCGGGGGTCACTGGGGATCATCCAGCACAGATCCTGCCATGGGGGATGGAGCTGGAGCAGCGCACGAAGCTCTTCCCGCACTCGGGGCACTCGCAGGGCTTCTTTCAGTGGAGACGTTGTTGGTGTTTGGTGAAGGTAGAGCTGTGTGAGAAGCTCTTCCCACACTGGGGACATTTGTAGGGTCTCTCCCCAGTGTGGATGCGCCGGTGCTTGATGAGGGTGGAGCTGTCCTTAAATCCCTTCCCACAATCAGGGCACTCATAAGGCCTCTCATCCCTGTGAGTGCGATAGTGCTTGAGGAGATCGGAGCTGGTCTTACACCTCTTCCCGCATTTATCACACTCGTAGGGTCTCTCCCCGGTGTGGGTGAGCTGATGATTTATGAGGGTGGAGTTGTGCTTGAAGCCCTTCCCACAGGCAGAGCAGCGGAATGGCCTCTCATCCGTGTGAATACGATAGTGCACGAGGAGATGGGAGCTGGTCTGAAACCTCTTCCTGCATTTATCACACTCGTAGGGTCTCTCCCCAGTGTGGATGATCCAGTGGGCGACGAGGGCAGAGTTGTCCTTGAAGCCCTTCCCGCAGTCGAAGCAGCAGAACGGCCTCTCATCCCCGTGAACGTGATAGTGCCTGAGGAGACTGAAGCTGGTCTGAAACCCCTTCCTGCATTTATAACACTCGTAAGGTGTCTCCCCAGTGTGGATGCGCCGGTGCTTTACGAGGCCAGATTTGTTCTTGAAGCACTTTCCGCAGTCAGCACACTCATAAGGCTTCTCATCAATGTGAGAGCGATAGTGCTCGATGAGATAGGCTCTTCCTGAAAAACTCTTCTTGCATTTATCACACTCGTAGGGTCTCTCCCCAGTGTGGCTCCTCTGGTGCACAATGAGCTCTGCGCGCTGCCTGAATGCCTTCCCACACTCCCCACACGCGTAGGGTCTCTCCCCAGTGTGGATCCTCCTGTGCACAGTCAGACTTGAACTGTGGCTGAATCTCTTCCCACACTCCCCACACTCGTAGGGTCTCTCTCCAGTGTGGCTCCTCTGGTGCAGAGTCAGACCTGAGTTGCGGCTGAATCTCTTCCCACACTCCCCACACTCGTAGGGCATTTCTCCCGTGTGGACTCTCTGGTGTTGGATCAGGCGGCATCTCCACCTGAATCTCTTCCCACACTCCCCACACTCGTAGAGCTTCTCCCCAGTGTGAATCCTCTGGTGCACAGCCCGGCCTGAGCTGTCGCTGAATCTCTTCCCACACTCCAGACACTTGTAGGGCCGTTCCCCCGTGTGGATTCTCTGGTGTTGGATCAGGAGGCATCTCCACCTGTAGCTCTTCCCACATTCGGAGCACTTGTGGGGTTTCTCCCCATGGTGAAGCTGCTCACGCTGCCCCAGCTCCGAGCTCCGGCCGCCTCCCCGGCCCGGGCTGGCTCTTTCCTGCTGGGATCCCCGGGCTGTGCGTTTGCAGCCCCTCCTGGTGCGGGATCTGCGGGGCTTTTCCTCCCCGTTGCATTCCTGCGCCGTGGAGCCGCTGCCAACGGCCTCTTGCCCGAGGCTGTGCCGCGGGGATTTGTCCTCCCTGCTGTCCGTGCTCAGCTCCTTGCCTGCGGGAGGAAGGACAAGGACAGGATGGGATTTGCCTCCGTGCCCGAGGGAAGGGCAAGGAGATCCCCCCAGGGCTGTGCTGCAGCCGGGGCCGTGCTGGGCTGGGAGATGGAGCAGGACACAGGGGAAAAGGGGCCCTGACTTCCTCCTCACCTGCCTGCGGCTCCTGGGCCATCGACCTCGTCTTCACGGCCTATTCCTCCTCCTCGGTGCTGCGGTTTGGAAATAGAAAATCCCGGTTTGCCGAGGAGAAAGCAAGGGCTGAGCGGAAGAGCGGGAAAAGCGCGTGGTTCCAAAATCGCTCCTCCCCTTCCTGCCGCTCCTCCCGCGTCCCTCCTCTTCCTGCCGCTGCTGCTCTTGCTGCTCTTCCCGCTCCTTCTCTTCCCGCTCCTCCTCTTGATCCCGCTCCTCCTCCGCTCCCAGCCCGGCCCGGGCAGGTACCGACACCCAAAAGCAGCCGCGCTCTGCCCCGGGAGGTGTCCCAGCGGCTGCGACCCGCGCGGCGCTGCCAGTGATCCTGGGAGCGCTGGGCATGACACGGAGAGCAGCGGCAGCGATGCTGAGAGCCCCGCGAAGGAACTGGGAGCGCTTTCCCTGCCAGCGCCGCTCTTACTGGGAGCACTGGGAGGGAACTGGGAGCCAAGAGCGCCCGGCCATGACCGCAGCAGGCGCTGGGCGGGGCCAGAGGGCGTGGTTATGCAAATCCGGGAGCGACCGCGCGCTGGGATTGGTGGGCGGGAGCAGCGCGGGGTTGCCGCGGTCACGTGAGCGCCGTGAGGGGAACGGAGCGATGGCGGCGGCGTCCGGTGAGAGGGAACAGGGAGCGGGAATGGGAACGGAGAACCGGCACCGGGAATCGGAACTGGAAACTGGAATGGGGACAGGGAGCCGGAACAGGAGCGGGAATGGGGACAGGGACCGGGATTTGGAGATTGGCACCGATACCGAGAATGGGAGCGGGAATACTGGACAGGGAGCGGGAATGGGGACAGGGACCGGGATTGGGACGGGGCAGGGAATGAGGACTGAGTGCAGCAATTCCGGACCTGGAGTGGGAACGGGGACCGGGACTGCGGGACCCAGAGCCAGAATACGGGACAGGGACGAGGAGCTGGACCGGGAACGGGGACAGGGAGCGGGACCGGGACCGGCTGTGGGGATTGGCTGTGGCTTTAGATCTTCCAAGAGCAGAGCAGCTGCTGGCTGCTGTAAAGTTGTTTCTGGCGAAGGCACGTCAGGCTCCAAAGGCAAAGAGCCCAAGGCTCTCCAGTCCCTGTTCAATCTCTCTGCCCCGAAGTCCCGATGGCAGCAGGAGCAGCTCTCTGCTGCAAGAGCCCGAAGCTGCGGCCTGGTGCAGAGTCTCCGGAGGCAGATGCTCCCTGGCCTTTCTTCTTCTCTTCTTCATCTTTCTCTTCTTCTTCTCTCCCGTGCTGGTACCGGTGATGATGATGGTGGGGGAGGGAGAGCGACGAGAGAGGAGCGAGAGAGAGCTCTGGCTCCAAGACACGGATTTTTATTGACAAATTTCCTAATGAGCCAAAACTATGGACCTCAACAATTTATACGAAACATATTTGAATTCTGGTTCTGTAATACAAAATTTTACGTCTAACTTGTGCACATGGCCTGTCTGTCCGACCTGAAGAATATAAAAATATATTTACTGCATTTTTATTCTGTCAACAACTGTGTTTTTAAGCTCTCAAAGCAGCTTGTTTTTCACACCAGACTGTAAGACTCTTTTACTTTTGAAGGCACTTGAAACATATTTCTACGTACATCAAACTAAGATTTATACTGTTACTTCATATCTATGCAACTTAATATTACTACTTGTCAAAGTAAAGCTCAGTATTCTATTTCATGTTGGAATGGCTTAATGTATTTTTTTAGAAGTTTTTTAATTCAAATGTTGAATTCTGTTCTCTCTCAGACTGAGAGAGGTTTCTGTGTCACACATTACAAAAACTGGAAATACAGACAGGGACATGGGAACAGGAATGAAAACAGGAACAGGGAATGGAAATATGGAAACAGGATAGCGAATATGGTAATAGCAATGGCAGAGAGACTATGGGATGGGGATTTAGAAAATGGGACAGTACTGGAAATTGGAATACGGGAATGAGATTGGGAATAGGAATACGAGAACTGCACTGAAAATACAGAAATAGAAATGCAGTACATACATATCTGTGAGAACTTCCTGTCAAATCCTTATCCTTCCCAACACACAGGGGAATATGGGACTGGGAATATGGGAATGACAAGCGGGCAGAGAATACGGGACAGGGAGAGGGAAGGAGAGCGGGAATGGGAACTGGACTGGGATGGGAGCCAGGAGGATGTGGAGCCCCCAGCCAGGTGTCTTCCCAACAGGGATCAGCGGCACCAGGGCTCAGCGGGGCTCTGCCCACCGGGGGTCACTGGGGATCATCCAGCGCGGATCCTGCCATGGGGGATGGAGCTGGAGCAGCGCACGAAGCTCTTCCCGCACTCGGGGCACTTGCAGGGCTTCTCTCAGTGGAAACTCCGTTGGTGTCTGGTCAAGGTGGCGCTTTGTGAGAAGCTCCTCCAACAGTTGGGACATTTGTAGGGTCTCTCCCCAGTGTGGATGCGTCGGTGCTTGACGAGGGTGGAGCTGTCCTTAAATCCCTTCCCACAATCAGGGCACTCATAAGGCCTCTCATCCCTGTGAGTGCGATAGTGCTTGAGCAGATTGGAGCTGGTCTGAAACCCCTTCCCGCATTTATCACACTCGTAGGGTCTCTCCCCGGTGTGGATGCGCCGGTGGGCAACGAGGGTGGAGTTGTCCTTGAAGCTCTTCCCACAGTCAGGACACTCATACGGCCTCTCATCCGTGTGAGTGCGATAGTGCAGGACGAGGGTGGAGATACTGTGAAAGCTTTTCATGCATTTATCACACTCGTAGAGCCTCTCCCCAGTGTGGCTCCTCTGGTGAGCCTTGAGGTGTGAGCTCTGGGTGAATGTCTTCCCACACTCCCCACACTCGTAGGGCCGTTCACCTGTGTGGATTCTCTGGTGTTTTGTCAGTTCCGCTCTCCACCTGAAGCTCTTCCCACATTCCGAGCACCTTTGGGGTTTCTCCCCGTGGTGAAGCTGCTCACGCAGCCCCAGCTCCGAGCTCCGGCCGCCTCCCCGGCCCGGGCTGGCTCTTTCCTGCTGGGATCCCCGGGCTGTGCGTTTGCAGCCCCTCCTGGTGCGGGATCTGCGGGGATTTTCCTCCCCGTTGCATTCCTGCGCCGTGGAGCCGCTGCCAACATCCTCTTGCCCGAGGCTGTGCCGCGGGGATTTGTCCTCCCTGCTGTCCGTGCTCAGCTCCTTGCCTGCGGGAGGAAGGACAAGGACAGGATGGGATTTGCCTCCGTGCCCGAGGGAAGGGCAAGGAGATCCCCGCAGGGCTGTGCTGCAGCCGGGGCCGTGCTGGGCTGGGAGAGGGAGCAGGACACAGGGGGAAAGGGGCACTGACTTCCTCCTCACCTGCCTGCGGCTCCCAGGACATCTTTCTCTTCCTCACGGACTATTCCTTCTCCTCGGTGCTGCGGTTTGCAAATAGAAAATCCCGGTTTGCCGAGGAGAAAGGAAGGTTTCGGCGGGCGGGCGGCAGAAGCGAGTGGTTCTAAAAACGCCCCTCCGGTTCCTTCCGCCCCTCCTCTGCCTGCCGTGCTCCCTTTTCCGGCTTCTCCTTTGTTCGCCGCTTTCTGCCGCTGCTGCTCTTCCTCCTCTTCCCGCTCCTCCTCTTGCTCCCGCTCCTCCTCCGCTCCCAGCCCGGCCCGGGCAGGTGCCGACACCCAAAAGCAGCCGCGCTCTGCCCCAGGCGGTGTCCCAGCGGCTGCGACCCTCGCGGCGCTGCCAGTGATCCTGGGAGCGCTGGGAATGACACGGAGAGCAGCGGCAGCGATGCTGAGAGCCCCGCGAAGGAACTGGGAGCGCTTTCCCTGCCAGCGCCGCTCTTACTGGGAGCACTGGGAGGGAACTGGGAACCAAGAGCGCCCGGAGGCGGCGGCGTCCTGGGTGGGCGGCTCAAAGGGGGCGTGGTTATGCAAATCAGGGAGCGACCGCGCGCTGGGATTGGTGGGCGGGAGCAGCGCGGGGTTGCCGCGGTCACGTGAGCGCCGTGAGGGGAACGGAGCGATGGCGGCGGCGTCCGGTGAGAGGGAACAGGGACCGGGAATGGGAATGGGGACAGGGACCGGGAATGGGGACAGGGACCGGGATTGGGGACAGGGACCCGCTTTAATGGCACACGGGGACGCGCTTTACCGGCAGCCGGGCGGGAGGAGGTGACACCTGGGCGGGGGGACACCGGGCCCGGGGTGTTTATCGGGTACAGACAACACTGTGCTCGGTACCGGTTGTGTTGGGGACAGCAGGACAGCGGTGACACCGAGCAGGGGGGTGACACCGATGGTGTCCGCAGAGACCGAGCGGCTGCTGAGCCGCGGGCCCGGGTACGGCACGGCCCCGGCGGGCCCGGATCCGGTACCGGTACCGGAGGAGGAGGAGGAGGAGCTGCGGCGGCGCCTCAAGTATTTCTTCATGAGCCCCTGCGACAAGTACCGCGCCCGCGGCAGGCGGCCCGTGAAACTCGCGCTGCAGCTCGCCAAGATCGTGCTCGTCACCGTGCAGGTGACAGCGGGAGGGACGGCGGGGACAGCGGGGACAGCGGGGACAGCGGGGTGGGGACAGCGGGATGGGACAGTGGGGTGGGACAGTGGGGACAGTGGGGACTGCAGGGGATGTGACAGAGGGATGGGACAGTGGAGACGGCAGGGATGGGACAGGGGGTGTGGGACAGCGGGGACAGCAGCACGAGGGGCTGGGACACTGTGGAGAGGGCACAGGGACACCAGGGAGGGGACATTGAGGATGAGGTGCCCGGGACAGTGGGGAGGGATCACAGGGACATGGGGACACCGGGACCGGGGCACAGGGACATGGGGACGTCAGGGACAGCGAGGAGGGAGCACAGGGACATGGGGACGTCAGGGACATCAGGGACAGCAAGGAGGGAGCACAGGGACATGGGGACACTGGGAAGGGACGCTGGAGTGTCCTGGGACAAAGCACAGCAGTGTCACCGTGGTGGGACAGGGACTGATGGCAGCGGTGGCCTTTGTCCCCAAGCATAGGTGACACCGTTTTGGGGTGAAACACGGTGGTGTCACCCTGGTGGGACAGATGGTGACAGAGGTGGTGGCCTTTGTCCCCAGCTGATCCTGTTTGGGCTCAGCAACCAGCTGGTGGTGGCCTTCAAGGAGGACAACACGGTGGCCTTCAAGCACCTGTTCCTCAAGGGGCTACGAGGGCCGGGGCGCCGATGACACCCAGGCCATCTACACCAGCGGGGACCTGGTGGAGCACCTGGCCTTTGTCATCGAGAAGGTGGCACGGGGGACACGGGGAGGGCTGAGGACACTGGGAGGGGTTGGGGACACTGGGATGGGGTTGGGGACACTGGGGGGGTTGGGGACATTGGGACCTCATGGAGCACCTGGCCTTTGTCATCGAGAAGGTGGCGCGGGGACACTGGGAGGGGTTGAGGACACTGGGATGGGTTGGGGACACTGGGGGGGGAATGGGGGACATCGGGTGGGTGGGGACATTGGGACCTCATGGAGCACCTGGCCTTTGTCATGAGAAGGTGGCATGAGGACACCGGGGAGGAGGCTGGGGACACTGGGAGGGGTTTGGGGGACAACAGGACCTTCATGGAGCACCAGGGCCTTTGTCCTTGACAAGGTGGCACAGGAACACTGGGAGGGTTGGGGACACTGGAAGGGGTTGGGGACATCGGGGGGTTTGGGGACATCAGGATCTTCTGTAGCACCAGGTCTTTGTCCTTGAGAAGGTGGCACGGGGACATCAGGAGGGTTGGGGACACCGGGGTGGTTTGGGGACACTGGGAGGGGTTTGGGGACATTGGGAGGGGTTTGAGGACTTTGAGGTGGTTTGGGGACACCGAGGTGCCCCAGTGCCAGCCCCGTGTCCCTGTCCCCAACAAGACTCTGGGCCACCACGTTTTGGGGACACTGAGGTGTTTTGGGGACACTGGGGTGGTTTGGGGACACCGAGGTGCCCCAGTGCCAGCCCCGTGTCCCTGTCCCCAACAAGACTCTGGGCCACCATGTTTTGGGGACACTGAGGTGTTTTGGGGACACTGGGGTGGTTTGGGGACACCGAGGTGCCCCAGTGCCAGCCCCGTGTCCCTGTCCCCACAGTACCTGGCTGTCCCCAACGAGACCCTGGGCCGCTACGCCTACGGTGGCCCCGGTGGTGACACTGGTGGTGACACTGGTGGTGGCACTGGGGGTGGCACTGGGGGTGGCCCCCGGCTGCGGCTGTGCCAGCACTTCTTCCCTTGAGGGGGACACTCGACCCGGCAGCGACACCGCTCGACATCGACCCCAGCGTGCCATGTGGTCTGGGGCTGGGGTGTGGGGCTCGGGGTCTGGGGGTTTGGGGTGTGGGGTGTGGGGTGTGGGGTGTGGGGTGTGGGGGTTGGGGTGTGGGGTGTGGGGGTGTGGGGTGTGGGGTTTGGGTTTGGGATTTGGGGTGTGGGGTGTGGGGTGTGGGAGTTTTGGGGTTTGGGGGTTTGGGTTTGGGGTGTAGGGGTGTGGGAGTGTGGGGTTTGGGTTTTAGAGTTTGAGGTTTTAGGAGTTTGGGTTTAGGGGTTTGGGGTGCAGGGCTTGGAGGTGTGGGGTGTGGGGTTTTGGGAGCTGGGATTTGGGGTTTGGGGTGTGGGGTGTGGGGTGTAGAGGGTGTAGGGGTTTTAAGGGTGTGGGGTGTGGGAGTTTTAGGGTGTGGGGTGTAAGGAGTTTAGGGTTTAGGTTTGGGGTGTGTAGGAGGTGTGGGGTGTAGGAGTGTAGGGAGTGTGGGGTGTGGGGTTTTAGGGTGTAGGGTGTAGGGGTTTTAGGGTTTTAGGAGTGTGTAGGAGTGTAGGGATTGTAGGGAGGTGTGGGAGTTTAGGGGTGTAGGGAGGTGTAGGGGTTTAGGTTTAGGAGTGTAGGGAGTTTAGGGTTTAGGAGTGTAGGGTTTTAGGAGTGTAGGAGTGAGTTTTAGGTTTAGGGAGTGTGGAGTGTGGGAGTGTAGGGAGTTTAGGGGTTTTAGGGGTTTAGGAGTGTAGTGTGAGTGTGGGGCTAAGTTTAGGGGTGTGGGAGTTTTAGGGTTTTAGGGAGTAGTGTAGGGTGTAGGGGTGTAGGGAGTTTAGGATTTTAGGGTGTAGGAGTGTGGGAGTTTAGGAGTTTTAGGGTGTAGAGGAGTTTAGGGGTGTAGAAGTGTGGGGGTGTAGGGGTTTAGAGTGTAGGAGTTTAGGAGTGTAGGAGTTTGGAGGTTTTAGGAGTGTGTGAGGAGTGTAGAGGTGTTAGGAGTGTAGGGAGTTTTAGGGGTGTGGGAGTGTAGAGTGTGTAGGAGTTTAGGAGTTTAGGAGGTTTGGAGTTTAGGAGTGTTTAGGGAGTGTAGGAGTGTAGGGGTGTAGGAGTGTGAGGTTTGAGAGTGTAGGGAGTTTAGGTTTAGGAGTGTAGGGGTGTAGGGTGTAGGAGTGTAGAGAGGTTTTAGGGTGTGGGAGTTTTAGTGAGGTGTGGGATTTAGGGATTTTAGGAATTGTAGGAGTGTGGGAGTGTAGGAGTTTTAGGGAGTTTAGGGATTTGGGAGTTTAGGGGTGTAGGGGTGTGGGAGTGTAGGAGTGTAGGAGTTTTAGGAGTGTGGGGTGTAGGGGTGTAGGAGTGTAGGAGTGTGTGAGGAGTTTTAGGAGTGTAGGAGTGTAGGAGTTATAGGAGTTTAGGTTTAGGTTTAGGAGTGTAGGGAGTGTAGGAGTGTAGAGTGTAGGAGTGTAGGAGTGTAGAGGTGTAGGAGTTTAGGGAGTGTAGGGGTGTAGGGGTGTAGGAGTGTGGGGTGTAGGGGTTTAGGTGTAGAGAGTGTAGGGAATTGTGGGAGTTTTAGGTTTAAGGTTTAGGGAGTGTAGAGGTGTAGGAGTGTGGGAGTGTAGAGTGTAGGAGTGTGGGAGTGTGTAGGAGTGTAGAGTGTGGGGTGTAGGGAGTTTAGGAGTGTAGGAGTGTAGGAGTGTAGGAGTGTGGGAGTGTATGAGAGTGTAGGAGTTAGAAAGTTATGGGGTTTAGGAGTGTAGGAGTGTAGGAGTGTAGGAGTGTAGGGGTTTAGGATTTTAGAAGTGTAGGAGTGTAGAGGTGTAGAAGTGTAGGAGTGTAGAAAAGTGTAGAGTGTAGGAGTGTAGGAGTTTAGAGTGTAGGAGTTTAGGAGTGTAGGGTTTAAGATTTTAGGAGTGTGGAGTGTAGGGAGTTTAGGTTTAGGATTTTAGGAGTGTAGAGTGTATGGGAGTAGTAGGAGTAGTAGGAATTATGGGAGTTTAGGTTTAGGATTTAGAAAGTGTAGGAGTGTATGGGAAGTGTGGGAGTTTAGGTTTAGGATTTAGGGGTGTAGAAGTGTAGAAAATTAGTAGAGTGTAGGAGTGTAGGAGTTTAGGATTTAGGAATTGTAGGAGTTTAGGTTTAGGATTTTAGGGGTGTAGAGTGTGGGTTTAGAGATTTAGGAGTGTAGGGAGTTTAGGGAGTGTAGAGTGTAGAGAGTGTAGGAGTTTAGAAGTGTAGGAGTTTAAGGGTGTAGGAGTGTAGGAGTGTAGGAGTTTAAGATTTAGGTTTTAGAAATTTAGGAGTTAGGATTTTAGGGGTTTAGGGGTTGAGAGATTTAGGAGTTGAGAGTTTAGGATGTCCCAAGCTCCAGAACAGTCCCAGCCCATTTGGGATTTGGGATTTGGGGAGTCCCAGGGCTGACCCCAATCCCCACCCCAGAGTGCCTGGAGGTGCAGCCTGGGGACCCCAAACCCCCCGTGCTGGACGGCACCGGCAACTTCACCCTCCAGTTCCACAGGTAAACCCCAAAAACCCCCCAAAAAACCCCAAAAACCCCCAGAATCCCACCAGGGGTGTCCCCATCCCGAAAATCCGTGTGGGGGATTCTGGGGTCCCATTTCCCAAGTCCTTGTGTGGGATTTTGGGGTGGAATTTTCCCTTTCCCAGGAGTTTTTGGGAAGAATTTCCTCTTTTTAAATTGTTTTTTTGGGGATTTTGAGGTGGAATTTTTCCCTTTTTGGGGTTTTCAGGGATTATGGGGTTTTTTTGGGAGGGTTTTGGGGTGGAATTTTTCCTTTTTTGGGGGATTTCAGGTTTTTTTTTAAGGGAGTTTTGAGGTGGAATTTTTCCTTTTTGTGAAGATTTTTGGGGCAGGATTTTCCCTTTTTGTTGTTTTTTTGGGGTGGAATTTTTCCTATATTTTGGGAGATTTCGGGGATTTTGGAATTTTTTGGGGATTTTGGGACCTCCCAGGGTGTTCTGTGTCCCCTCAGGCTGATCAATGTCACCGTGGAGTTCCAGCTCAAGGCCATCAACATCCAAACGCTGCTGAACCACGAAATCCCCGACTGCTACACCTTCAGTGTCACCGTCAGTGTCCCCAAGTGTCCCCTGGGTGTCCCCTGGGTGTCCCCAAATATTTCCAAGTGTCCCCTGAGTGTCCCCTTGTCCCCCTGTCCCTTTGTGGGCTCTGGGGGGCAGCCACGAGTGACAGTGACAATCATGGTGACAGTGATGGTGACAATGACAGTGACACGGTGACATGACAGTGACACAGTGACAATGACACAGTGATAGTGACACCGTGACAGTGACACAGTGACACAGTGACATAGTGACATAGTGACAATGACAGTGATAATGACAGCCACAGTGACAGTGACACAGTGACAGTGATGGTGACAGTGAGAGGGACAGGGACAGTGCCACGGTGACAGAGTAAGAGTGACAGTGACAGTGACACAGTAACAGTGTCACAGGGACAGCGATAATGACAGTGACACAGTCACAGTGACACAGTGACACAGTGACACAGTGACACAGTGACACAGTGACAATGACGGTGATAATGACAGTGACACAGTGACAGTGGCACAGTGACACAATGACAATCACAGTGACACAGTGGCACAGTGACAGTGCAAAGTGACACAGTGACAGTGACACAGTGACACAGTGACAATGGCAGTGACACAGTGATAATGACAGTGACACAGTCACAGTGACACAGTGACACAGTGACAGTGACAATGACAGTGATAATGACAGTGACACAGTGACAGTGGCACAGTGACACAATGACAGTCACAGTGACACAGTGGCACAGTGACAGTGCAAAGTGACACAGTGACAGTGACACAGTGACACAGTGACAATGGCAGTGACACAGTGATAATGACAGTGACAATGACACAGTGACATAGTGACACAGTGACAGTGACAATGAGGGTGATAACGACAGTGACACAGTGACGATGCCAATCAAGGTGACAGTGACACAGTGACAGTGGCACAGTGACAATGACAATTCCAGTGACGGTGACAGTGCCACCCCCTGTCCCCAGGTCACCTTCGACAACCGCGCCCACAGCGGGCGAGTGCGGATCCGGCTGGACACCCACGCGGCCATCCGGGAGTGCCACCACCCCGCGCTGCCGGGCCGAGGTGACAACGGGTGACACTGGGTGACAACGGGTGACACTGGGCTGTGGGGGTGTCCCTGGGAGTGCCACCACCCCTGCACTGCCGGGCCGAGGTGACACAGGTGACAGTGGGTGACACTGGGTGACAATGGGCTGTGGGGGTGTCCCTGGGAGTGCCACCACCCCAGCTGCCGGCCCGAGGAGTGACAACGGGTGACAATGGGTGACACTGGGTGACAATGGGCTGTGGGGGTGTCCCTGGGAGTGCCACCACCCCGCGCTGCCGGGCCGAGGTGACAACGGGTGACACTGGGTGACAATGGGTGACAATGGGCTGTGGGGGTGTCCCTGGGAGTGCCACCACCCCGCGCTGCCGGGCCGAGGTGACAACGGGTGACACTGGGTGACACTGGGTGACAATGGGCTGTGGGGGGTGACAATGGGAGTGCCACCATCCCGCCACTGCCGGGCCGAGGTGACAACTGGTGACACTGGGTGACACTGGGCTGTGGGGGTGTCCCTGGGAGTGCCACCACCCTCGCGACTGCCGGGCGAGGTGACAACGGGTGACACTGGAGTGACAGTGGGTGACAATGGGCTGTGGGGGGTGTCCCTGGGAGTGCCACCACCCCGGCGCTGCCCGGCCGAGGTGACAACGGGTGACACTGGGTGACAATGGGTGACAATGGGCTGTGGGGGGTGTCCCTGGGAGTGCCACCACCCAGCTGCACGGGCGGGGTCGAGGGTGACAACGGGTGACAATGGGTGACAATGGGCTGTGGGGGTGTCCTGGGAGTGCCACCACCCAGCGCTGCCGGGCCAGAGGTGACAACGGGTGACAATGGGTGACAATGGGTGACAATGGGTTTGTACAGGGGTGTCCCATGGGTGCCACCACCCGGCTGCAGTGCTGAGGTGACAGTGGGTGACAATGGGTGACAGTGGGATTTACAAGGGTGACAGTGGATGCCACCACCTAGCTGACAAGGAGGTGACAGTGGGTGACACTGGGTGACAGTGGATTTACAAAGGGGTGACAGTGGGTGACAGTGGCTCCAAGGTGGGTGACAGTGACCCCAGGGTGTGACAGTGACCCCGGGAGTTGACAGTGGGTGACAATGGGTGACAGTGGATTTACAAAGGGTGACAACGGGTGACAGTGACCCCAAGGTGGGTGACAGTGACCCCAGGGTGTGACGCTGACCCCGGGTGTCCCCGCAGGTGACAATTCCCTGCGCCTGTCCTTCGACATCCTGGTGACAGCCGTGTGCTCGCTGTCGCTGGTGCTGTGCGCGCGCTCCATCGCCCGCGGGCTCCTCCTGCAGAGGGTGAGCAGGGCTGGGCTTTGGGGGGTTTGTGGGATTTGGGGATTTATGGGGTTTGGGGGGTTTGGGGGTTTATGGGGTTTTGGGGGGTTTGGGGTTTTGGGGGTTTATGGGGGATTTCATGGAATGGAGTTTTGGGGGTTTTGGGATTTATGGGATTTGGGGAATGAGGTTTTTGGGGTTTATGAGATTGATGGGATTTATGGGGCTTGGGGTATTGGGGGAGTTTGGGATGTTTGGGTTTTAGGGGATTTATGGGGTTCATGGAATGGAGTTTTTGGGGTTTTTGGGATTTATGGGATTTGGGGGTTTATGGGGTTTGGGGGATTTGCTGATTTGGGGAGTTTGGGGTTAAGGGGATTTATGAGGTTTGTGGAATGGGGTTGATATCCCTGTCCCTGTAAGGTGACAATGACAATGACAATGACAGTGACAATGTCCCCAGGATTTCTCGCGGTTCCTGCGCTGTCCCTGTCCCTGTGAGGTGACAGTGACAGTGACAATGACAGTGACAATGTCCCCAGGATTTCTCGCAGTTCCTGCGCTGTCCCTGTCCCTGTGAGGTGACAATGACAGTGACAGTGACAGTGACAATGTCCCCAGGATTTCTCGCGGTTCCTGCGCTGTCCCTGTCCCTGTAAGGTGACAATGACAGTGACAGTGACAGTGACAATGTCCCCAGGATTTCTCGCGGTTCCTGCGCTGTCCCTGTCCCTGTGAGGTGACAATGACAGTGACAGTGACAGTGACAATGTCCCCAGGATTTCTGCATGGTTCCTGTGCTGTCCCCTGTCCCCGTGTGAGGGATGACAGTGACAGTGACAGTGACAATGTCCCCAGGATTTCTCGCGGTTCCTGCGCTGTCCCCTGTCCCTGTGAGGTGACAATGACAGTGACAGTGACAGTGACAATGTCCCCAGGATTTCTCAGCGGTTCCTGCGCTGTCCCTGTCCCTGTGAGGTGACAATGACAGTGACAATGGTGTCCCCAGGATTTCTCAGCGGTTCCTCATGCTGTCCCTGTCCCTGTGAGGTGACAGTGACAGTGACAGTGACAGTGACAGTGACAATGTCCCCAGGATTTCTCGCGGTTCCTGTGCTGTCCCTGTCCCTGTGAGGTGACAATGACAGTGACAGTGACAATGACAGTGACAGTTCTGGTGTCCCCAGGATTTCTCACGGTTCCTGCGCTGTCACCGCGCGCTGTCCCTGTGAGGTGACAGTGACAGTGACAGTGACAGTGACAATGTCCCCAGGATTTCTCGCTGTTCCTGCGCTGTCACTGTGCGCTGTCCCTGTCAGGTGACAGTGACAGTGACAGTGACAGTTCTATGTCCCCAGGATTTCTCGCGGTTCCTGCGCTGTCACCGCGCGCTGTCCCTGTCGCTGTCGGACCGGCTCGAGTTCCTCAATGGTTGGTACCTGCTGCTCGTCACCAGCGACGTCCTCACCGTGCTGGGCACCGTGCTCAAGATCGGCATCGAGGCCAAGGTCACCATGGGGACAGTGACACCGCCCTGGGGACAGTGACACCGCCCTGGGGACAGTGACACTGCCCTGGGGACACTGCCACCCCCCTGGGGACAGTGACACCGCCCTGGGGACAGTGAAACTGCCCTGGGACACTGCCCTGGGACACTGCCACCACCTTAGAGACAGTGACACTGCCCTGGGGACAGTGACACCGCCCTGGGGACAGTGACACTGCCCTGGGACACTGCTACCACCTTAGAGACAGTGACACTGCCCTGGGGACAGTGACACCCCCCTGGGGACAGTGACACTGCCCTGGGGACACTGCCCTGGGACACTGCTACCACCTTAGAGACAGTGACACCGCCCTGGGGACAGTGACACCGCCCTGGGGACACTGCCACCCCCCTGGGGACAGTGACACTGCCCTGGGGACAGTGACACCCCCTGGGGACAGTGACACTGCCTTGGGACACTACCCTGGGACACTGCTACCACCTTAGAGACAGTGACACTGCCCTGGGGACAGTGACACCCCCTGACCTAGGGACACTGCTACCACCTTAGAGACAGTGACACTACCCTGGGGACAGTGACACTGCCCTGGGGACACTGCCACCCCCCTGGGGACAGTGACACCGCCTTGGGGACAGTGACACCGCCCTGGGACACTGCTACCACCTTGGGGACAGCAGGACAGGACACTGCCACTGCCCTGGGGACACTGACGCCACCCTGGGGACAGTGAGAGGGGACACTGCCACCACCCTGGGGACAGCGGGAGAGGATATTGTCACTGCCCCAGGGACACTGACACCGCGCTGGGGACAGTGCTACCACCCTGGGGACACTGCCACCACCCTGGGGACAATGGGAGGGGACATTGCCACCCCTGGGTGCTTGGCACTGCCCTGGTGACAATGTCCTGAGTGTCCCCACAGCGCCTCCCCCAAGTGCCACCTGGAAGCCCCAGTGTCCCCAGCATGGCACTGGGTGTGGGACAGCCCTGGGGACACGGTGGTGGCACTGTCCCTGTGTCCCCAGCATGGCACTGGGTGTGGGACAGCCCTGGGGACACGGTGGTGGCACTGTCCCCTGTGTCCCCAGCCTGGGCTGGGGGTGGGGACAGCCCTGGGGACACGGTGGTGGCACTGTCCCCATGTCCCCAGCATGGCACTGGGTGTGGGACAGCCCTGGGGACACGGTGGTGGCACTGTCCCTGTGTCCCCAGCATGGCACTGGGTGTGGGACAGCCCTGGGGACACGGTGGTGGCACTGTCCCCATGTCCCCAGCATGGCACTGGGTGTGGGACAGCCCTGGGGACACGGTGGTGGCACTGTCCCCATGTCCCCAGCATGGCACTGGGTGTGGGACAGCCCTGGGGACACAGTGGTGGCACTGTCCCTGTATCCCCAGCATGGCACTGGGTGTGGGACAGCCCTGGGGACACAGTGGTGGCACTGTCCCTGTATCCCCAGCATGGCACTGGGTGTGGGACAGCCCTGGGGACACGGTGGTGGCACTGTCCCCATCCTTGTTCTAGGGGTGGGGACAGCCCTGGGGACACGGTGGTGGCACTGTCCCTGTATCCCCATGTCCCCATCCTTGTTCTAGGGGTGGGGACAGCCCTGGGGACACGGTGGTGGCACTGTCCCCTGTCCCCATCCTTGTTCTAGGGGTGGGGACAGCCCTGGGGACACAGTGGTGGCACTGTCCCTGTGTCCCCAGCATGGCACTGGGTGTGGGACAGCCCTGGGGACACGGTGGTGGCACTGTCCCCATGTCCCCAGCATGGCACTGGGGTTGGGGACAGCCCTGGGGACACGGTGGTGGCACTGTCCCTGTGTCCCCAGCCTGGGCTGGGGTGTGGGGACAGCCCTGGGGACACGGTGGTGGCACTGTCCCCGTGTCCCCAGCATGGCACTGGGTGTGGGACAGCCCTGGGGACACGGTGGTGGCACTGTCCCTGTATCCCCATGTCCCCAGCATCCTTGTTCTAGGTGTGGGGACAGCCCTGGGGACACAGTGGTGGCACTGTCCCCATGTCCCCATCCTTGGCACTGGGTGTGGGGACAGCCCTGGGGACACGGTGGTGGCACTGTCCCCATGTCCCCAGCATGGCACTGGGTGTGGGGACAGCCCTGGGGACACGGTGGTGGCACTGTCCCCATGTCCCCATCCTTGTTCTAGGGGTGGGGACAGCCCTGGGGACACGGTGGTGGCACTGTCCCCTGTCCCCACAGAATTTCTCGGGGTACGACGTGTGCAGCATCCTGCTGGGGACATCGACGCTGCTGGTGTGGGTCGGGGTCATCCGGTACCTGACCTTCTTCCAGAAGTACAACGTGAGTGACAGGGACAGGAATGTCACCTGGGGGACAGGAATGTCACCTGTGGGGACAGGCACAGTGACAGGGTTCAGGGTTAAATCCCATTTTTCCTGCCCAAAATCCTCCTTGTGACACTTGGGGTTGGGGACAATTCCCATTTTCCCACCCCAAATCCCCACTGCACGTGGCTAATTCATTTTTTCCCATTTTTCCCAGTTTTCATTTCCCCCATTCCCCCATTTTCCCCATTTTTTGTTTTTTGGTTTACCCATTTTTCCCATTTTTCATTTTTCCCATTTTCCCCATTTTTCCCCCAGATCCTTATCATCACCCTGCACGTGGCTAATCCCCATTTCCCATTTTTCCCATTTTCCCATTTTTCCCATTTCTCACTTTTCCCATTTTTCCCATTTTTCCCATTTTCCCGTTTTCCCATTTTCCCATTTCTCACTTTTCCCATTTTCCCGTTTTTCCCCCAGATCCTGATCGTCACCCTGTGCGTGGCTAATCCCTATTTTTCATTTTTCCCATTTTTAATTTTTCATTTTCCCATTTTCCCATTTCTCATTTTTCCCATTTTTCCCATTTTCCCCATTTCTCACTTTTCCCATTTTTCCCATTTTTCCCATTTCTCACTTTTCCCATTTTCCCTGTTTTTCCCATTTTCCCCATTTCTCAGTTTTCCCATTTTCCCCGTTTCCCCTCCAGATCCTGATCATCACCCTGCGCGTGGCTAATCCCCATTTTTCATTTTTCCCATTTCTCACTTTTTCCCATTTTCCCATTTCTCACTTTTCCCATTTTTCCTGTTTTTCCCATTTTCCCATTTCTCACTTTTCCCATTTTCCCCGTTTTCCCCCAGATCCTGATCGTTACCCTGCGCGTGGCTAATCCCCATTTTTCATTTTTCCCATTTCTCACTTTTCCCATTTCTCACTTTTCCCATTTTTCCCATTTCTCACTTTTCCCATTTTCCCATTTTCCCCATTTCTCACTTTTCCCATTTTCCCTGTTTTTCCCATTTCTCACTTTTCCCATTTTTCCCATTTCTCACTTTTCCCACTTTCCCTGTTTTTCCCCCAGATCCTGATCGTCACCTTGCACGTGGCTAATCCCCATTTCTCACTTTTCCCATTTTCCCTGTTTTTCCCATTTCTCACTTTTCCCATTTTTCCCTGTTTTCCCCCAGATCCTGATCATCACCCTGCACGTGGCTAATCCCTATTTTTCATTTTTCCCATTTCTCACTTTTCCCATTTTCCCCATTTTCCCATTTCTCACTTTTCCCATTTTCCCATTTCTCACTTTTCCCATTTTCCCTGTTTTCCCCCAGATCCTGATCGTCACCCTGCGCGTGGCGCTGCCCAACGTGATGCGTTTCTGCTGCTGCGTCGCCGTCATTTATTTGGGGTACTGCTTCTGCGGCTGGATCGTGCTGGGCCCCCACCACCCCAAGGTGACCCCAAATTTCGGCTTTGGGGGCTCGGGGGGATTCCCAAATTTTGAGTTTGTGGTCAGGGGGATTCCAAATTTTGGGGTTGTGGGGGTGGGAGATTCTCAAATCCCATTTTTGGGGTTGGGTTCCTTCCCAAATCCAGGTTTTGGGGTTGGGGACGTTTATAAATTTTTTGGTTTGGGGTTGGGATGTTCCCAGATTTTGGGTTTGTGGTTGGGGGATTCCCAAATTTTCAGTTTTGGGGGTGGGGGATTCCTAAATCCCATTTTAGGGGATTTGGTTTCTTCCAAATCCTGGTTCTTGGGGTTGGGACATCCCAGATTTTGGGGTTTGGGTTTGGGTTCCTTCCCAAATCCAGATTTTGGGGTTGGGACATTCACAATTTTTGGATTTGTGGTTGGGGGATTCCCAAATTTTCAGTTTTGGGGGTGGGGGATTCCTAAATCCCATTTTAGAGGATTTGGTTTCTTCCAAATCCTGATTTTGGGGTTTGGGGGATTCCCAAATTTTGTGTTTGGGGTACAGACGTTCTCCAGTCCTGGTTTTGGGGTTTGGGAAATTCCCAAATCCATGGATGGAATGTGGGTGACTCAGGTGTGACACAGGTGACACACAGGTGACTCAGGTGGGATACAGGTGACTCAGGTGTGACACAGGGGTGACACTCAGGTGACACAGGTGTGATACAGGTGAAACTCAGGTGACACAGGTGACACTCAGGTGACATAGGTGACACAGGTGTGACACAGGTGACACAGGTGACACTCAGCTGTGTGTCCCCAGTTCCGCTCGCTCTCCATGGTGTCCGAGTGCCTCTTCTCGCTGGTCAATGGCGATGACATGGGGGTCACACAGGTGACACAGGTGTGACACGGGTGACACAGGTGACACTCAGGTGACAGAGGTGACACAGGTGACACTCAGCTGTGTGTCCCCAGTTCCTTCGCTCTCCATGGTGTCCGAGTGCCTCTTCTGCTGGTCAATGGCGATGACAGGGGGGTCACACAGGTGTGACACAGGTGTGACACAGGTGTGACACAGGTGACACAGGTGACACAGGTGACACTCAGCTGTGTGTCCCCAGTTCCGCTCGCTCTCCATGGTGTCCGAGTGCCTCTTCTCGCTGGTCAATGGCGATGACAGGGGGTCACACAGGTGACACAGGTGTGACACAGGTGTGACACAGGTGTGACACAGGTGACACAGGTGACACTCAGCTGTGTGTCCCCAGTTCCGCTCGCTCTCCATGGTGTCCGAGTGCCTCTTCTCGCTGGTCAATGGCGATGACATGTTCGCCACCTTCGCGGCGCTCCGGCCCAGCGGGGCGCTGGTCTGGCTCTTCAGCCAGGTGTACCTGTACAGCTTCAGCGCCCTCTTCATCTACATGGTGCTCAGCCTCTTCATCGCCCTCATCACCGGCTCCTACGACACCATCAAGGTGGGAGCTCACCTGGGGGTCACCTGTGGGGCCTCACCTGGGTGGGGCATCATCTGGGTGATGTCACCGGGGTGTGTGACCTCACCTGTGTGATGTAATCTGTGTGTGATGTCATCGGGGTGTGACATCACCTGGGTGTGTGACATCGTCTGTGTGTGTTATCTCACCTGTGTGACATCACCTGTATATGATATTTCCTGTGTGTGACATCACCTGTGTGTGTTATCTCACATGTGTGACATCGTCTGTGACATCACCTGTGTGTGCTATCTCACCTGTGTGACATCACCTGTGTGTTATCTCACCTGTGTGACATCATCTGTGACATCACCTGTGTGTGC
The DNA here is from genome assembly GCA_034336665.1 of Luscinia megarhynchos. Classification (NCBI taxonomy): domain Eukaryota; kingdom Metazoa; phylum Chordata; class Aves; order Passeriformes; family Muscicapidae; genus Luscinia; species Luscinia megarhynchos. The sequence continues at coordinate 585,936 of JAPFBE010000038.1, read as the reverse complement.
TACCTCACCTGTGTGTGTTATCTCACCTGCGTGTGACCTCACCTGTGTGACATCACCTGGGTGTCACCTTACCTGGCTGTCCCAACACCTGGCTGTCCGTCACCTCGTCTGCCAATCACATTGTCCCCTGTCCCCTTACCTGTCACCTGTCCCCAGAACCAGTCTGAGGGTGACACCCCAGTGTCCCTCACCTGTCCCCTCACCTGTCACCTGTCCCCAGAACCAGTCTGAGGGTGACACCCCAGTGTCCCTCACCTGTCCCTCACCTGTCCCTGTCCCCAGAACCAGTCTGAGGGTGAGGTCCCGGTGTCGCAGCTCCTGTCCCTGTCCCTCACCTGTCCCTGTCCCCTCCCCTGTCCCCAGAACCAGTCTGAGGGTGACACCCCGGTGTCCCTCACCTGTCCCTGTCCCCAGAACCAGTCCGAGGGTGACGTCCCGGTGTCGCAGCTCCACGCCTTCATCGCGCAGTGCCGGGACAGCCCCAAATCGGGAAAGTTCCGCCGGGACAGCTCCGCCTCCTGCTCCGCCTCCTGCTCCGCCCTCTGCTGCTGCGGCCGGTCCGCCCCCCCGACTGGAATTCTGGGGGATTTTGGGGAATTTTGGGTTATTTTGGGGGGTTTCGGGAGGTTTGGGGTCACTCCAAGGGGGAGGTTTGGCCTCGGTGTCACCTGGGGGGATTCCTTCCCTGTGGGAGGGATGGGAGATCCCGAATTATCCCCAAATTCGCCCCAAATTACCCCAAAAATCTTCCTCCCCTTCAAATCCAGCCCTGTCCGGAAATCAGGGCTCTGAATGACCCCAAAATGCAGCCCCAAAGGACCCCAAAATGATCCCAAAATGCAGCCCCAAAGGATCCCAAAATGATCCCAAAATCCAGCCCCAAACGACCCCAAAATGACCCCAAAATCCAGCCCCAAATGACCCCAAAATGATCCCAAAATCCAGCCCCAAATGACCCCAAAACGACCCCAAAATCCAGCCCCAAAGGATCCCAAAATGCATCTCTCCTGTGACCCCCAAGTGGACCCAAAAATCCAGCCCAAAAAAACCCCAAAATCATGTCCTGTCCACGGATGTTCGCAAAATTTGGCCCCAAAATGATCCAGAAATTTGACCCAAAATCACCCCAAAATCTCCCCAAAATCCAGCCCCAATTCACCCCAAAATCCAGCTCCAAATCACCCCAAAACGATCCCAAAATCCAGCTTCAAATAACCCTAAAATCCAGCCCCCCAAATCCTGTTGTCCCCAAAAGTGACCCCAAAACCCAGCCCAAATTCACCCCAAAATCCAGCCCGTCCCCCGGGTTTTTGGGGTCCCCACTCCCCTCCTGGGATTTTTGGGATCTGGGGGGGGTCTCCCTGGGGTCCTGCCCTCCAAAATCCCCTAAAAAACCCAAAATTGTGTCTCCACAGGGCTGCCGTGCAGGACAACGCGCTGCTGGTGAACTGAGGGGACATCGGGGGGGACACCCCAAAACCCGCCCAGCTTTTTATTTATTTTATTTTCTGCTTTTACCTGCCTGGGACCCCGAATCTGGGACACCCCGAGACCCCCAGGATGGATTTTGGGGGAGTTTGGGGTACCCAAATCTCCTTCTGGAGACACTTTGGGACCCCCAAATATTTTTTAAGGACACTTTGGGACCCCCGGATCATTTTTGGGGACACTTTGGGACCTTGCCCCTTTCCTTGGGGTCACTGGAGCAGTTTTGGGTCACCCCACAGCCAAAAATGTCCCTTTTCACCCCAAAATTTGGGGTGTGGCCACACTGGGGGCGGGGAGTTCGTGTCCCCAAGGGGACAATAAAGGTGACCTGGGACACGAGGGGTCTGTGGTGACAGTGGGGACACCCTGGGGTGACAATGGGGACACCCCCCCATCCCTATAGTGGTACAGCCCTGTGATAAGGCGTGTCTGCCACCCTCCACAGTGGTACAGTCCATCCCCACGCTGCCTTACAGTCGTACGCCCCATACAGCCCCCCCTGCGCCCACAGTGGTACCTCCCATCTCCCGCCGTTTCCCCTCAGTGGTACCTCCCATCTCCCCCCGTCTTCCTCAGTGGTACCGCCCGTCTCCCCTCAGTGGTATCTCCCTGCCTCCCCCCCATCTCCCCTCAGTGGGTACCGCCCGTATTCCCTCAGTGGTACCTCCCATCTCCCGCCGTCTCCCCTCAGTGGTACCGCCCGTCTCCCCCCGTCTTCCTCAGTGGTACCGCCCACCTCCCCTCAGTGGTATCTCCTGCCTCCCCCCGTCTCCCCTCAGTGGTACTTCCCACCTTCCCCTGTCTCCCCTCAGTGGTACCGCCCGTATTCCCTCAGTGGTATCTCCCACCTCCCCGCGTCTGCCCTCAGTGGTACCTCCCATCTCCCCCTGTCTCCCCCTCAGTGGTACCGCCCGTATTCCCTCAGTGGTATCTCCTGCCTCCCCCCATCTCCCCTCAGTGGTACCCCCCTTCTTCCCTCAGTGGTACCTTCCGCCTTCTCCCGTCTCCCCTCACTTTTTGGGGGGTAAATTTGGAGCCTTGGGACCCCTAAATCTATTTCTGGGGACACTTTGGGACCCCCGGATCATTCCAGGGACCTCCCATCTCCCCTCAGTGGTATCTCCCGCCTCCCCCCGTCTCCCTCAGTGGTACCTCCCATCTCCTCTCAGTGGTATCTCCCGCCTCCCCCGTCTCCCCCTCAGTGGTACCTCCCACTCCCCCCTCGCCGCTCCGTTTTCCCCCCGAGGCCTCCCCGTTTTCTCCCCCTCCCGCCGCTCCCGGTACCGCCCCGATCCCCCCGGTTCCTCCCGGTTCCCTCCCGGTCCCTGCGGTGCGGCGGGGACCGCCCTAGCCCGCCTCGTCCCCCCCCGCGGCGGCAGCATGGTGCGCGCCGGCTCCCCCCGCGCGGTGGTCGGCGCCGCCCCGCTCCCGCCGCTCGTTTCCGCGCGAAGCCGCTCCCGGTCCCGCCGAGCCGGGCCCCGAGCGCGGCCCCGAACCCGGCCCCGAACCGGGCTCCGAACCGGGCCCCGAGCCCGCCCCCGCCCCGCTCCCGATGCCGGCCCGCGCTGCGCCGCTGCCGCCGGCCCCGCTGCCCGCCGAGCTGCGCCGACGGTGAGTCCCGGCCGGGAGACGAGAGTGAGGGCCCCGTCAGAGCCTCTCGGAGCCGCTCATGGCCCTTCACAGCCCTCAGAGCCCCTCAGAGGCCTCACAAGCCCTCAGAGCCCTCACAACCCCTCAGAGCCTCTCAGAGCGCTCACAACTCCTCAGAGCCTCACAGAGCGCTCAGTGCCCCTCACAACCTCACAGTCCCCACAGCCCTCAGAGCCCCTCATGGCCCCTCACCAACCCTCAGAGCTCCTCATGGCCCTTCAGAGCCTCTCCAGAGCCCCTCAGAGCCCTCACAGCCCTCAGAGCCCCCTCAAGGCAGACCTGTGCCCAGAGCCTGCCCAGGTTGGCCTGAGGGCCACCAGGACGGACTGGGGGCAACCAGGATGGGCTGAGACCCCTCAGCCCTGTCACTGACAGTCCCCTCATGGCACTGACCCCCCAAAATGGCACTGACCCCCCAAATGGCACTGACCCCCCCAAAATGGCACTGACAGCCTCCCCAAAGCACTGACCCCCCTCCAACAAAACCTTGACCCCCTCAGGACCAGACTGTCACCCCTGCCCCAGTGTCACCCTGCACTGACAGACCCCCCCAAAATTACTCTGACCCCCCCCAGGACTGACCTGAGCCCCCTTGTCACCCCCCAAAATTGCCCTGACCCCTCTCAGAACTGCCTTGACCCCTCCAAAAGTTCCCCGACCCCCCTCTGCAGTGATCTCCCCGTATTTTGGGGACCCCCCTCCTTCCCTGGACCCCCCTCTCTCTATTTTTGGGGGCCCACGTGGCCCCGGCTTTGTCCTCACCCCGTGTCCCCTCCCCCAGGGATTTTTTGGGGTGGGAGGGGTGGCACATTTTGGGGTGATCCCGGTGGGAATTGTCACTGTCCCCCACCCCAAACCCCTCCTGTCCCCCCCAGCCCGGGCAGGAAGGGGGCCCTAACCCTCCCCCACTTCCGGCACCGTGCCTGTGGCTGTCCCCAAACCCGGGGGACACCAGAGCCCCCTAAAACCCCCCCTGGATCCCCCCAAAACCCTCCTGGATCCCTCCAAAACTCCTCTAAAACCCCCTCTTGATTCCCTCAAGACCCCCCTAAGCCCCGTGTATCCCCCCTGGATTCCTCTAAAACCCCCCTGGATACCCCCAAAACCCCCCTGGATACCCCCAAAACCCCTCTAAAACCCCCCTTGATTCCCTAAAGACCACCCTGGAACCCCCCCAAACCCCCCTGGATCCTCCCCAAGCCCCCCACTGGATTACCCCCAAACCCCCTTAAACTCCCTTGGATCCCCCAAAACCCCTCTAAAACCCCCCTTGATTGCCTCAAGACCCCCCTAAACCCCATGTATCCCCCCCTGGATTCCCCTAAAACCCCCCCTGGATACCCCCCAAAACCCCCCTGGATCCCCCCTAAAAACTCCCTTCAAACCCCCCTGATCCCCCCCAAGACCCCTCTAAAACCTCCTTGAATACCCCCAAACCCCCCTGGACCTCCACAAGACCCCCCTAAAATACCCCTGGATCCCCCTTAAAGCCCCCTAAAACCGCCCTGGATCGCTCCAAAACCCCCATGAATTCCATGGGGAAAAAAAGGGAAAAGACAAGGGGGGATGGATGTGACACGGGGACAGGGGGGTGGCCTGGGGACAGGAGCCATCCCAGAGGGTCCCATCCCAAATCCTGGGAATGGCCCCGGCACCAGAGGGGTCCTGACCTGGGTCATGACCCCTGTCCTGACCCCAATCCTGAGGGTTCTGACCCCAGTCCTGGGGGCTGGAATCATTCCCAGGGGTGCTGACCCCAGTCCTGGGGGCTGGAATCATTCCCAGGGGTGCTGACCCCAGTCCTGGGGGTCTTGACCCCAATCCCAGATGTCCTGACCCCAGTCCTGGGGGTCCTGACCCCAATCCCAGATGTCCTGACCCCAGTCCTGGGGGTCCTGACCCCAATCCTGGGGGTCCTGACCCCAATCCCAGATGTCCTGACCCTAGTTTTGGGGGTCCTGACCCCAATCCTGGGGGTCCTGACCCCAATCCCCCCCTCCCGAGGCTCCCAGCCCCACATCCCAGCACTTGGGGACATTCCTGGGGGTCCCTTCCCTTGGCAATGGTTCTGGTGTCACAGGGGGGTCCCTGTCCCCTGGAATTCCCCCATTCCCAGCCCATCCGTGTCCGCTGTCCCCTCTGGGGCCACCCCCTGTTGTCCCTTTGTCCCTTTGTCCCCTCCCTTGGTGTCCCCAACCCCGCTGACCCCCGGCTCTGCCCCCCCAGGCTGCAGGACTTGGATCGGGATGAGGAGAGCCTGGGAGAGAAGGTGAGTCTGGGATGTCCCTGTGTCCTCCTCACTGTCCCCACACTGTCCCCTGTGTCCCCTGCAGTGTCCCCACACTGTCCCCTGTGTCCCCACACTGTCCCTTGTGTCCCCTGCAGTGTCCCCCTGGGAAGTGTCCCCTCTGTGCCACACCTTGTCCCCGAGGGAAGTCCCTCTGTGCCCTGCAATGTCCCCACACTGTTCCATGTCCCCACATTGTCCTCTCCCTTCTCTGTCCCCTCTGTCCCCTGTGTCACCTGTCCCCTGTGTCCCTCATTCTGTCCCGTGTCCCCTGTGTCCTCACACTGTCCCCTCAATCCCTTTTGTTCTCACAGTGTCTCTTCCCTTGCCTCCTTTTTCTCTGTCCCCTCTTTGTCCCCTCTGTCCCCTCCATCCCTGGTGTCCCCTCTCTGTCCCTTCTGTCCCCTCTCTGTCCCCTCTGTCCCTTCCATCCCCACCATTGTCACTCTGTCCCCCGTGTCCCCACATTGTCCCCACACTGTCCCCTCTGTGTCCTGTGTCCCCTCCACCCCATTGTCCCCACCCTGTCCCTGATATCCCTGGTGTCCCCACAGTGTCCCCACACTGTCCCCAATGTCCCCAGGAAAGTATCCAGGAGAGGCTGAGCCTCATCCACGGCTTCTTGTCCCTGCTGTCCTCACCCTGTCCCTGGTATCCCTGGTGTCCCCAATGTCCCCACTGTGTCCCCAATGTCCCCACGGTGTCCCCAATGTCCCCAGGAGAGCATCCAGGAGCAGCTGAGCCTCATCCATGGTTCCCTGTCCCTGCTGTACCTGTCCTGTCTCTGCCATTTCCAATGTCCCCACACTGTCCCCAATGTCCCCATGGTGTCCCCAATGTCCCCACTGTCCCCAGGAGAGCGTCCAGGAGCAGCTGAGCCTCATCCATGGGTTCCTGCAGGCCGAGGTGCAGCTGCAGCTCAGCGAGCTCGAGGCCAAACTGCGCCGGGAGGAGCTGTCTGAGGTGAGACCAGAAACAGCGGGAGCTGGGGGAAAACACCGGGGAAACACCGGGGAACAGCAGGGAAACAACAGGAAACAGCTGGGAAACAATGGGAAATACCGGGAGCTGGGGTAAAACACCGGGAAACACTGGGGAACACCAAGGGAACACCGAGGGAACACCGAGGGAACACCAGGGAAACAGCTGGGAAACAATGGGAAAACACCGAGAAACACTGGGGAACACCGGGGAACACCGAGGGAACACCAGGGAAGCAATGGGAAAACACGGAGAAACACCGGGAAACACTGGGGAACACCAGGGAAACAGCTGGGAAACACTGGGGAACACCGAGGGAACACCAGGGAAACAACAGGAAACAGCGGGGAAACAATGGGAAATACCGGGAAACACCAGGAAACAACAGGGAACAGTGGGGGAACACTGGGAAACAACGGGGAAACAACAGGAAACACCAGGAGCTGGAGGAAAACACCGGGAAACAACAGGAAACAGCGGGGCAACAATGGGAAATACTAGGAAACACCGGGAAACAACAGGAAACAGTGGGGGAACACTGGGAAACAACGGGAAAACAATAGGAAACACCAGGAGCTGGGGGAAAACACCGGGAAACACCGGGGGAACACCGGGGAAACAACAGGAAACACTGGGCAACACCGGGGAAACCACAAGAAACACCGGGAGCTGGGGTAAAACACCGAGAAACAACAGGAAACAGCGGGGAAACAACTGGAAATACTGGGGAAATACTGAGAAAGACTGGGGGAACACTGGGAAACACCGGGGAAACAAAGGGGGAACACTGGGAAGCAGCAGGAGCTGGGGTAAAACATCGGGGAAACACCAGGGAAACACTGAGATTTGGGATAAAACATGGGAAAACACAGGGGAAACACTGGGGAACACCAGGAAACAATAGGAAACAGCGGGGGAACACTGGGAAACACCGGGAGCTGGGGTAAAACACCAGGAAACACCGGGGGAACAAACAACAGGAAACACTGGGCAACACCGGGGAAACCACAGGAAACACCGGGAGCTGGGGTAAAACACCGAGAAACAACAGGAAACAGCGGGGAAACACTGGGAAACACCAGGGAAACACTGAGATTTGGGATAAAACATCGGGAAACACAGGGAAACACTGGCAAAACACCGGGAAGCGCTGGGAGACACCGGGATTTGGGATAGAACACCGGGGAAACACCGGGAAACACCGGAACTTGGGATAAAACACTGGGGATACACCAGGATTTGGGAGAAAACGCCAGGGAAATACCAGGGAAACACTCAAATTTGGGATGAAACCACTAGGGAAACACTGGGAAAACACCGGGACTTGGGATAAAACACTGGGAAAACCTCGGGAGTCAGGAGAAAACACCAGGAAAACCCTGGGGACACCCCAGAATTTGGGATAAAACACCAGGAAAACTCCAGGATTCAGGGTTAGTCCCCACTTTCCCTGTGGGATTTGGGACCAGAACTCAGGAAAACTCCAAGATTTAGATCCCGGTCAGATTTGGGATCAGCCCCCACTTTGGACTCACACCCCAGGAAAATGCTGGAATTTGGGTCCCTGTGGGATTTGGGATCAGCCCCCACTTTCCATTTGGGATCAGCCCCCACTTTCCCTTAGGGATTTGGGATCAGTCCCCACTTTCCATTTGGGATCAGCCCCCACTTTCCCTTTGGGATTTGGGATCAGGCCCCCACTTTCTATTTGGGATTTGCTCGCTTTCCTGTGGGATTTGGGATCAGCCCCCACTTTCCATTTGGGATCAGGCCCCACTTTCCCTTTGGGATTTGGGATCAGCCCCCACTTTCCATTTTGGGATTTGGAATGAGCCCCCCACTTTCCCTGTGGGATTTCGGGATCAGCCCCCACTTTCCATTTGGGATTTGGGATCAGCCCCCCACTTTCCATTTGGGATTTGGGATGAGCCCCCACTTTCCATTTGGGATCAGCCCCCACTTTCCATTTGGGATTTGGGATCAGGCCCCACTTTCCATTTGGGATTTGGGATCAGCCCCCACTTTCCATTTGGGATCAGCCCCCACTTTCCCTTAGGGATTTGGGATCAGCCCCCACTTTCCCTTTGGGATTTGGGATCAGGCCCCACTTTCTATTTGGGATTTGCCCTCACTTTCCCTTTAGGATTTGGGATCAGACCCCCACTTTCCCTTTGGGATTTGGGATCAGCCCCCACTTTCCATTTGGGATCAGCCCCCACTTTCCCTTTGGGATTTGGGATCAGCCCCCACTTTCCCTTTGGGATTTGCCCTCACCCCAGGACAAACCCCAGGCTCTCCCCTCCCTCCCCCCAGGAGCGTTACCTGGCCAAGGTGAAGGCGCTGCTGCGCCAGGAGCTCCAGGCACAAAATGGCGCCAACGGCTGCGCCGGGAACGGCGCCTACTGGCAGCGACGACGACGGCGCCGCCGGCGACGACGACGCGGCCACGGACGGAGCCATGGAGCTGGAGGAGGGGGTGGCTCCGTCCTTGTCCCCCTCCTGCTCCGGCCCCCGCAGGAAATCCCGCCGGAGCCGCTCCAATGGCGACGCCAAAAGTAACAATTGGGGTTCCTGGGGTTTTTTTGGGGTGTGGTTTATGGGGGGTGGGGAGGGGAGAGCCTCAGGGAGGGGTTTGGGGTATGGTGGTTGTTGTTGGGATGAGGAGAGAATCCCGTTGGGAAGGGGTTTGGGGTCTCCTGGTTTTGGGGTGTGATAATTCCCATTGGGATGCTGAGGGAGATCCCCTTGGGAACGGTTTTGGGGTCTTGGGGTTCCCTCAGGAAGGGTTTTGGGGTCTCCTGGTTTTGGGGTCTGACAATTCCTATTGGGATCAAGAGCTGGGATCCCCCTGGGAAGGGATTTGGCGTCTTGGGATCCTGAGAGTGGGGATTCCCTTGGGAAGGGTTTTGGGATGCCCTGGCAGAGGTTTTGGGGTCTCCTGGTTTTGGGGTCTGACAATTCCTATTGGGATGGAGAGGGAGATTCCTTTGGGAAGGATTTTGGAATCCTTGGCAGATGTTTTGGGCTGTGACAATTCCCATTTGGGGTTTGGGATCCATTTCCTGCTCTTCCCGCAGAAAGTCCCGGCAGCTCCCGCGTCACGCGCAGCTCAGGCCGGCAGCCCTCCGTGCTCAGCCTCCTGTCCAAAGGGTCAGTGCCTCCTCTTCCTCCTCATCCTCCTCATCCTCTTCCCCCAACCCCAAACCCTTCCCCTGCCCCAAAAATCCCAATCCCTCTTGACCCCGCAGATCCAACAAGCGGAAATCGGAGGAGGTGAACGGGGAGGCAAAGCCGGAGCTGATGAACGTGGAGAAGGAGGAGGAGGAGCTGGAGGAGAAGGTGAGGGGGGACATTTTTGGGGTCATTTTTGGGGTGACTTCCTGGAATTCTGCTCAATTGTGACATCCAGGGGGAATTTTGACCCTTCTGAGATATGATTTCTCTGCTCCTTTCCCATTTTTTCACCTTTTTCTCCAGGATCAAGATGAGAAGAGGATGAAGATGGAAACCAAAGATGGGTGAGGAGGACGAGAACGTTCCGGTGCCGGTGACAATGACACCGATGACGTCACTGCTCCATCCTCATCCCAGCATTTCATTTTTCTCTCCCAGGTCAGAAATCAAAGATGAAATCCCTCAGGTTAAAATCACTGCTCCTGCTAAAGTAAGTGTTTTCTAATCTCATCTTTTCTTGGGAATTTTTAATTCTTTAAAATTCCTAAATTTGGTTTTTCTGGGGAAGAGTTGATTATTCTGAAGGAAATAAACTCATTTCCAGCCCCTTCAGCTTCCCAAAACCAACCAGCTGGGGCTGGTTCTGATGGAAATTTTGCTAAAATCTGGGATAATTTTGGAAATTCTGGGAAAATCTGCCTCTCCCACAGACCACCCCCCCAAAATGCCTCGACTGCCGGCAGTACCTGGACGACCCCGACCTCAAATTCTTCCAAGGGGACCCTGATGATGCCGTAAGGAATCCAAACCCTCCTTCCCCAAGCTCAGGAAAAGCAGGAATATCCATGAATCCCAATTTTTGGGTTTTTGGTTTTTTTCCCCCTCAAATCCAGCTGGAAGAACCCGAGATGCTGACGGACGAACGTTTGTCCATCTTCGACGCCAACGAGGACGGATTCGAGAGCTACGAGGACCTTCCCCAGCACAAAGTCACCTCCTTCAGGTGAGACCCAGCAGGAATTCCCACAGGAATTCCCTCTGGAATTGTGTCCCACAGCTTTTGTGTCCCCTCAACAGCGTTTATGACAAGAGGGGACACCTCTGTCCCTTTGACACCGGCCTCATCGAGAGGAACATCGAGCTCTACTTCAGCGGCGTCGTCAAACCCATCTACGATGACAACCCCTGCCTGGATGGTGAGGAAATTCCAGGAATTCCCAAATTCCCAAGTGGGAATTATCCCCTTTTTTTGAATTCCCTGGAATTCCCAAATTCCCAGCTGGGAGTTGTCCCCTCTTCTGGAAGTGCTCAATTCTCAGGTGGGAATTACTCGAATTTTTTGGGTTTCCGTGGAATTCCCAACTGGGAATTATACCCTTTTTTGGAATTCCTGGAAAATCTTGAATTCCCAGCTGGGAATTATCTCCCTTTTTTGGAATTCCCTGGAATCCCCCAATTTCCAGCTGGCAATTGTCCCCTTTTTTGGAATTCCCCCATTCCCAGCTGGAATTATTCAATTTTTTGGAATCCCTCAATTCTCATCCTTGAATTATCCCATTTTTTGGAATTCCCCTGTTCCCAACTGGAATTCTCCCATTTTTTCTCTCTCCCAGGTGGGGTGAGAGCCAAGAAGTTGGGGCCCATCAACGCCTGGTGGATCACGGGCTTCGACGGGGGGGAGAAGGCTCTGATTGGCTTCAGCACCGGTGAGGTTTGGGGAATTTGGAACTTCTTTGGGTTGGTTTTGGGGTTTTTGGGGGGAATTTTGAGCTTTTTTGGGTTTGTTTTTAGTTTTTGGGGACAATTTTGAGCTTTTTTGGGTGAGGAGGAGCTTGACATTTTGGGGGAAGTTTGGGGGGTTTTTTGAGTTGGCTTTGGGAGAATTTTGAGCATTTTTGGGTTGATTTTGGAGTTTTTTAGGGGAGTTTTGAGCTTTTTTGCTTTTCCCCCCAAACCCCTCAATTTTGGGTGTATCCCAGCCTTTGCTGATTACATTCTGATGGAGCCGAGCGAGGAGTACGCGCCGACCTTCGCGCTCATGCAAGAGAAGATTTACATGAGCAAGATCGTGGTGGAGTTCCTGCAGAACAACCGCCACGTCAGCTACGAGGACCTGCTCAACAAGATCGAGGTGACAGGGCCACCACTGGGCTGTCACCTCCCCCTGGTGTCACCTCCCCCTGGTGTCACTTTACCAGGATGTCACCTCTTCATGGTGTCACTGTCACCATTCCCAACCCTTTTCAACTCTTCCCAACCCTTCCCGAACCATCCCCAACCCTTCCCAACCTACCCAACCCTGCCCAACCATCCCCAACCCTTCCAAACTTTGGTGACCCTTGGAGTGGGTGATCTCTGGAGGGGTCAGTGGCCATTCCAAACCATCCCCACCCATTCCAAACCCTTCCCAACCATTCCTAACAATTCCCAGCCCTTCCCAACCATTCCAACCCTCCCCAGCTCTTCCCAACTATCCCCAACCCTTCCCAACCATCTCCAGCCCTTCCCAACCATCCCAAACCATTCCCAAATTCCCCCAGACCACGGTGCCGCCGGCGGGGCTCAACTTCAACCGTTTCACGGAGGACTCGCTGCTGCGCCACGCCCAGTTTGTGGTGGAGCAGGTGGAGAGCTACGACGAGGCCGGCGACAGCGACGAGCCCCCGGTGCTCATCACGCCCTGCATGAGGGACCTCATCAAGCTGGCCGGCGTCACCCTGGGCAAGAGGTCAGTTTTGGGGGCAAAAACGCCAAAATCGGCAAAGTCCGACCAAAATCTGGGAGAGTTTGGGTTCTGAGATATCAATATTGGGGAAATTGGCACAAAATTGGGGATTCTCATGCCTGGCATGAGGGAGCTCATCAAGCTCACTCTGGGCAGGAGGTGAGATTTGGGGGTGAAAACGCCAAAATCGGGAAAATCGCATCAAAATTTGGGAAGTGGGATGTTGAAAGTAAGAGGATATGCCCAAAATTGGGAAGGGTTTAAGCTTAGTGGTTCAAAAAATGGGGAAATTGACCCAAAACTGGGGAGGGTTTGGGATCTGTGGCCATGAAATTGGGAGAATCCAATCAAAATTGGGAGAATTCTTCCCTGAAATCAGAAAATCTCACAAAAGTGGGAGAATTCTCCCAATATCACAAAATCTCTCCCAGAAGTGGGAGAATTCTCCCAAAACTGAGAAGATTGTCCCAAAGTTGGGAGAATTCTCCCAAAATTACAAACAGCCTCCTAAAATTGGGGAAATCCTCCCAACATCACAAAAACGCAGAACTGGGAAGATTCTCCCAGAACGGAGAGAATTCTCCCAAAATCGGGACAATCCTCCCAAAAATTACAAAAACTCTCCCCAAAACTGGGAAGACCCTTTCGAAACTCTTCGAACTCAAACCTGCTGCTACACCAAAAGGGTGAAGGACACTTTGGGGGTTGGGTCCCCAAAACTCACCCACATTTTTGGGGCGGTGCCGCCATCGCCGGGCGCGGCCTGAGCGCTGTCCCCGTGTTGCAGGCGCGCCGTGCGGCGCCAGGCCATCCGGCACCCCACACGCATCGACAAGGACAAGGGGCCCACCAAGGCCACCACCACCAAGCTGGTGTACCTCATCTTCGACACCTTCTTCTCGGAGCAGATTGAGAAGGACGAGCGCGAGGAGGACAAGGAAAACGCCACCAAGCGCCGGCGCTGCGGCGTCTGTGAGGTGACCGAGCGGCGCCAGGGACGCGCTTGTGGGGCTGGGATGGGTTGGGTTGGTTGATCTTGAGAAGTCTTCCAACCTTGGTCAGTGTCAATGTCATGGGTTGGGTTGGTTGGTCTTGGAGGGTCTTCCAACCTGAGTCAATGTCAGTGGTATAGGTTGGGTTGGTTGGTCTTGCAGAGTGTTCAGATCTTGGTCAGCGTCAATGCCATGGGTTGGGTTGGTTGATCATGAAGGACTCCCAGTGTTGGCCAACATGAACGGCATTGGTTGAGTTAGTTGATCTTGGAAAGTCTTCCAACCTTGGTTCATGTCAATGGCATGGGTTGGGTTGATTGCTCTTGAAGGATCTTTCAATCCTGGTCAATGCCACGGGTTAAATTGGTTGATCTTGAAGGACTTCCAGTGTTGGTCAACATGAATGGCATTGGTGGGTTGGTTGGTCTTGGAGGATCTTCCAATCCTGGTAAACGTCAATGGCATGGGTTGAGTTGTTGATCTTGAAGAGTCTTCCAACCCTGGTTAATGTCACAGGTTGGGTTGGTTTTTCTTGGAGCATCTTCGAGTCTTGATCAATGTCAATGGCATAGGTTTGGTTGGTTGATCTTGAAGGGTCTTCCAGTCTTGATCAACGTCAATGTCATGGGTTGGGTTGGTTGATCTTGGAGGATCTTCCAGTCTTGGTAAACATCAATGGAATGAGTTGAGTTAGTTGATCTTGGAGAGCCGTCCAGCCTTGGTTAAAGTCAATGGCATGGGTTTGGTTGGTTCATCTTGAAGGGTCTTTCAGCCTTGGTCAACATCATGAGTTGGGTTGGTTGATCTTGAAGGACTCCCAGTGTTGGCCAACATGAACAGCATTGGTTGGGTTGGTTGGTGTTAGAGAGTCTTCCAGCTTTGGTCAAAGTCATGAGTTGGTTGATCTTGGAGAATGTTCCAGTCTTGGTCAACCTCAATGCCATGGGTTGGGTTGGTTGATCTTGGAGAGTGTTCCAGCTTTGGTCAATGTCGATGCCATGGGTTGGGTTGGGTTGATGTTGGAGGGCTCTTCCCCCTCGGTCGCCGTCAGCGCCACGGTGTCGCTGTCCCGTGCCAGGTGTGCCAGCAGCCCGAGTGCGGCAAGTGCAAGGCGTGCCAGAACATGGTCAAGTTCGGGGGCAGCGGCCGCAGCAAGCAGGCGTGTCTGCAGAGGAGGTGCCACCTGTCCCAGTGTCCCTGTGCCCAGTGTCCCTGTTCCTAATGTCCGTGTCCTCCCTGTCCCCAAACCCCAATGTCCCCAAACCCCCGGTGACATCCCCACACCTTGGTGACGTCCCCGCTGCCACCCCAGGTGTCCCAACCTGGCGGTGCGCGAGGCGGACGAGGACGAGGAGGTCGATGACAACATCCCCGAGATGCCCTCGCCCAAGAAGATGCTGCAGGGCCGCAAGAAAAAACAGAACAAGAGCCGGATCTGCTGGGTCGGGGAGCCCGTCAAGGTGAGACACCTGCGCGGGTGAGGGGCAGGCCAGGTGAGACACCTGGGCAGGTGAGGGGCATGGTCAGGTGAGGGGCATGGTCAGGTGAGACACCTGGGCAGGTGAGGGGCACAGCCAGGTGAGGGGCATGGTCAGGTGAGGGGCATGGTCAGGTGAGACACCTGGGCAGGTGAGGGGCACAACCAGTTGAGGGGCATGGTCAGGTGAGACACCTGGGCAGGTGAGTGGCATGTCCAGGTGAGGGGATCTGGCAAGGTGAGGAGCATATCCAGGTGAGGGTTCCATCCAAGTTAGGGCCTCATCCAGGTGAGGGAACCCATCCAGGTGAGGGGCACGTCCAGATGAAGAACCAGTCCAGGTGAGGGAGCCCATTCAAGTGAGGGACACGTCCAGGTGAGGGGAACTCATCCAGGTGAGAACCCATCCAGGTGAGGGAACCCGTCCAGGTGAGGGAACCCGTCCAGGTGAGGGCCCCGCTCCACACCTGTGACCGTCCCCGTGTCCCGGCAGAGCGACGGCAAGAAGGATTATTACCAGCGCGTCTGCATCGACTCCGAGACCCTGGAGGTCGGTGACTGCGTCTCCGTGAGCCCCGATGACCCCACCAAGCCCCTCTACCTGGCCAGGTGAGTCCTGGGTCTTCCCATGGGGTGGGGACATCATCACAACCCCACCAAGCCCCTCTACCTGACTAGGTGGGATCCCCATTCTCCCATGGGTTTGGGGACACCAAGCCCATCTACCTGGCCATTCTCCCATGGGTTTGGGGACACAGGAACATCCCCACCCAGCCCCCCTACCTGGCCAGGTGTGTTCCTCATCCTTCCATGGGTTTGGGGACACCGAGCCCCTCACCTGGCCAAGTGAGACCTCCATTCTCCCATGGGTTTGGGGACACAGGGACATTCCCAATGATCCCACCAAGCCCTTCTACCTGGCCAGGTGAGTTCTGTGCGTTCCCATGGGTTTGTGTACACCAAACCTCTCTACCCGGCCAGGTGTGTTCTCTCTTTCCATGGGTTTGGGGACACCAAACCCCTCACCTGGCCAGATGTGTTCCCCATCCTCCCACGGGTTTGGGGACACAGGGACATCCCCACCAAGCCCCTCTACCTGGCCAAGTGAGTTCTGTGTGTTCTCACAAAGGTGGGGACACCAAACCCCTCACCTGGCCAGGTGAGATCCCCATTCTCTCATGGTTTGGGGACTTGGGGACATCCCCTCTGACGCCACCCCCCCTCAGGGTGACAGCCATGTGGGAGGACAGCGGTGGCCAGATGTTCCACGCCCACTGGTTCTGCCCGGGCTCGGACACGGTCCTGGGCGCCACCTCGGACCCGCTGGAGCTGTTCCTGGTGGACGAGTGCGAGGACATGCAGCTCTCCTACATCCACGGCAAGGTCAACGTCATCTACAAGGCACCCTCGGACAACTGGGCCATGGAGGTGGGTGTGGCTGGTCAGTGTGGCCAGAGTGGTCAGCGTGGCCAGAGTGGTCAGTGTGGCCAGAGCGGTCAATGTGGTCGGTGCCGGTCAGTGCGGTTGGTGCCGGTCAGCACAGCCGGACAGGTGCGACAGGTGAGACATGTAGGACAGGTGAGGAAGGATACATGAGCAACAGGTGGGGATGGCTGGAGACACCCACAACAGGTGTGGACAGGTGGGACATTTTGAAGGCTAAAACCTCAATTTTCTTAAGCATAAGCCCTACATTTTTGGAGATAAAAATCCTGTTATTTTAGGATAAACTCCTAATTTATAGAGATAGAACACCCTGGTTCTGTCGAGGTGAGGGACAGGTGGGACAGGTGAGCACAGGTGGGACGGGTGAGGAACAGGTGAGCACAGGTGGGACAGGAGCAGCTCGGGCTG
Organism: Luscinia megarhynchos; assembly: GCA_034336665.1. Lineage (NCBI taxonomy): Eukaryota > Metazoa > Chordata > Aves > Passeriformes > Muscicapidae > Luscinia > Luscinia megarhynchos. The sequence continues at coordinate 569,308 of JAPFBE010000038.1, read as the reverse complement.
CTCTGCATGGGGCAGGACAGGTGGGAGCAGGAACACCTGGAATACCTGAGAGCCACGCCCCACTCCTGGATGACACTGCCCGACGGGGATGGACTGGGCAGGTGAGCGCACCTGGGACAGGTGGGGATGAGAGAGGATGGGGGAGGATGAGCAAGACAGGTGAGGACAGGTGGGAAAGGTGAGCTGGTCGGTGTGGTTGGTGCTGGTCAGTGCTATTGGTGCCGGTCAGCGTGTCCGGAGCCGGTCAGCGTGGTCAGAACCGGCCATCCCATCCCATCCCTCTGCTTGTGTCCACCAGGGCGGGCTGGACACCGAGATCAAGATGGTGGAGGACGACGGCCGCACCTATTTCTACCAGATGTGGTACGACCAGGAGTACGCGCGCTTCGAGAGCCCGCCCGCCGCCCAGCCCACCGACGACAACAAGTACAAGTCAGTTTCCCGTGCCAAAACCACCGTTTCGGCTTCTCCCACCACCAAAAAATGGATTTTTTTTTTGGCAAACCTGGTGTTTTGGCAGGTTCTGCATGAGCTGCGCCCGGCTGGACGAGGTGCGGCACAAGGAGATCCCCAAGGTGGCCGAGCCGCTGGAAGAGGCCGACGGCAAAATGTTCTACGGCGTGGCCACCAAGAACGGCGTCCAGTACCGGGTGGGCGACGGCGTTTACCTGCTGCCTGATGCCTTCTCCTTCAGGTGAGTCCTCGGGGTGGCTTTTGGGCAATTTTGGGTATTTTACAGCTTTTTTTGAGATCTTGTTTGGGCAATTTTGAGCTTTTTATTTTTGTATTTCTAGGCTTGGTTTTGGGGCATTTTTTATGCATTTGTGGGGCATTTTTTGGACTTTATTTTTAAGTCTTTCATGCACTTTTTTGCATTTTTGACACATTTTTTGACTTCTTTGCACAATTTTGTGCATTTTTGGGAGCTTTTTGCACGTTTTTGGAGCATTTTTCGCTCAATTTTTGGCATTTATTTGGCATTTTGAGGGCTTTTTTGAGCTTTTTTTGGGCATTTTTTTGCATTTTTGGGGCATTTTTAGGGTGTTTTTAGGATGTTATTTGGGGTATTTTTGAGCATTTTGTGACACTTCTTGGGGCATATTTTAGGTATTTTGGGGCCTTTGTTGGGTACTTTTTGGACCTTTTTTGTGGTATTATTCGTGCGCTTTTTTGGGCATTTTTCTCACTTTTTTGCCATTTTTTGAGCAATTTTGTACATTTTTGGGTGTTTTTGCACCTTTTTTTGGCAATTTTTTCACAAGTTGTTGGCATTTTTAGGCATGTTTTTAGACCATTTTTTGTGATTTTTTGGCATTTTGAGGGCATTTTTGTGGCATTGTTTTTGACATTTCTTGCACACTTTTTTTACTTTTTTGGGCTTTTTTTCGGCATTTTTTGCACATTTTGGGGGCTTTTTTGGGCTTTTTGCGAGCTTCTTTTTTGTGCATTTTTAGGGCATTTTTGTGTGTTTTTTTTGCCTTTTTTAGGTATTTTTGGGCATCTTTTATGCCTTTTTGGACACTTTTTGGGCATTATTTTGGGCATTTTATGGAATTGTGGAATTATAGCCCCAGTCCAAGACTCCATAATCCCAAAGTTCCCCCAACTCTCGAATCAAAAAATTGGAATTATGGAGTCATAGAACCAATCATGATTTGAATACCCCTCCAATACCCCTCACTCCCAAACGTTCACCCAAATCTTAACCCAAAAAATTGCAATTATGGAATCACAGCCCCAATCCAATACCCCACAATCCTGAATCTTCACCCATCTCTCCACCCAAAAACCACAACCAACACCACAAACCTCTCCAAGACACCTGAATCCCAAGTCTCCACCCAACTCCTGATGCAAAATTCAGAATCAAGGCTGGATCACCCAACTCTCGACCCAAAAAATTGGAATTCTGGAATCACAGCCCCAATCTAAGACTCCATCATCCCAAACCTCCCCCAACTCTCGAATCAAAAAATTGGAATTATGGAGTCATAGAACCAATCATGGCTTGAAAACCCCTCCAATACCCCACAATCCCAAATCTTCACCCATCTCTCCACCCAAAAACCACCACCAACACCACAAACCTCTCCAAGACACCTGAATCCCAAGTCTCCACCCAACTCTTGACACAAAATTCAGAATCAAGGCTGGATCACCCAACTCTCGACCCAAAAAATTGGAATTCTGGAATCACAGCCCCAATCCAAGACTCCCATCGTCCCAAACCTCCCCACACTCTCTCCCGCCCCGGCAGCGTGAAGCCGGCCAGCCCGGCCAAGCGGCCCAAGAAGGAGGCGGTGGACGAGGAGCTGCACCCCGAGCACTACCGCAAATACTCCGAGTACATCAAGGGCAGCAACCTGGACGCGCCGGAGCCGTTCCGCGTCGGCCGCATCAAGAGCATCTTCTGCAGCCTGCGCGGCAACGGCAAGCCCAACGAGAGCGACATCCGCCTGGCCATCTACAAGTTCTACAGGTGAGCCAGGGGGCTTTTTTTGGGGTTTTCTGGGGGGTTTGGGAGGGTTTGAGTTGATGGTTGTTGAGTTGTTGGGGGTTTTGGATGGTTGGAGTTGGTGGTTGTTGGGGTTTTTGGGGTGCACGGCAATGGCAAACCCAACGAGAGCGACATCCGCCTGGCCATCTACAAGTTCTACAGGTGAGCCAGGGGGCTTTTTTTGGGGTTTTCTGGGGGGTTTGGGAGGGTTTGAGTTGATGGTTGTTGAGTTGTTGGGGGTTTTGGATGGTTGGAGTTGGTGGTTGTTGGGGTTTTTGGGTTTTTGGGGTGCTGGCAACGGCAAGCCCAACGAGAACGACATCCGCCTGGCCATCTACAAGTTCTACAGGTGAGCCAGGGGGGCTTTTTGGGGGGTTTTCTGGGGGGGTTTGGGAGGGTTTGAGTTGATGGTTGTTGAGTTGTTGGGGGTTTTGGATGGTTGGAGTTGGTGGTTGTTGGGGTTTTTTGGGTTTTTGGGGGTGCTGGCAACGGCAAGCCCAACGAGAACGACATCTGCCTGGCCATCTACAAGTTCTACAGGTGAGCCAGGGGGCTTTTTGGGGGTTTTCTGGGGGGTTTGGGAGGGTTTGAGTTGATGGTTGTTGAGTTGTTGGGGGTTTTGGATGGTTGGAGTTGGTGGTTGTTGGGGTTTTTTGGGTTTTTGGGGTGCGGCAACGGCAAGCCCAACGAGAACGACATCTGCCTGGCCATCTACAAGTTCTACAGGTGAGCCAGGGGGCTTTTTTGGGGGTTTTCTGGGGGGTTTGGGAGGGTTTGAGTTGATGGTTGTTGAGTTGTTGGGGGTTTTGGATGGTTGGAGTTGGTGGTTTTTGGGGTGCGCTGACAACGGCAAGCCCAACGAGAGTGAGATCCAACTGGCCATCTACAAGTTCTACAGGTGAGCAGAGGGGGTTTTGAGGGTTTTCTGGGGGGGGTTTGGGAGGGTTGGAGTTGATGGTTGTTGAGTTGTTGGGGGTTTTGGATGGTTGGAGTTGGTGGTTGTTGGGGTTTTTGGGGTGCACGGCAATGGCAAACCCAACGAGAGCAACATCCGCCTGGCCATCTACAAGTTCTACAGGTGAGCCAGGGGGATTTTTTTGAGGTTTTCTGGGGGGTTTGGGAGGGTTGGAGTTGATGGTTGTTGGGTTTTTTTGGGTTTTTGGGGTGCGCGGCAACGGCGAACCCAACGAGAGTGAGATCCAACTGGGGACCTACAAGTTCTACAGGAGAGCCAGGGGGCTTTTTTGGAGGGGTTTTGAAGGGTTGGACTTGGTGGTTGTTGGGGGTTTTGGGGTTTTTGAGGTTTAGGGGATTGGAGTTGGTGGTTGTTGAGTTTTTTTGGGGTGTTGGAGGGTTGGAGTTGGTGGTTGTTGGGGGTTTTGGAGTTTTGGGGGTTTTTTGGAGCTCTGGATGAGTTCCTGGAGGTCTGGATGGTTGTTTTTGGAGTTCTGGATGAGTTTTTTGGAGCTCTGGATGGTTTCATGGAGCTCTGGCTGAGTTTCTGTAGGTCTGGATGAGTTTTTTTGAGCTCTAACTGAATTCCTGCACTTTTCCTGATCTCTGTATGAATTTTTGCAGCTCTGCCCACCCCATGAACAAAACCAAATCACACATTCCCACCTCCAGCTCAAACCCAACACCCAAACCCCTTTCCCCAACTCCAACCGTGCCAACCCCCACATCCCATTTTTTCATTTCCTTCCCCAATTTTTTTGGTTTTTTGGGCAATTCCCAGACCAGAGAACACCCACAAATCCACCAAGGCCAGTTACCACGCCGACATCAACCTGCTGTACTGGAGTGACGAGGAGGCGACGGTGGAATTCCGGGCGGTGCAGGGGAGGTGCTCGGTGCTCTACGGGGAGGATCTGCAGCAGAGCATCCAGGAGTACTCCATGGGGGGCAGTGACAGGTTCTACTTCCTGGAGGTGAGGATTTGGGGGTCCTGGGGGGGTTACAGGGGATCCTGGAGGGTGGGGACAGCAGGGGTCAAAGATGGAGACACCAGGAACTAAGAGAAGTTGGGGTTTGGGGTGGTTTTTTGTGGTTTGGGGTTGGTTCTGGATGAGTTCCTGGGGGTCTGGATGAGTTTCCCAGGGTCTGAAAATGGTTCTTGGAGGTCTGGAAGGGATTCCTGGAGGTCTGGATGAGTTCCTGGGGGTTTGAAGACTCCAAGGATGGAGTGAAGTTGGGCTTTGGGGAGGTTTTCCATAGAGGAGTTGGGTTTGGGATTGGTTCTGGATGAGTTCCTGGAGGTCTGGATGAGTTTTTGGAGGTTTGGATCAGTTTTTTAGAGGTCTGGAGACCCCAGAACCCCCATTTTTCTCTATCCATGGTGTCTCTAGATGGGTTTGCCATGGAGGGGATGCATTTGGGGCCACTTCCAACATTTTAAGAAACAAATCTTGGATATGAATCCAGAATTCTGGGGTATGGATGAGTTCCTGGAGGTCTGGAGACCCCAGGGATGAAGGGAGGTTGGAGGGTTTTTTCCCAAATCCTGGGGATATTTTTTTTTGTTTTTTGTTTTTTGTTTTTTGTTTTTGTTTTTGTTTTTGTTTGGTTTGGTTTGGTTTGGTTTGGTTTTGTTTTTTTTTCAATCCCAAATCCTGAGGATTTTAATTTTTTTTATTTTGTTTTTCCCCCTCCCCAGGCTTATAATGCCAAAACCAAGAGCTTTGAGGATCCTCCCAACCACGCCCGGAGCTCTGGGAACAAAGGGAAGGGGAAGGGGAAAGGGAAAGGTGAGGCTGGAAAAGGTGGAAATGGGGTGGGAAATTAGTGGGAAAAGGGAGAAAAAAGGTGTGGAAAATTGGGTGAGAAAAAGGCAGAAAAAAAGGTTGGAAAAGGGGCAGAAAAAGGGTGGAAATGGGGCTGGAAATAGGGTGGGAAAAGGGCTGGAAATGGGGTGGAAAAAGGGGCTGGAAAATCAGGGATGGAAAATAGGAAAAAAAGGAGCAGAAAAGGGACTGGGAGGTGATGGATTACTGGAGGAGGAGGAGGAGGAAGAGCAGATGATGAGGAAGAGGAGGAGCAGAGAATGAAGAGGAACAGGGAAAGAGGAGGAGGAAGAGCAGGAAATGAGGAGAATGAGGATAAGGATGAGGATGAGGATGAGGATGAGGATGAGGATGAGGATGAGGATGAGGATGTGGTGAGGATGAGGATGGGATGAGGATGAGGATGAGGATGAGGATGTGGTGAGGATGAGGATGAAGATTAGGGTGGGATGAGGATGAGGATGAGGATGAAGATGAGGATGGGATGATGAGGATGAAGAGCAGGCAGTGCCCATCCCTGTTTCTCCAGGCAAAGGCAAAGGCAGAGCCCCAGGCTCGGAGCAGGAGCAGAGGATGAGGATGAAGATTAGGATGGGATGAGGATGAGGATGAGGATGAGGATGAGGATGAGGATGAAGATGAGGATGGGATGATGAGGATGAAGAGCAGGCAGTGCCCATCCCTGTTTCTCCAGGCAAAGGCAAAGGCAGAGCCCCAGGCTCGGAGCAGGAGCAGAGGATGAGGATGGGATAAGGATTAGGATGGGATTAGGATGGGCTGAGGATGAGGATGAGGATGAGGATAAGGATGAAGAGCAGGCAATGCCCATCCCTGTTTCTCCAGGCAAAGGCAAAGGCAGAGCCCCAGGCTCGGAGCAGGAGCAGAGGATGAGGATGGGATAAGGATTAGGATGGGATTAGGATGGGCTGAGGATGAGGATGAGGATAAGGATGAAGAGCAGGCAATGCCCATCCCTGTTTCTCCAGGCAAAGGCAAGGGCAGAGCCCCGGGCCCCGAGCAGGAGCCGGAGCCGGCGCCGGCGCCGCCCAAGCTGCGCACGCTGGACGTGTTCTCCGGCTGCGGGGGGCTCTCGGAGGGGTTCCACCAGGCAGGTGAGATGGGGATGGGAGAGGGATGGGAGGGGCCTGGGGGGCAGCAGATGGGCTGGGCAGGGGCTGTGCCAGGCTCTGGGCACTGCTGGTCGTTGCCAGTGCCCATCCCAGTGCCCATCCCAGTGCCCAACACTGGCTATTCCCACCTGGCACTGACCATTCCCAGTGCCCATTCCCACCTAGCACTCACCATTGCCAGTGTCCATCCCAGTGCCCACCCCACCCATCCCAGTGCCCATCCCAGTGCCCATTCCCACCTGGCACTGACCATCCCAATGCCCATCCCAGTGCTCACCTCACCCATCCCAGTGCCCACTCCCAACTGGCACTGACCATTCCCAGTGCCCATCCCAGTGTCCATTCCCACCTGGCACTGACCATTCCCAGTGCCCATTCCCACCTAGCACTCACCATTGCCAGTGTCCATCCCAGTGCCCACCCCACCCATCCCAGTGCCCATCCCAGTGCCCACTCCCAACTGGCACTGACCATCCCAGTGCCCATTCCAGTGCCCATCCCAGTACCCATTCCCACCTGGCACTGACCATTCCCAGTGTTCATCCCAGTGCCAATCCCAGTGCCCATCTCACCCCTGTGCCCATTCTCAGGAGTCTCAGAGACACTCTGGGCCATCGAGATGTGGGAGCCGGCGGCGCAGGCGTTCCGCCTCAACAACCCCAGTGCCAGCCCCAGTGTCCATCCCAGTGCCAATCCCAGTCCCAGTGCCAATCCCAGTGCCAATCCCAGTGCCAATCCCAGTGCCCATCTCACCCCTGTGCCCATCTCACCCCTGTGCCCATTCTCAGGAGTCTCAGAGACGCTCTGAGCCATCGAGATGTGGGAGCCGGCGGCGCAGGCGTTCCGCCTCAACAACCCCAGTGCCAACCCCAGTGTCCATCCCAGTGCCAATCCCAGTCCCAGTGCCAATCCCAGTGCCCATCTCACCCCTGTGCCCATTCTCAGGAGTCTCAGAGACACTCTGGGCCATCGAGATGTGGGAGCCGGCGGCGCAGGCGTTCCGCCTCAACAACCCCGGCAGCACGGTGTTCACCGAGGACTGCAACGTGCTGCTCAAGCTGGTGATGGCGGGCGAGAAAACCAATTCCCTGGGCCAGAAGCTGCCCCAGAAGGGCGACGTGGAGATGCTCTGTGGGGGCCCCCCCTGCCAGGGCTTCAGCGGCATGAACCGCTTCAACTCCCGCACCTACTCCAAGTTCAAGAACTCCCTGGTGGTCTCCTTCCTCAGGTGGGTGGGGTGGGGTTATTTTTGGGGTGTCTGACCTCATTTGGTGTCTCTTGGCGGGTGTGGAGAGGATTTTTGGGGTGTGACCCCATCCAGTGTCCCCTGCTGAAGATTTTTGGGGTGTGACCCTGTCTGGTGTCTCCTCATGGCGGTGGAGATGATTTTTGGGGGATCAGATCCTGTCTGATGTCTCCTGGTGGGTGTGGAGATGATTTTTGGGGAGTGACTCCATCCAGTGTCCCCTGGTGGGGATTTTTGGGGTGTGACCCCATCCAGTGTCCCCTGGTGGGGATTTTTGGGATGTGACCCCATCCAGTGCCCCCTGCTGAAGATTTTTGGGGTGTGACCCCATCCAGTACCCCTTGATGAGGATTTTTGGGGTGTGTGACCCCATCCAGTGTGCCTGCTTAGGATTTTTGGGGTGTGACCCCACCCAGTGTCCCCTGCTGAGGATTTTTGGGGTGTCCCCTGTCCCCACCCCTCTGTCCCCTCAGTTACTGCGATTATTACCGGCCGCGCTTCTTCCTGCTGGAGAACGTCCGGAATTTCGTCTCCTTCAAGAGATCCATGGTGCTGAAGCTGACCCTGCGCTGCTTGGTGCGCATGGGCTACCAGTGCACCTTCGGGGTGCTGCAGGTGGGGTCCCCAGGGCTCCTTTTGGGGTGAAAACCCCAGTTCTGGCACCCTGAGAAACCTTGGTTGGGTTGTTCCTTGGGGGGCGTTCCCAGAGGAGTTGGCGGTTGGGAATCGGGCGATGGTCGGTTGGTCAGTTGGGCATTCAAGGGAGGGAGAGACCTCTTGGTGGCTTTGGGGACATCCCCAGAGGTGACAGGCCCTCCAAAGACCCATTCAACCCCTGGGGTGGCTTTGGGGACGTTCCTCAGGAATTGTCCCCTCCAAGGACCAAATTGACCCCTTGGTGGCTTTGGGGACATTCCCATATGTGAAAGGTCCTCCAAAGGATCAAGTGACCCCTTGGATGGCTTTGGGGACATTCCCACCCTGTCCCTCAGGAATTGTCCCCTCCAAAGACCAAATTGACCTCTTGGTGGCTTTGGGGACATTCCCACCCCATTCCTTAGGAACTGTCACCTCCAAGAACCCTGGGGTGGCTTTGGGAACATTCCCGCAGGTGACAGGTCTTCCAAAGACCCAGGTGACCCCTGGGGTGGCTTTGGGGACATTCCTACCCCATCTCTGAGGAATTGTCCCCTCCAAGGACCAAATTGACCCCTTGGTGGGTTTGGGGACATTCCCAGAGGTGACAGGCCCTCCAAAGACCCATTCAACTTCCGGGGTGGTTTTGTGGACATTCCCATTCTGTCCCTAAGGAATTGTCCCCTCCAAAGGAGGGACTGATGCCTTTGGTGGGTTTGGGGACATTCCCAGAGGTGACAGCTCCTCCAAAGACCCAGTTGACCCCTGGGGTGGCTTTGGGGACGCTCCACCCCATCTCTGAGGAATTGTCCCCTCCAAGGACCCAATTGACCCCTTGGTGGCTTTGGGGACATCCCCAGAGATGACAGCTCCTCCAAAGACCCAAATGATCCCTTGGAGTGGCCTTGGGGCCATCCCCACCCCCCACGGTGTCCCCACGGCGTCGCTGTCCCCGTCCCCAGGCCGGGCAGTACGGCGTGGCGCAGACGCGGCGCCGCGCCATCGTGCTGGCGGCGGCGCCGGGCGAGAAGCTGCCCATGTTCCCCGAGCCCCTGCACGTGTTCGCCCCCCGCGCCTGCCAGCTCAGCGTGGTGGTGGACGACAAGAAATTCGTCAGCAACATCACGCGGTGAGGGTCGGGGAACCGGCACCGGGAACCGGCACTTGGGGATCGGGCGTTGTTTGGTTTGGGAATTTGGGCTTGGGAATTTGGCACTGGGTGATTGAGCATTGGGAGTTTGGTTTGATTTGGCACTTGGGGAGTTTGGTTTGGGAATTTGGCACTGGGGTTGAGCATTTGGGGAGTTTTGAATTGGTAACTTTGGGAATTTGACACTTGGGATTGGGTGTTCGGGATTCCAGTTTGGGAATTTTGGTTTGGGAATTCGGCGCTTGAGGATTGGGAATTTGGGGAGTTTGGTTTAGAATTTGGCGCTCGGGGATTGGACGTTGCTTGGTTTGGGAATTTGGGTTTAGGAATTTGGCACTGGGGAATTGAGTGTTGTTTGGTTTGAGAATTTCTCTTTGGAAATTCGCACTTGGGGATTGGGCGTTGTTTGGTTTGGGAATTCCGAGTTGGGAATTTCAAGTCGGGAATTTTGGTGTTGGGAATTCCCAGTTGGGAATTTTGGTTTGGGAATTCGGCGCTTGGGGATTGGGAATTTGAGGAGTTTGGTGTGGGAATTCCAAGCTGGGAATTCCAGGGTGGGAATTGCAAGTTGGGAATTCTGGATTGGAAATTCCTGGGTGTGAATTCCAGGTTGGGCATTCCAAGTTGGGAATTCCAGGTTGGGAACTCCAGTTTGAGAATTCCAGGTTGGGAGATCTGAGTTGGGAATGCCAAGTTGGGAATTCCAGTTTGAGAATTCTGGGTTGGGAATTCCAGGGTGGGAATTCCAGGGTGGGAATTCCAAGTTGGGAATTCCGAGCTGGGACTCCCATCCCTCAGGACGTACTCGGGGCCGTTCCGCACCATCACCGTGCGCGACACCATGTCGGACCTGCCCGAGATCCGCAACGGCGCCTCGGCACTGGAGATCTCCTACAACGGCGAGCCCCAGTCATGGTTCCAGCGCCAGATCCGCGGCTCCCAGTACCAGCCCATCCTCAGGGACCACATCTGCAAGGTGGGGACGGCGCCGGGTCCGCCAGATCCACCGGATCCCACCGGATCCACCGGGATCGGGGCGAGGGAGCAGCCCCAGGGCGGCCGTGCCCAAAATGGGGATGGGGGAGGTTTGGGAATGGAGATTTTGGGAATGGTGGAGTTTGGACACCAATGGTTGGACACCCAACGTCCCCCAATGATCCCCAAAATCCCCCAATGGTCCCCAACGTCACCCAGTGTCCCCTGGTGATGTCCAACATCCCCCAATCATCCCCAACACCCCACAGTGATCCCCAATGCCCCCCAGTTGTCCCAAATGATCCCCAAGTGTCCCCAACATCCCCCAGTCATCCTCAACATTCCCCAGTTGTCCCCAACGAACTTCAATTGTCCGTCCTCAAAATCCCCCAGTTGTCCCTGAACACCTCCCAATTGTCTCAAATTCTCCCCAACATCCCCCAGTTGTCCCCAACACCCCACAATGATCCCCAACACACCCCAACTGTCCCCACCCCCCAATGATCCCAAACACCCTCCAACTGTCTCCAACATCCTCCAGTTGTCCCCAACATCAGCCAATGTCCTCTGGTGGTATCCAACATCCCCCCAGTTGTCCCCAATGGCCCCTAATGATCCCCAAACCCCTCAGTTGTCCCCAGTGGTCCCCAATGTCCCCCAGTGGTCCCCAACGCCCCCAATTGTCCTCAATTTTTCCCAGTTATCCCCAATTGTTCCCAACATGCCCCAGTTGCCCCCACACCCTCAACTGTCCCCACACTGTCCCCGCTCCCCCCAATGATCCCCAACACCCCCATTGTCCCCACACTGTCCCCGCTCCCCGCGGTGACGCTGGGCCGGCTCGGCAGGACATGAGCGCGCTGGTGGCGGCGCGGATGCGGCACATCCCGCTGGCGCCGGGCTCCGACTGGCGGGACCTGCCCAACATCGAGGTGCGGCTGTCGGACGGCACCAGCACCCGCAAGCTGCGCTACACCCACCACGAGCGCAAGAACGGCCGCAGCAGCTCGGGCGCCCTGCGCGGCGTCTGCTCCTGCGCCGAAGGTGGGTGACGGAATCCAGAAACTCCCCGGCGCCGGGAGGGTTTTGCTTGTTTTTCCTGTGAAATTTTTGGGTTTTTGGTGGTTTTTTTTGGCGTTTCTCAGGGAAGCCGTGCGACCCGGCGGACCGGCAGTTCAACACGCTGATCCCCTGGTGCCTCCCGCACACCGGGAACCGGCACAACCACTGGGCCGGGCTGTACGGGCGGCTGGAGTGGGACGGCTTCTTCAGCACCACCGTCACCAACCCCGAGCCCATGGGCAAGCAGGTGGGGCGGGGCAGGCGCGGGCGTGACCGGCGGGTTGGGCTCGGGGGTGTGGTCAGTGGTGCTAGCCATTGGTGGTGGTCAGTGGTCATTGTTGTCCCAACCATCAGTGGTGGTCAATGGTCATCATTGTCCCAACCATTGGTGGTGGTCAGTGGTCATCGTTGTCCAAACTGTTGGCCAATGGCCACTGTTCCCCAATGGTCATGGTGTCTCCAGTGGTCACCAATAGTTGGGTTTGGTGGTCACCAACATCTGCAGGGTTTGGTTAGGTGGTCACCAATGACCCAAGGGTTGGTCTGGTGATCATCAATACCCCCAGTGGTTGAGTTTGGTGGTCTCCAATGTCCAATGGTTGGGTTGGATGGTCTCCAATGCCCAGCAGTTGGATTTGATGGTCATCAGTGTCCCAATGGTTGGGTTTGTTGGTCACCAATGTCCCAAGGGTTGGGTCTGGTGGTTACCAATGATCCAAGGGTTGGGTTTGAAGGTCATCAATGACCCAAGGGTTGGGTGGTCACCAATGTCCCAATGGTTGGGTTTGTTGGTCACCAATGACCCAAGGGTTGGGTTTGTTGGTCACCAATGACCCAAGGGTTGGGTTTGATGGTCATCAATGACCCAAGGGTTGGGTTGGGTGGTCACCAGTGTCCCAAGGTTGGGTCACCGATGTCCCTCAGTCGCCAGCGGTGCCGGTGCCGTTGCAGGGCCGGGTGCTGCACCCCGAGCAGCACCGCGTGGTCAGCGTGCGGGAGTGCGCGCGCTCCCAGGGCTTCCCCGACACCTACCGGCTCTTCGGCAACATCCTGGACAAGCACCGCCAGGTGGGTGGCACGGCGGTGTCCCCCTGTCCTGTGTCCCTCTGTCCCGTGTCCTTCTGTCCCCAGTGTCCCCCTGTCCTGTGTCCCTCTGTCCCCAGTGTTCCAGTGTCCCCTGAGTCCTGCTGTCCTCAGTGTCCCCACTGTCCCTCTGTCCCACATCCCCTGTCCCTCTGTCCCTCTGTCCCCTGTCCCACATCCCGTGTCCCCTGTCCCAGGTGGGGAACGCGGTGCCCCCTCCCCTGGCCAAGGCCATCGGGCTGGAGATCAAGGCCTGCGCTGTGGCCAAACTGCGCCAGGACTCGGCCGGTGAGTGACCCCTCAGTGACCCTCAGTGACCCCCAGTGACCCCTCACTGTCCCCAGGGTGTCCCCTCAGTGTCACCCCCCCTGTCCCCTCCAGGGCCGCGCGTGGCGCCGCAGGAGCCGATGGAAGCGACGGCCTGAGCTGGGCCTGGGCCTGGGCCAGGGCCTGGGCCTGAGCTGAGCCTGGGCCTGGGCCTGAGCTGAGCCCTGAGCTGGGCTGAGCCTGGGCCTGGGCCTGAGCTGAGCCTGGGCCTGAGCTGGGCCTGACCCTGAGCCTGGGCCTGGGCCTGAGCTGGGCCTGGGCCTGAGCTGGGCCTGACCCTGAGCCTGAGCCTGGGCCTCGGCCCGGCCTGAGCTGGGCCTGAGCTGGGGCCTGACCCTGACCCTGAGCCTGAGCTGGGCCTAAGCTGGGCCTAAGCTGGGCCTGGGACACGGAGACGCCGGGGGAGGGGCCAGGCTGAGCTGGGGATGGCTTTGGCTTTTTGCTTTGCTTTAAATTTTTTTTGGTTTTTTTTTCACTTTTTCTTCTCTTTTATTTTTCCCAATTTTTCTCTTTTTTTCCTTATTTTTTCTGGTTTTTTTTCTATTTTTTTTCTATTTTCTCTTTTTTCCCTATTTTTTCTTTTTTTCCTGTTTTTTCTCTTTTTTCCTCTCTTTTTCTATTTTTTCCTTCTATTTTTTTCTCTTCTTTTTTTTTTTTTTTTCCTTTTTTTCCTATTTTTCCTATTGTATCTTTTTTTTCTTAATTTTTCTCTTCTTTTTCCTATTTTTTCTCTTTTTTTTCCTATTTTTTCTTTTTTTTTGCCCTTTATTTCTCCCCTCCTTTACATCCCTTGCCTTATTTCTCGTTTTACCCCTTTTTCATCTTTTTATCCCCTCTTTTTAATTTTTAACCCCTTCTTTTCCCCTTGGCTTTTAAAATTTTTTTCCCTGCTTTGTTTTTTGTTCTGGATTTTTTTCTGATTTTTCCTCTTTTTCTTTTAAAAAAAGATCTTTATTTTTCCAGTTTTGCTTTTGATTATTTTAATTTTTTTAAAATTCCCTCCCTCTGCGCTCTCTGTGCTGCTCCAACCCCCTCAGGGCCCGGGCGCCACTCCCCCGTTTTTATCGCATTGTACCGAACCCCCCGCGGCCGCTTTGTACAAGGTGGAACTCGATACTTTATGTAGTTTTTATATGTTGTAATATTTCTTCGAATAAATCGCGCCTATAAGTTATAAACAATTCTCTCCCGCCGCGCTACGAGTAGGCCGCGGGCCTCATAGAGACGTTGCTTAGCAACCGCTTCCCGCCATGCCCCGCGCGCGGGGCGTTTCCCGCCTCCCCCGCCGGAAGTGACGCGCGCCGGCCGGAAGTGGCGAGCGGCCTTTCCGGTGTGGCGGCGTGAGGGCGGCGGAGGCGATGCCGACCGGGGATTACGAGTGAGGGGAGGGAACGGCGGGATCGGCGCCGGGAACGGCGGCGGAAAATTGGGGCTGGGAAGCGGGATCGGCGGCGGGAGGGGGTGGGGGGTGGGTCGGGAGCGGCGGGGGGGCGTAGCGGGGGCAGCGGGCCTGAGGCTGTGAGGGAGGATCGGGAACGGGAATGGGAACGGGATCGGGAACGGGAACCGGGAGCTGGAATGGGAACGGGATCGGGAACCGGGATCCGGAACGGGGATCGGGAACCGGGATCCGGAACGGGAATGGGAACGGGATCGGGAACGGGATCCGGGGCCTGGCGGGGGCCGCTCGGGGCGGGAGGGATCCCCCGGTTGTGGGCCCGGAGCTCCCGATCCGGTGTCCCGGAGATCCTGGGGGGCTTCAGGCGGGGCTGTGGCCGGGAGGGGAAGGGGACGGCGGGGGAGGGACACTGGGGACAGGGACACTGAGGGTGGCACAGGGAGGGGACACAGAGGAACACTGAGGGGTGGCACAGGGAGGGGACATGAGGGGACACTGAGGGTGGCACCAGGACAGGAGGGACACTGAGGGTGGCACAGGGAGGAACACAGGGACACTGAGGGTGGCACAGGGGAGGGACACAGGGACACTGAGGGTGGCACCAGGAGGGAACACAGGGACACTGAGGGTGGCACCAGGGACAGGGACACAGGGACACTGAGGGTGGCACCAGGAGGGGACACACGGACACTAAGGGTGGCACTAGGACAGGAGGGACACTGAGGGTGGCACAGAGAGGGACACAGGGACACTGAGGGTGGCACCAGGGAGGGGACACAGGAGCACTGAGGGTGGCACAGGGGAGGGGACACAGGGACACTGAGGGGTGGCACAGGGGAGGGGACACAGGGACACTGAGGGTGGCACTAGGGACAGGAGGGACACTGAGGGTGGCACAGAGGGGGACACAGGGAACACTGAGGGTGGCACAGGGGAGGGGACACAGGAACACTGAGGGTGGCACAGGACAGGGACACTGAGGGTGGCACCAGGACAGGAGGGACACTGAGGGTGGCACAGAGAGGGGACACAGGAACACTGAGGGTGGCACAGAGAGGGGACACAGGAACACTGAGGGTGGCACCAGGACAGGCGGAGGACACTGAGGGTGGCACCAGGACAGGAGGGACACTGAGGGTGGCACAGGAGGGGACACAGGAACACTGAGGGTGGCACCAGGAGGGGACACAGGGACACTGAGGGTGGCACCAGGGAGGGGACACAGGGACACTGAGGGTGGCACTGAGGGGACACAAGGACAGGACAGGTGGGTCTGAGGCCGCTCTGTCCCCACAGCTCCAAGCCCAGCTGGGCTGACCAGGTGGAGGAGGAGGGAGGAGAGGATGGTGAGTGACACCTGGGACACCTGTCGGGGGTGGCACCTGGGACACCTGTGGGGGTGGCACCTGTGGGACCTGGGACACCTGTGGGGGTGGCACCTGTGTCCTTTGGGACAGAGTCGTTCCAGGGGCTGGGCAAGGCTGGGGTGACTTACCCAGGTGAGAGGGGTCACCTGTGCCCAGGTGAGGCTGTACCTGGCCCAGGTGAGGCTTTACCTGTGCCCAGGTGAGGGGGTGGTTCTGGGATACCTGAGCCCAGGTGAGGTTTTACCTGGCTCAGGTGAGGCTGTACCTGGCCCAGGTGAGGCTGTACCTGGCCCAGGTGAGGGCTTTTACCTGGCTCAGGTGAGGCTGTACCTGGCCCAGGTGAGGCTGTACCTGGCCCAGGTGAGGCTGTACCTGGCCCAGGTGAGGTTTTACCTGAGCCCAGATGAGGCTGTATCTGGCCCAGGTGAGGTTTTACCTGGCCCAGGTGAGGTTTTACCTGAGCCCAGGTGAGGTTTTACCTGGCTCAGGTGAGGCTGTACCTGGCCCAGGTGAGGTTTTACCTGGCTCAGGTGAGGCTGTACCTGGCCCAGGTGAGGCTGTACCTGGCCCAGGTGAGGTTTTACCTGAGCCCAGGTGAGGCTGTACCTGGCCCAGGTGAGGCTGTACCTGGCCCAGGTGAGGTTTTACCTGGCCAGGTGAGGTTTTACCTGGCCCAGGTGAGGGGGTGGTTCTGGGATACCTGAGCCCAGGTGAGGTTTTACCTGAGCCCAGGTGAGGTTTTACCTGGCCCAGGTGAGGTTTTACCTGGCTCAGGTGAGGCTGTACCTGGCCCAGGTGAGGCTGTACCTGGCCCAGGTGAGGCTGTACCTGGCCCAGGTGAGGTTTTACCTGGCCCAGGTGAGGTTTTACCTGGCTCAGGTGAGGCTGTACCTGGCCCAGGTGAGGTTTTACCTGAGCCCAGGTGAGGCTGTATCTGGCCCAGGTGAGGCTGTACCTGGCCCAGGTGAGGTTTTACCTGGCTCAGGTGAGGCTGTACCTGGCCCAGGTGAGGTTTTACCTGAGCCCAGGTGAGGTTTTACCTGAGCCCAGGTGAGGCTGTACCTGGCCCAGGTGAGGCTGTACCTGGCCCAGGTGAGGTTTTACCTGGCCCAGGTGAGGTTTTACCTGGCCCAGGTGAGGTTTTACCTGGCCCAGGTGAGGCTGTACCTGGCCCAGGTGAGGTTTTACCTGGCTCAGGTGACCCCACCTGTCCCCAGACAAGGTCATCACCAGCGAGCTGCTGAAGGACCTGCCCCTGCCCGGGGTCCTGGGAGGCCCCTCCAGCGCTGAGGCCGAGCTGCTCAAGGGAGGTGAGGCTGGGACACACCTGGGGACACCTGGGGGTACCTGAGACACACCTGGGGACACCTGGGACACACCTGGGGACACCTGGGGGGTACCTGAGACACACCTGGGACACACCTGGGGACACCTGGGACACACCTGGGGGTACCTGAGACACACCTGGGGACAACACCTGGGGACACACCTGGGGACACACCTGAGGGGTACCTGAGACACACCTGGGGACACCTGGGACACACCTGGGGGACACCTGTGAGACACACCTGGGGGACACCTGGGGGGTACCTGAGACACACCTGGGGACACCTGGGACACACCTGGGGGTACCTGGGGCACAGCCCTGGGGACACCTGGGACACACCTGGGGACACCTGGGGGGTACCTGAGACACACCTGGGACACAGCTGGGGACACCTGGGGGTACCTGAGACACACCTGGGGACACCTGGGGACACACTTGGAGACACCTGGGGGGTACCTGAGACACACCTGGGGACACCTGGGACACTGAGCACTTGGGGGTACCTGAGACACACCTGGGGACACCTGGGGGTACCTGAGACACACCTGGGGGGTAAGAACACATCTGGGGGTACCTGGGACACACCTGGGGACACCTGAGACACACCTGGGGACACCTGGGGGTACCTGAAACACACCTGGGGGGTAAGAACACATCTGGGCATACCTGGGGCACACCTGGGATGCATTTGGGGGAGGGACACACCTGGGACACACTTGGCCACACTGTGGGCACACCTAGAGACATATCTGGGGACACGTGGAACACCTGGGGACACCTGGGACACACCTTGGGGGGAAAAGGACACACCTGGGGCTCACCTGTGACACACCTGGGGCTCACCTGTGGCACACCTGGGGCTCACCTGTGGCTGTCCCCAGGGCCCCTCCCCTCCCCCAAGGAGGTCGTCAATGGCAACATCAAAACCATCACCGAGTACCGCGAGGAGGAGGACGGGCGCAAGGTCAAGGTGGGCACAGCTGGGCACAGGGGGCACCTGAACCCCGAACTTGGCACCTCTGGACCTCAAATTTGGCACCTGAACCCCAAATTTGGCACCTGAACCCCAAATTTGGCACCTGAGCTCCAGATCTGGCACCTCCGAAAACCAAATTTGGGACCTCTGAACCCCAAATTTGGCCCATGAGCTCTGTATTTGGCACCTGAACCCCAAATTGGGCACCTCTGAACCCCAAATTTTGCACCTCTGAACCCCAAATTTGGCCCCTGAGCTCTGTATTTGGCACCTGAAACCCATATTTGGCACCTCTGAAAACCAAATTTTGCACCTCTGAACCCGAGATTTGGCACCTGAGCTACGGATTTGGCACCAGCGATTCCCAAATTTGGCAACTCTGAACCCAAAATTTTGCACCTCTGAACCCTAGATTTGGCGCCTGAGCTACGGATTTGGCACCTGTGATTCCCAAATTTGGCCCCTGAGCTCTGTATTTGGCACCTGAAACCCAAATTTGGCACCTCTGATAACAAAATTTGGCACCTCTGAACCCGAGATTTGGCACTTGAGCTACGGATTTGGCACCTGTGATTCCCAAATTTGGCACCCTGAGCTCTGTATTTGGCACCTGAAACCCAAATTTGGCACCTCTGATAACAAAATTTGGCACCTCTGAACCCGAGATTTGGCACTTGAGCTACGGATTTGGCACCTGTGATTCCTAAATTTGGCACCTGAGCTCTGTATTTGGCACCTGAACCCAAATTTGGCACCTGAGCTCTGTATTTGGCACCTGAACCTCGAATTTGGCACTGGAGTTCCAGATTGGGCACCTCTGGACCCCAAATTTGGCACCTCTGAACCCCAAATTTGGCTCCTCAAGGGCTCAGGTGCTCCAGATGAGTCAAATTTGACACCTGAGCCCTAAAATGGGCACCTCTGAACCCCAAATTTGGCTTTTTTGGGATCAGGTGCTCCAAAAATTCCCCAAAATTGTCACCTGTGGATGCCAAATTTGGCGGGTTTTTGGGATCAAGTGTTCTAAGAAACCCCAAATTTGGATTTTTGGGATCAGGTCATCCAAGAATCCCCAAATTTGAGTTTTGCTCCCCAATCCTGAATTTTTTCATTCCCAGATCATCCGAACGTTCCGGATCGAGACCCGCAAAGCCTCCAAGGCCGTGGCCCGGCGCAAGGTGAGGGGAAAATGGGATTTACCTGGGAATGGGAAAAATGGGATTTACCTGGGAAGGGAAAAATGGGATTTATCTGGGAAAGGGAAAATGGGATTTACCTGGGAAGGGGAAAAATGGGATTTACCTGGGAATGGGGAAAAATGGGATTTATCTGGGAAGGGGAAAAATGGGATTTACCTGGGAAAGGGAAAAATGGGATTTACCTGGGAATGGGAAAAATGGGATTTACCTGGGAAGGGGAAAAATGGGATTTATCTGGGAAAGGGAAAAATGGGATTTACCTGGGAATGGGAAAATGGGATTTACCTGGGAAGGGGAAAATGGGATTTACCTGGGAAAGGGAAAAGGGGATTTACCTGGGAATGGGAAAATGGGATTTACCTGGGAAGGGGAAAATGGGATTTACCTGGGAATGGGGAAAAATGGGATTTACCTGGGAATGGGAAAAATGGGATTTACCTGGGAAGGGGAAAAATGGGATTTACCTGGGAATGGGGAAAAGGGGATTTACCTGGGAAAGGGAAAAAGGGGATTTACCTGGGAAGGGAAAATGGGATTTACCTGGGAATGGGAAAAGGGGATTTACCTGGGAATGGGATTTATCTGGGAAGGGGGATTTACCTGGGGAAGGGGGATTTATCTGAAAATGGGATTTACCTAAAAATGGGATTTACCTGGGGAAATGGGATTTACCTGGGAATGGGATTTACCTAAAATGGGATTTACCTGGGAATGGGATTTACCTAAAATGGGATTTACCTGGGAAGGGGAAAAATGGGATTTACCTGGGAATGGGAAAATGGGATTTACCTGGGAATGGGATTTACTTGAAAATGGGATTTACCTGGGAATGGGAAAATGGGATTTACCTGGGAAAGGGGAAAATGGGATTTACCTGGGGAAGGGGTTACCTGAAAATGGGATTTATCTGGGAAGGGGAAAATGGGATTTACCTGGGAATGGGAAAATGGGATTTACCTGGGAAGGGGAAAAATGGGATTTACCTGGGAAGGGGAAAATGGGATTTACCTGGGAAGGGGAAAATGGGATTTACCTGGGAATGGGAAAATGGGATTTACCTGGGAAGGGGAAAAATGGGATTTACCTGGGAATGGGAAAATGGGATTTACCTGGGAAGGGGAAAATGGGATTTATCTGGGAAGGGGAAAATGGGATTTATCTGGGAAGGGGAAAATGGGATTTACCTGGGAAGGGGAAAATGGGATTTACCTGGGAAGGGGAAAATGGGATTTATCTGGGAATGGGAAAATGGGATTTACCTGGGAAGGGGAAAATGGGATTTACCTGGGAAGGGGAAAAATGGGATTTACCTGGGAATGGGAAAATGGGATTTATCTGGGAAAGGGAAAAATGGGATTTATCTGGGAAGGGGAAAAAGGGGATTTACCTGGGAAGGGGAAAATGGGATTTATCTGGGAATGGGAAAAATGGGATTTATCTGGGAATGGGAAAATGGGATTTATCTGGGAAAGGGAAAAATGGGATTTATCTGGGAAAGGGAAAAATGGGATTTATCTGGGAAAGGGAAAATGGGATTTACCTGGGAAGGGGAAAAAGGGGATTTACCTAGGAATGGGGAAAAGGGGATTTACCTGGGAATGGGAAAAAGGGGATTTACCTGGGAAGGGGAAAAATGGGATTTACCTGGGAAAGGGAAAAAGGGGATTTACCTGGGAATGGGATTTATCTGGGAAGGGGATTTACCTGGGAAGGGGATTTATCTGAAAATGGGATTTACCTAAAAATGGGATTTATCTAAAAATGGGATTTACCTGGGAAGGGGATTTACCTAAAAATGGGATTTACCTGGGAATGGGATTTACCTGGGAATGGGATTTACCTGAAAATGGGATTTACTTGAAAATGGGATTTACCTGGGAAGGGGAAAAATGGGATTTACCTGGGAATGGGGAAAAGGGGATTTACCCGGGAAGGGGATTTACCTGAAAATGGGATTTATCTAAAAATGGGATTTACTTGAAAATGGGATTTACCTGGGAAAGGGGAAAATGGGATTTATCTGGGAAGGGGATTTACCTGAAAATGGGATTTATCTAAAAATAGGATTTACCTGGGAATGGGATTTTTCTGGGAAGGGGATTTATCTGAAAATGGGATTTACCTAAAAATGGGATTTATCTAAAAATGGGATTTACCTGGGAAGGGGATTTATCTGAAAATGGGATTTACCTGAAAATGGGATTTACCTGGGAAAGGGAAAAATGGGATTTACCTGGGAATGGGATTTACCTGAAAATGGGATTTACCTGGGAATGGGGAAAAACATGGGGTTTACCTGAGAATGGGAAAAAGGGGATTTACTTGGGAATGGGAGAAAGGAGATTTACGTGGGAATGGGATTGACCTGAAAATGTGATTTACCTGAAAATGGGAAAAAGAGGATTTACCTGGGAATGGGGGAAAAAATGGGATTTACCTGGGAAGGAGGTTTACCTGAAAATGGGATTTACCTGAAATAGAATTTATCTAAAAATGGGATTTACCTGGAAATGGGATTTACCTGAAAACAGGAAAAATGGGAGTTACCTGAGAATGGGATTTACCTGGAAATGGTAAAATTGGGATTTTCAGGCTCCTTTTTCCCGTTTTTTTCCCCCAGAACTGGAAGAAATTTGGGAATTCGCAGTCTTAAGCAGTCTAAACGTAGCTCCATGACTGACCCGTGGATGCACGACTTTGTTCATGACCTTCATCACCAGCAAGGAGGTGAGGGACAGGTGGGACAGGTGAGGGACAGGTGAGACAGGTGGGACAGGTGAGAGACAGGTGGGACAGGTGTGGACAGGTGAGGGACAGGTGAGACAGGTGGGACGGAGGGACAGGTGGGACAGGTGGGACAGGTGAGGACAGGTGGGACAGGGTGGGACAGGTGAGAGACAGGTGAGACAGGTGAGGGACGGTGAGACAGGTGGACAGGTGGACAGGTGAGAGAGGGGACAGGTGGACAGGTGAGAGACAGGTGGGACAGGTGAGAGAGACAGGTGGACAGGTGGAGACAGGTGGGGACAGGTGAGACAGGTGGGACAGGTGAGACAGGGACAGGTGAGACAGGTGGGACAGGTGAGAGGTGGGACAGGTGAGGGACAGGTGGGACGGGTGACACAGGTGGGACAGGTGAGGGACAGGTGAGACACAAGTGGGGACAGGTGAGAGACAGGTGAGAGGTGAGGACAGGTGGGACAGGTGGAGAGAGACAGGTGGGACAGGTGAGACAGGTGGGACAGGTGAGACAGGTGGGAGAGACAGGTGGGACAGGGTGAGAGAGACAGGTGAGAGAGATGGGACGGGTGAGGGACAGGTGAGACAGGTGGGGACAGGTGAGAGACAGGTGAGAGAGGTGAGGGACAGGTGGGACAGGTGAGAGAGACAGGTGGGACAGGTGGACAGGTGAGACAGGTGAGGACAGGTGAGACAGGTGGGGACAGGTGAGACAGGTGAGAGAGGGTGAGGGACAGGTAGGACAGGTGAGAGACAGGTGGGACAGGTGAGACAGGTGGACAGGTGAGACAGGACAGGTGAGAGACAGGTGAGACAAGTGGGGACAGGTGGGACAGGTGAGAGAAGTGAGGGACAGGTGGGACAGGTGAGAGGTGAGACAAGTGGGGACAGGTGGGACAGCTGAGACAGGTGGGACAGGTGAGACAGGTGGAACGGGTGATACAGGTGAGGGACAGGTGAGACAGGTGTGCTCAGGTGTGTCCCAGGTGTGTCCATGTCCAGATGTGGGGGCTCAGGTGTGACTTCAGGTGTGTCCCTGCCCAGGTGTAGGAAGCCAAGTGTGTGTTCAGATGTGCTCAGGTGTGCTCAGATGTGTGCTCAGGCGTCCCCAGGTATACTCAGGTGTGTTCAGGTGTGTCCCCAGGTGTGCTCAGATGTGTGCTCAGGCGTCCCCAGGTATACTCAGGTGTGTTCAGGTGTACCCTCAGGTGTGCTCAGATGTGTGCCCAGGCCCCCTGAGGCATACCAGGTGTACCCAGGGTGTAACCCCCAGGTGCTCAGGTGTGTTTAGGTGTGTCCTCAGGTGTGTTCAGATGTGCTCAGGTGTTCTCAGGAGTATCCCCAGGTATATCCAGGTGTGTGTTCAGGTATTCCCACGTGTCCCCAGGTGTGCTCAGGTGTGTTCAGATGTGCTCAGGTGTCCCCAGCTGCCCCCAGGTACACTCAGGTGTGTCACCTGTCCCCCCCAGGACCTGAACTGCCAGGAGGAGGAGGATCCTGTTAGCATCCCTAGGTGTGCTCAGGTGTTCCCAGGTGCACTCAGGTGTGTGTTCAGGTATATCCAGGCATACCCAGGTGCACTCAGGTGTGTCACCTGTCCCCCCCAGGACCTGAACTGCCAGGAGGAGGAGGGCCCTGTTAGCATCCCTAGGTGTGCTCAGGTGTTCTCAGGTGCACTCAGGTGTGTGTTCAGGTATACCCAGGTGTGCTCAGGTGTGTCACCTGTCCCCCAGGACCTGAACTGCCAGGAGGAGGAGGGCCCTGTTAGCATCCCTAGGTGTGCTCAGGTGTTCTCAGGTGCACTCAGGTGTGTGTTCAGGTATATCCAGGCATACCCAGGTGCACTCAGGTGTGTCACCTGTCCCCCAGGACCTGAACTGCCAGGAGGAGGAGGGCCCTGTTAGCATCCCTAGGTGTGCTCAGGTGTTCTCAGGTGCACTCAGGTGTGTGTTCAGGTGCACTCAGGTGTGCTCAGGTGTTCTCAGGTGTGCTCAGGTGTGTGTTCAGGTATACCCAGGTGCACTCAGGTGCGCTCAGGTGTGTCCCCTGTCCCCCCCCAGATCTGAACTGCCAGGAGGAGGAGGACCCTGTTAGCATCCCTAGGTGTGCTCAGGTGTTCCCAGGTGCACTCAGATGTGTGTTCAGGTGCACTCAGGTGTGTCACCTGTCCCCCAGGACCTGAACTGCCAGGGAGGAGGGCCCTGTTAGCATCCCTAGGTGTGCTCAGGTGTGTGTTCAGGTATACCCAGGTGTGCTCAGGTGTCCCAAGTGTGGTCAGGTGTGTGTTCAGGTATATCCAGGGATACCCAGGTACACTCAGGTGTGCTCAGGTGTGTCACCTGTCCCCCCCAGGACCTGAACTGCCAGGAGGAGGGCCCTGTTAGCATCCCTAGCTGTGCTCAGGTGTTCCCAGGTGCACTCAGGTGTGTGTTCAGGTGCACTCAGGTGTGTCACCTGTCCCCCAGGACCTGAACTGCCAGGAGGAGGAGGGCCCTGTTAGGATCCCTAGGTGTGCTCAGGTGTTCTCAGGTGCACTCAGGTGTGTGTTCAGGTATACCCAGGTGTGCTCAGGTGTGCTCAGGTGTGTCACCTGTCCCCCAGGACCTGAACTGCCAGGAGGAGGAGGACCCCATGAACAAGCTCAAGGGCCAGAAGATCGTGTCCTGCCGCATCTGCAAGGGCGACCACTGGACCACGCGCTGCCCCTACAAGGACACGCTGGGGCCCATGCAGAAGGAGCTGGCTGAGCAGCTGGGGCTGTCCACGGGGGAGAAGGAGAAACTCCCGGGGGTAGGGGACCCCAAAATCCCAAATTTGGGGGAATTTTGGGAATTTTTCCTGATTTTTCCCCATTTTTGTTGGGTTATGTGGCCCCAAGGTCATCATGGTGGCCCCGCTGTTGTTGTGGTGGCCCCATGCAGAAGGAGCAGCTGGGGCTGTCCACGGGGGAGAAGGAGAAACTCCCAGGGGGTAGGGACCCCAAAATCCCAAATTTTGGGGAATTTTGGGAATTTTTCCTGATTTTTTCCCCCAGTTTTGTTGGGTTATGTGGCCCCAAGTTCATCATGGTGGCCCCGCTGTTGTTGTGGTGGCCCCATGCAGAAGGAGCAGCTGGGGCTGTCCACGGGGGAGAAGGAGAAACTCCCGGGGGGTAGGGACCCCAAAATCCCAAATTTTGGGGGAATTTTGGGAATTTTTCCCGATTTTTCCCCAGTTTTGTTGGGTTATGTGGCCCCAAGTTCATCATGGTGGCCCCGCTGTTGTTGTGGTGGCCCCGTGCAGAAGGAGCTGGCTGAACAGCTGGGGCTGTCCACGGGGGAGAAGGAGAAACTCCTGGGGGGTAGGGACCCCAAAATCCCAAATTTGGGGGAATTTTGGGAATTTTTCCCGATTTTCCCCATTTTTGTTGGGTTATGTGGTCCCAAGGTCACCGTGGTGGCCCCAGGCACAAGGAGCTCCACGGGGCCAAAAGGAGAAACTCCCAGGGGGTGGGGACCCAAATCCCAAATTTTGGGGGAATTTTGGGAATTTTTCCCCCTTTTTTTCACTTGTCTCACCTGTTCCTCACCTCTCTCACCTGTCCCATGTTCTCACCTGTCCCACATGTTGCCACCTGTCTCACCTGTTCTCACCTGTTCCCACCTGTCCGTCACCTTTTCCTCACCTCTCGCCTGTCCCCATCTGTCCTCACCTGTCTCTTACCTGTCTCACCTGTCCCCTGTCTCACCTGTCCCACCTCTCTCACCTGTCCCTCACCTCTCTTACCTGTCCCCACCTGTCCCACCTGTCTCACTTGTCCCACCTGTCCCCACCTGTCTCTCACCTGTCCCCTGTCTCACCTGCCCCCACCTGTGTCACCTCTCACCTGTCCCTCACCTCTCACCTGTTCTCACCTGTCCCCACCTGTGTCACCTCTCCCACCTGTCCCTCACCTCTCTCACCTGTCTCTCACCTGTCTCTCACCTGTCTCTCACCTGTCCCCTGTCTCACCTGTCCCATCTTTCTCACCTGTCCCACCTGTCCCTTATCTATCCTTCACCTGTCCCATCTCTCTCACCTGTCTCACCTGTCCCTTACCTGTCTCACCTGTCCCACCTGTCCCATCTCTCACCTGTCCCTCACCTGTCCCACCTGTCCCACTTCACCTGTCTTACCTGTCCCACCTCTTTCACCTGTCCCTCACCTGTCCCACCTGTCCTACATGTCTCACCTGTCCCATCTCTCTCACCTGTCCCACCTGTCCCATCTCTCTCACCTGTCCCACCTGTCCCACCTGTCCCACCTGTCCCTGCAGAGCCGGAGCCGGTGGCCGCCCAGGTGAGCAAGACGGGCAAGTACGCCCCGCCCAGCCTGAGGGACGGCGCCAGCCAGCGCTGGGGAGTCCATGCAGCCCAACCTGGGCCGGGGTGAGCACCTGGGGGGAAAAAACACACCTGGGCACACCTGAGGCTGTAAAAACACACCTTGGGGGAGAAAAACACACCTGGGCACACCTGGGGGGAAAACACACCTGGGGGGGAAACACACCTGGGGGAAAAACACACCTGGGGGGAAAAACACACCTGGGCACACCTGGGGAGGGGAAACACACCTGGGCACACCTGGGGGAAAAACACACCTGGGGAGTGGGAAACACACCCTGGGCACACCTGAGGGGGGAAAAAACACACCTGGGGGGAAAAACACACCTAGGCACACCTGGGGCTGTAAAAACACACCTGGGCACACCTGGGGGAAAAACACACCTGGGCACACCTGGGGGCTGTAAAAAACACACCTGGGGCACACCTGGGGAGGGGGAAACACACCTGGGGGGAAAACCACACCTGGGCACACCTGGGGGGGGAAAACACCTGGGCACACCTGAGGGCTGTAAAAACACACCTGGGCACACCTGGGGCTGTAAAAAACACACCTGGGCACACCTGGACAGGGGAAAAACACACCTGGGCACACCTGGGGAGGGGAAAACACACCTGGGCACACCTGGGGCTGTAAAAACACACCTGGGCACACCTGGGGGGTAAAACACACCTGGGCACACCTGGGGAGGGGGAAACACACCTGGGCACACCTGGGGCTGTAAAAACACACCTGGGCACACCTGGGGGGTAAAACACACCTGGGACACACCTGGGGGGCTTTGGGGACACCTGGGACACACCTTGGAGACAAAATACACACCTGGGGGGGTCTGGGGACACCTGGGACACACCTGGGGGCTTTGGGAACATTGAGCACTCCTGGGGGGGCTCTGGGGACACTCTGGAGGACACTTGGGCACACCTGGGAGATTCTAGGCACTCGCCTGGAGCCCTTCTGGGCACACCTGGGGCCCTTTGGGGCACACCTGAGCACACCTGAGCACAGCTGAGCACACCTGAGCACACCTGTGCACACCTGAGCACAGCTGATGCCCCTGCGTGTCCCCAGCCGATGACAACGCCACCATCCGTGTCACCAACCTGTCGGAGGACACGCGCGAGACCGACCTGCAGGAGCTGTTCCGCCCCTTCGGCTCCATCTCCCGCATCTACCTGGCCAAGGACAAGACCACGGGCCAGTCCAAGGTCAGGCACGGCTGGGGAGCACCTGGGCACAGCTGGGGAACACCTGGGATATACCTGGGCACAGCTGGGGAACACCTGGGATATACCTGGGCACAGCTGGGGAGCACCTGGGCACAGCTGGGGAACACCTGGGATATACCTGGGCACAGCTGGGGAGCACCTGGGATACACCTGGGCACAGCTGGGGAACACCTGGGATATACCTGGGCACAGCTGGGGAACACCTGGGATATACCTGGGCACAGCTAGGAGCACCTGGGCACAGCTGGGGGAACACCTGGGATATACCTGGGCACAGCTGGGGAAACACCTGGGATATACCTGGGCACAGCTGGGGAACACCTGGGATATACCTGGGCACAGCTGGGGAGCACCTGGGATATACCTGGGCACAGCTGGGGGAGCACCTGGGCACAGCTGGGGAACACCTGGGCACAGCTGGGGAGCACCTGGGATACACCTGGGCACAGCTGGGGAACACCTGGGCACAGCTGGGGAGCACCTGGGATACACCTGGGCACAGCTGGGGAGCACCTGGGCATAGCTGGGATATACCTGGGCACAGCTGTGTGCACCTGGGATACACCTGGGCACTGCTGGGTGCACCTGGGCACACCTGGGGAACACCTGGGCACAGCTGGGTGCACCTGGGGAGCACCTGGGCACAGCTGGGGAGCACCTGGGCACAGCTGGGGAACACCTGGGATACACCTGGGCACAGCTGGGGAACACCTGGGATACACCTGGGCACAGCTGGGGAACACTTGGGCACACCTGGTGCACCTGGGGAGCACCTGGGCACAGCTGGGGAACACCTGGGATACACTCTGAGCACAGCTGGGGAACACCTGGGATACACCTGGGCACAGCTGGGGAACACCTGGGATACACCTGGGCACAGCTGGGTGTACCTGGATACACCTGGGCACAGCTGGGGAACACCTGGGATACACCTGGGTGCACCTGGGCTCAGCCCTGCTCCTGCTTTGCCCCAATTTCCCAGTTTGTTTTTCCCAATTTCTCACCCCAATTTCCTGGGTTTTTCCCAATTTCCCGGTTTCTCACCCCGGTTTTTCCCATTTTTCCCAATTTCCTGGTTTCTCACCCCGTGTTTTTCCTCCATTTTTCCCCGATTTCCCAAGCTCACCTCCGTTTCCTCGGTATATTCCCGTTTCTCACCCCGGTTTTTCCCATTTTTCCAAATTCCCGGTTGGTTTTTCCCCACTCTCGTTGGTTTTTCTCCCCACTCTCCTGTTTCTCACCCTCGATTTTCCCATTGGTTTTCTCCCAATTTCCTGTTTCTCACCCCGGTTTTTCCCATTTTTCCCAATTTCCCCGTTGGTTTTTCCCAATTTCCCGGTTTCTCACCTCGATTTCCCCATTGGTTTTTCCCAATTTCCCGGTTTCTCACCCCGGTTTTTCCCATTTTTCCCAATTTCCCCGTTTCCCGGTTTCTCACCCCAATTTCCCGGTTGGTTTTTCCCAATTTCCCCGTTTCTCACCCCGGTTTTTCCCATTTTTCCCACTTTCCCGGTTTCTCACCCCGGTTTCCCGGGTATATTCCCGGTTTCTCACCCCAATTTCCCAGGTATTTTCCCGGTTTCTCACCCCGGTTTTTCCCATTTTTCCCAATTTCCCAGTTTCTCACCCCGGTTTTTCCCATTTTTCCCACTTTCCCGGTTTCTCACCCCGGTTTTTCCCATTTTTCCCACTTTCCCAGTTTCTCACCCCGGTTTTTCCCATTTTTCCCACTTTCCCGGTTTCTCACCCCGGTTTTTCCCATTTTTCCCACTTTCCCGGTTTCTCACCCCGGTTTTTCCCATTTTTCCCACTTTCCCGGTTTCTCACCCCGGTTTCCCGCAGGGTTTTGCCTTCATCAGCTTCCACCGGCGCGAGGACGCGGCGCGAGCGATCGCGGGCGTGTCGGGCTTCGGCTACGACCACCTGATCCTCAACGTGGAGTGGGCCAAGTACGGGGCACCTGGGCACACCTGGGCACACCTGGGCACACCTGGGAACTCACCTGGGCTCACCTGGGAACTCACCTGGGCTCACCTGGGCACCTGGGAACTCACCTGGGCTCACCTGGGCACACCTGGGCACACCTGGGAACACCTGGGGGGTTACACACACCTGGGAACACCTGGGAACTCACCTGGGGGGTTATACACACCTGGGAACTCACCTGGGCACACCTGGGGGCACCTGGGAACTCACCTGGGGGTTTATACACACCTGGGCACACCTGGGGGCACCTGGGAACTCACCTGGGCTCACCTGGGGCACCTGGGAACTCACCTGGGCTCACCTGGGGGCGTATACACCTGGGCACACCCACCTGATCCTCAACGTGGAGTGGGCCAAGTACGGGCACCTGGGGCACACCTGGGCACTCACCTGGGGGTTACACACACACCTGGGCACCTCACCTGGGCACACCTGGGGGTTATACACACCTGGGCACACCTGGGCACACCTGGGCACACCTGGGAACACCTGGGAACTCACCTGGGCTCACCTGGGGCACCTGGGCACACCTGGGGGGTTATACACACCTGGGCACTCACCTGGGCACACCTGGGGAACTCACCTGGGCACACCTGGGCACACCTGGGGTTACACACACCTGGGCACTCACCTGGGCACACCTGGGGGTTACACACACTGGGGGTTACACACCCTGTGCACACCTGGGCACTCACCCAAGCACACCTGGGGCATTCACCTGGGGGGTTATACACACCTAGGGCACTCACCTGAGCACACCTGGGAACTCACCTGGGGGGTTACACACACCTGGGGGTTACACTCACCTGTGCACACCTGGGGGTTACACACACCTGTGCACACCTAGGGGGGTTACACACACCTGGGCACACCTGGGCACACCTGGGCACACCTGGGGGGTTACACACCTGGGGTTACACACACCTGTGCACACCTGTACACACCTGGGCACACCTGGGCACTCACCTGGGGGTTACACACACCTGGGGGTTACACACACCTGTGCACACCTGGGGGAGTTACACACACCTGGGGGGTTACACACACCTGTGCACACCTGGGGAGTTACACACACCTGGGGGTTACACACACCTGGGGGAGTTGCACACACCTGTACACACCTGGGGGGGTTACACACACCTGTGCACACCTGTGCACACCTGGGGGGGTTACACACACCTGGGCACACCTGTGCACACCTGTGCATCTCCCCTGCCCTGACTCCTCTTCCTCCCCCAGGCCCTCCACCAACTGAGCCGCTCCCAGTTCAGCACCAGCGGGCACTGGGATCCCAGTTTGGACCAGTTCAGCACCAGTTTGGACCAGTTCAGCACCAGTGGGCACCAGTTTGGCACCGGGGAATCCCAGTTTGGCACCAATGGGCACCAGTTCACCACCAGGGGATCCCAGTTTGGCACCAATTTGGTCCCAGTGGGCACCAGTTCAACACCAGTTCCACACCAGTGGGTCCCAGTTTGGTCCCAGTTCAATAAAAGCCCCCTGGGATTTTTGGCTCACCCCGAGGTTTCCAGCTGGAAAAAAACCCGGGAATTCTGGGTGGGGAAAAATGGGAATTTTGGGATTAAAAATGGGGATTTAGGGATTAAAAATGAGGATTTTGGGGAGGGAAAATGGGAATTTTGGGATGAAAACCAGGAATTTTGGGAGGAAAACCAGGAATTTTGGGAGGGGGAAGTGGAACTTTGGCAGAAAAAAGAGGGAATTTTGGGTGGAAAACGGGAATTTTGGGGGGTGGGAATGGAATTTTGCTGGAAAAACGGGAATTTTGGATGAGAAAATAATTTGGGGTCAAAAAACGGGAATTTGGGCTGGAAAATGTTGAGATTTTGGGTGAAAAAAATGGGATTTATCCTGGAAAAATGGGATTTGGTGATGAGAAAGGAAATTTTGGGTGGGAAAAGTGAAATTTTGGGGTAGAAAATTGGGATTTTTTCCTGGAAAAAAGAAAGACACAAAACCTGGGCTGGATCCAACTTTATTCCCACTCCCAAAAAACGGTTAAAAAAACAAAAAAAAGACAAAAAAAAAAACCTGCAGGATGGGATTTTAGGGTTCTGAGCTGGAATTTTGGGGTTCCAGGTCAGAATTTTTAAATTTATTAAATTTGAGGTTTTTTTTTTTTAGTTCCAGGTTGGCATTTTGGTGTTCCAGGTTGGGATTTTTTTGGGGGGGGTTTTAAATTTGAATTTTTGGGGTTCCTGGGTGCGATTTTTTTAGTTCCTGGTTGGAATTTTTGGGTTCCAGGTCAGGATTTTGGGGTTCTGTGTTTGGTTTTTGGGGTTCTGAATTTGGATTTTGGGGTTCCAGGCTGAGACTTTGGGGTTCTCTGTTTGAATTTTGGGGTTCCAGGTCGGGAATTTGGGGTTTCAGGTCTAGATTTTGGGGTTCTGAATTTGGATTTTGGAGTTCCAGGCTGGGAATTTTGAGTTCTCTGTTTGAATTTTGGGGTTCCATGTCGGGATTTTGCAGTTCCTGGTTGGGATTTGGAGGTTCTGAATTTGGATTTTGGGGTTCCAGGCTGGGAATTTGGGGTTCTCTGTTTGAATTTTGGGGTTCCAGGCTGGGAATTCGGGGTTCTCTGTTTGAATTTTGGGGTTTTTTGTTTGAATTTTGAGGTTCCAGGCTGGGATTTTGGGGTTCTCTGTTTGGATTTTGGGGTTCCAGGCTGAGATTTTGGGGTTCCAGGCTGGAATTTTGGGTTTTCCTTCCTCCGTTTCCGGGCTCCGGGGGCGCCCGAGGGGCTTCGCTTCCTCTTGGAGCTGCTGGGGAACAAATCTGGGAAAAAGAGAAAAAAAATGGGAATTTAGAGAGAGAAAAAATGGGAATTTGGGAAAAAAAATGGAATTAAGGGAGGGGGAAATTGGGATTTGGGAGGAAAAAATGGAATTTGAGGGGAAAAAAATTGGATTAAGGGGGGAAAAATGAGAGTTTGGGGAAAAAGGGATTTAGGGATAAGAAATTGGGATTTGGGGGAAAAATTTGGGTTGGGAAAATTGGGATTTGGAAAGAATAAAAATGGGATTTGGGGAAAAAAAGAACATGATTTGGAGATAAAAAATGGGATTTGGGGATAAAAAATTGGGATTAAGGGGGGAAAAATTGGGATTTCGTGGGGAAAAATTGTGGTTTGGGGGGAAAAAACCAAGATTTGGAGAAAATAAACCAGGATTTAGGGAGAAAAAATTGGGATTTGGGGGTAAAAAATGGGATTTAGGGAGAAAAAATTGGGATTAAGGGGGGAGAAGGAATTTAGGGGGAAAAATGGGATTTGGAAAGAATAAGAATGGGATTTGGTGAGGGGGAAATTTGGGATTTGGGGATAAAAATTTGGGATTTGGGATAAAAATTTGGGATTTGGAAGAAGAAATGGGGATTTGGGGATAAAAATTCGGGATAAAAAATTGGGATTTGGGGTCGGGTGGTGCCGGAAGTGTCAGAGCGTTTACTTTGATCCCAAATCACGGAAATTCAGGAATTTCTGCATCATCAGCCACTTCCGGGACAGAAATCTCCTTCTGTGCCCCCAAAACTCACCTGGGAACCCCAAAATTTCTACCTGGGAACCCCAAAACTCACCTGGAAACCCCAAAACTCACCTGGAAATCCCAAAATCACCTGGAAATCCCAAAATTTCTACCTGGAAATCCCAAAACTCACCTGGAAACCCCAAAACTCACCTGGGAACCCCAAAACTCACCTGGGAACCCCAAAATTTCTACCTGGGAACCCCAAAACTCACCTGGGAACCCCAAAATTTCTACCTGGATCCCAACCTCACCTGAGTCCCAAAACTCACCTGGAAATCCCAAAATCACCTGGAAATCCCAAAATTTCTACCTGGGAACCCCAAAACCCACCTGGAAACCCCAAAATTTCTGCCTGGGAACCCCAAAACTCACCTGGAAACCCCAAAACTCACCTGGAAATCCCAAAATTTCTACCTGGAAACCCCAAAACTCACCTGGGAACCCCAAAATTTCTACCTGGGAACCCCAAAATTTCTACTTGGATCCCAACCTCACCTGAGTCCCAAAACTCACCTGGAAATCCCAAAACTCACCTGGAAATCCCAAAATCACCTGGAAATCCCAAAATTTCTACCTGGAAATCCCAAAATTTCTACCTGGAAATCCCAAACCCACCTGGGAACCCCAAAATTTCTACCTGGGAACCCCAAAACTCACCTGGAAACCCCAAAACTCACCTGGAAATCCCAAAATTTCTACCTGGAAACCCCAAAACTCACCTGGAAACCCCAAAACTCACCTGGAAAT
Organism: Luscinia megarhynchos; assembly: GCA_034336665.1. Taxonomy (NCBI): domain Eukaryota; kingdom Metazoa; phylum Chordata; class Aves; order Passeriformes; family Muscicapidae; genus Luscinia; species Luscinia megarhynchos. The sequence continues at coordinate 535,543 of JAPFBE010000038.1, read as the reverse complement.
CCCAAAACTCACCTGGGAACCCCAAAACTCACCTGGGAACCCCGAAATTTCTACCTGGGAACCCCAAAACTCACCTGGAAACCCCAAAACTCACCTGGAAATCCCAAAATCACCTGGAAATCCCAAAATTTCTACCTGGAAACCCCAAAACTCACCTGGAAATCCCAAAATTTCTACCTGGAAATCCCAAACCCACCTGGGAACCCCAAAATTTCTACCTGGAAACCCCAAAACTCACCTGGAAACTCCAAAACTCACCTGGAAATACCAAAATTTCTACCTGGAAATCCCAAAATTTTCTCATCTTCCCCCTAGACTCACCTGGATCCTGAATTCACCTGAATCCCAAACTCACCTGGAAATCCCAAAATTTCTACCTGGATTCCCCCCCCCCACCAAGCTCACCTGGAAATTCCAAAACTCACCTGAAATCCCCAAAATTTTCATTGTCCCCTTCCCAACTCACCTGGATCCCAAACTCACCTGGAAATCCCAAAATTTTTACCTGGACATTCCCAAACTCACCTGAATCTCAAACTCACCTGGACCCCAAAATTCACCTGAACCCCCTCAAGCTCACCTGGAAACCCCAAAATTTCCTCCTGTACCCCAAAACTGGATCCCAAACCTGGATCCCAACCTTACCTGGAAATCCCAAGCTCACCTGGAAACCCCAAAATTTCAACCTGTCCCCCCCAATCTCACCTGTCCCCCAATCTCACCTGTCCCAAATCTCACCTGTCCCAAATCTCACCTGTCCCCCCAGTCTCACCCTGTCCCCCAACTCACCTGTCCCCAAATCTCACCTGTCCCCAAATCTCACCTGTCCCCCCACTGTCCCCCAATCTCACCTGTCCCCCCCAATCTCACCTGTCCCCCCAATCTCACCTGTCCCCCAATCTCACCTGTCCCCCCAATCTCCTGTCCCCCCAATCTCACCTGTCCCAAATCTCACTCTGTCCCCTCCCCAATCTCACCCTGTCCCCCCCATCTCACCTGTCCTCCCAGTCTCACCTGTCCCCCCAATCTCACCTGTCCCCCCAATCCCACCTGTCCCCCAAATCTCACCTGTTCCCCCAATCTCACCTGTCCCCAGTCTCACCTGTCCCCCCAATCCCACCTGTCCCCCATCTCACTCCTGTCCCCAATCTCACCTGTCCCCCCAATCTCACCTGTCCCCCTCAATCTCACCTGTCCCCCAATCTCACCTGTCCCCAATCTGTCCCCCCAATCTCACCTGTCCCAAATCTCACCTGTCCCCCCACCAGTCTCACCTGTCCCCCCAATCTCACCTGTCCCAAATCTCACCTGTCCCCCCAATCTCACCTGTCCCCCCCAATCTCACCTGTCCCCCAATCTCACCTGTCCCCCCCCAATCTCACCTGTCCCCCAATCTCACCTGTCCCCCAATCCCACCTGTCCCAAATCTCACCTGTCCCCCCAATCTCACCTGTCCCCCAATCTCACCTGTGTCAGGCTCCTCCCCCAGCACCTGTCCCCCCCAGCACACCTGTCCCCCCAATCTCACCTGTCCCCCCAATCTCACCTGTCCCCCCAATCTCACCTGTGTCAGGCTCCTCCCCAATCTCACCTGTCTCCCCTCACCTGTTCCCCCACCTGTGCCAGGCTCCTCCCCCAATCTCACCTGTCCCCCCCAATCTCACCTGTCCCCCCATCTCACCTGTCCCCAATCTCACCTGTTCCCCCCCATCTCACCTGTCCCCCCTCACCTGTGTCAGGCTCCTCCCCCAGCTCCTCTCTGTAATATTCGGCGTCGTCCTCGTCCGACGGCTCCGCCTCACCTGCCTCAGGTGCGCCGGGGTCCTCGACGTCACTGTCACCTGCAGGGACACCTGGGCCACCTGCAGGGACACCTGGGCCACCTGCAGGGACACCTGGGCCACCTGCAGCCCTGGCCCATCCCAGCCAGGCTGCGCTCCCTGGGAGAAGACAGGTGAGAGACAGGTGAGAGGGGACAGGTGAGGTGGGGGAACAGGTGAGTTTTAGGGTTTCCAGGTGAGTTTTGGGGCTTCCAGGTGAGTTCTGGGGGGGGTTTCCCAGGTGAGAGGGGACAGGTGAGAGGGCACAGGTGAGGGACAGGCACACCTGAGGCCTCACCTGTGTCCCTGGCGCACCTGTCCCTCACCTCAGCGTCACCTCTCACCTGAGCCTCACCTGTGCTCCTGGCACACCTGTGCTCACCTGTGCTCACCTGTGCTCACCTGTGTGCACCTGTCCCTCACCTGTCTCACCTGTCCCTCACCTGTCTCACCTGTCCCTCACCTGTCTCACGTCTCTGTGTCTCACCTGTGCTCACCTGTCCCTTTCACCTGTGTCTCAGCTGTCCCTCACCTGTCTCACCTGTGTCTCTACCTGTGTCTCACCCTGTGTCTCACCTGTCCCTCACCTGTCTCACCTGTGTCTCACCTGTGCTCACCTGTGTCTCACCTGTGTCTCACCTGTGTCTCACCTGTGTCTCACTACCCTGTCCTCACCTGTCTCACCTGTGTCTCACCTGTCTCACCTGTCCCTCACCTGTCTCACCTGTGTCTCACCTGTGTCTCACACCTGTCTCACCTGTGTCCTCCACCTGTGTCTCACCACCTGTCCCTCACCTGTCTCACCTGTGCTCACCTGTGCTCACCTGTGTCTCCAGCTACCTGTCCCTCACCTGTCTCACCTGTGTCTCACCTGTCTCACCTCATGTCTCACCTGTGTCTCACCTGTCCCTCACCTGTCTCACCTGTCCCTCACCTGTCTCTCACCTGTCCCTCACCTGTCTCACCTGTTCCTCTCACCTGTCTCACCTGTCCCTCACCTGTCTCACCTGTGTCTCAGCCTCTCCTCGCTGTCTCACTCTCAGTGTCTCTCAGGTCTCCTGCTTCTGCGCCTGCTCATCGGCCTCACGCTGTCACTCTGCAGCTGCCCTTCCTGACCACAGCCATGGCTCCTCCTCCCCTTTGGGGGCTGGGGGAACACCTGGCATCAGCTGGGCACACCTGGGTGCACCTGGGCACACCTGGGTACACCTGGGTACACCTGAGATACACCTGGGTACATCTGAGATACACCTGGGCACACCTGAGATCAGCTGGGGGCTGAGATCAGCTGGGGACACCTGGGTGCACCTGGGTACACCTGGGTACACCTGGGTACACCTGAGATACACCTGGGTACACCTGAGATACACCTGGGGACGCCTGAGATACACCTGGGTACATCTGAGATACACCTGGGCACACCTGGGCACACCTGAGATACACCTGGGGACGCCTGAGATCAGCTGGGGACACCTGGGCACACCTGGGTACACCTGAGATACACCTGGGCACACCTGAGATCACCTGGGCACACCTGGGTACACCTGAGATACACCTGTCCCAGGTGTGTCACTCACCTGGTCCCAGCTGCCCCAGGTGTGTCACTGTCCCTGTCAATCACCCAGCCCGTGGTACAGGACGTTACCCTGTCCCAGGTGTCCCCAGGTGTCCCTCACCTGTCCCAGGTGTGCCCCAGGTGTGTCCCAGGTGTCCCTCACCTGTGCCAGGTGTGTCCCAGGTGACCCTCACCTGTCCCAGGTGTGTCCCAGGTGTGTCCCAGGTGTCCCTCACCTGTCCCAGGTGTGTCCCAGGTGTCCCAGGTGTCCCTCACCTGTCCCAGGTGTGTCCCAGGTGTCCCTCACCTGTCCCAGGTGTGTCCCAGGTGTGTCCCAGGTGTCCCTCACCTGTCCCAGGTGTGTCCCAGGTGTCCCTCACCTGTCCCAGGTGTGTCCCAGGTGTCCCTCACCTGTCCCAGGTGTGTCCCAGGTGTCCCTCACCTGTCCCAGGTGTGTCCCAGGTGTCCCTCACCTGTCCCAGGTGTCCCCAGGTGTCCCTCACCTGTCCCAGGTGTGTCCCAGGTGTGTCCCCAGGTGTACAGGTGTCCCTCACCTGTCCCAGGTGTCCCAGGTGTCCCTCACCTGTCCCAGGTGTGTCCCAGGTGTCCCTCACCTGTCCCAGGTGTGTCCCAGGTGTCCCTCACCTGTCCCAGGTGTCTCCCAGGTGTCCCTCACCTGTCCCAGGTGTGTCCCAGGTGTGTCCCAGGTGTCCCTCACCTGTCCCAGGTGTGTCCCAGGTGTGTCCCAGGTGTGTCCCAGGTGTGTCCCAGGTGTCCCTCACCTGTCCCAGGTGTGTCCCCAGGTGTGTCCCAGGTGTCTCACCTGTCCCAGGTGTGTCCCCTCACTCCGCAGGTATAGGATGTCCCTCACCTGTCCCAGGTGTGTCCCAGGTGTGTCCCCAGGTGTCCCTCACCTGTCCCAGGTGTGTCCCAGGTGTGTCCCAGGTATCCCTCACCTGTTCCAGGTGTGTCCCAGGTGTCCCTCACCTGTCCCAGGTGTGTCACTCACCCAGCCCGTGGTACAGCACGTTGCCCTGGCCCAGCCCCTCCTCCACCTTCACCAGCTGCAGCGTCAGACGGGGCCCGATCTGGGACAGACAGAGGGACAGACACGGGGACAGAGGGACAGAGGGACAGGGACAGGGGACAGGGACAGAGGGACAGACAGGCAGACGGGGACAGAGGGACCCCGGTGAGCTGCGGTGGCACCGTCCCCACCTGTCCCCACCCCCTGTGGTGTCCCCGTGTGCCCCTCGTGTCCCCAGTGTCCCCTCAGTGTCCCCAGTGTCCCCTCAGTGTCCCCAATGTCCCCAATGTCCCATTGATGTCCCCAGTGTCACCTCGGTCAGCCTGACCGCGCTCTGCTGTGTCACCCCAGTGTCCCCTCAGTGTCCCATAGGTGTCCCCAGTGCCCCCCAGTGTCCCCTCAGTGTCCCAGTGTCCCCCCAGTGTCCCCCCAGTGTCCCTCAGTGTCCCCAGTGTCCCCTCAGTGTCCCATTGATGTCCCCAATGTCCCCCCAGTGTCCCCTCAGTGTCCCCTCAGTGTCCCAGTGTCCCCTCAGTGTCCCAGTGTCCCCCCAGTGTCCCCAATGTCCCCTCAGTGACCCCAATGTCCATTCAGTGTCCCCAGTGTCACCCTAGTGATGTCCCCACTGTCCCAGTGATGCCTCCAGTGTCACCTCGGTCAGTCTGACCGCGCTCTGCTGTGTCACCCCAGTGTCCCCTCAGTGTCCCATTAGTGTCCCCAGTGTCCCCCCAGTGTCCCCTCAGTGTCGACCATAGGTGTCACCCTCAGTGTCCCCAGTTTCAGTGTCCCATTGATGTCCCCAATGCATGATGTCCCCAGTGTCCCCAGTGTCCCCAGTGTCACTCCTCGGTCAGTCTGACCGCTGACTCTGCTGTGTCACCCCAATGTCCCCAGTGATGTCCCCAGTGTCCCCAGGTCCCCAGTGATGTCCCCAATGTCCCCAGTGTCCCAGTGTCCCCCCAGTGTCCCAGTGTCACCGTCAGTCATGTCCCCAGCTGTCCCAGTGTCACCCCAGTGTCACCCTCGGTCAGCCGGACTCAGCTCCCTACTAGTGTCACCCCCAGTGTCCCTCAGTGTCCCTAGTGTCCCTCAGTGTCCCCCAGTGTCCCCAGTGTCCCCTCAGTGTCAGCCTCGGTCACGCATCACAGCTTCTGCTGTGTCACCCCAGTGTCCCAGTGATGTCCCCCAATGTCCCCAGTGTCCCCAGTGTCCCATTGGTGTCCCCAGTGTCCCCAGTGTCCCAGTGTCACTCTGTCAGCCGCAGTGTCAGCCTGCTGTGTCACCCCAGTGTCCCATTGGTGTCCCAGTGTCTCCCTCAGTGTCCCAGTGTCACCTCGTCAGCCGCATCACTGCTGTGTCACCCCCAGTGTCCCTCAGTGTCCCCAGTGTCCCCAGTGATGTCCCCAGTGTCACCTCTGTCAGCCGCACCCGCGCTCTGCTGTGCCATGGCGTTGCCCCGCCCTGAGCAGTTCTGCGGCAGCTCCAGAACGTTCTGGGGCCCGTCCGGCTCCGCCTCGCTCTCGGACAGCAGCGCCTCCCTGGGGACAGGGGACAGACAGGGAGACATTCCTGGGACAGGGGACATCTCTGGGGACAGGGACATCCCTGGGGACAGGGACAGCAGCCCTCCCTGGGGACAGGGGACAAGACAGGACATTCCTGGGGACAGGGACAGGACAGCGCCTCCCTGGGGACAGGGGACATCTCTGGGGACAGCACAGGGACAGCGCCTCCCTGGGGACAGGGGACATCTCTGGGGACAGGTGATAGCATCCCTGGGGACAGGGACATCTCTGGGGACAGGGACATGCTCTGGGGACAGGGGACACGACAGGGACAGGGCGGACATCTCTGGGGACAGGGACATTTCTAGGGGACATCCCTGGGGACAGGGACAGGTGACATCTCTGGGGACAGGGACAGGATAGGACAGCAGCTACCCCTGGGGAGGGGACAGGGACATCTCTGGGGACAGGGACAGACAGCCTCCCTGGGGACAGGGGACTTCAGAGACAGGGACAGCAGCATCCCCTGGGGACAGGGGGCAGGGACAGCGGGACATCTCCCTGGGGACAGGGACAGACAGGTGACATCTCTGGGGGACAGCACAGGGACAGCGGCACCTCCCTGGGGACAGGGACAGGTGACATCTCTGGGGACAGCACAGGGGACAGCAGAGCCTCCCTGGGGACAGGGGACAGCCGATGGGACAGGGGGACATCTCTGGGGACAGGGACAAGTGACATCTCTGGGGACAGCGACAGGGACAGCAGAGCCTCCCTGGGGACAGGGGACAGCTGATGGGACAGGGGACAATACTTGGCACAGGGACAGGTGACATCTCTGGGGACAGGGACAGGTGACAACTCTGTGGCTGTCCCCAGGTCTCATGTCCCCCACGCCCTCCTTGTCCCCCTCAATGTCCCCAAGGTGTTCCAAATGTCCCCTCAGTGTCCCCAATGTCCCTCTGACCCCCGTGGAGCAGCTGGCTGATCGTCCCCAATGTCCCCCAGTGTCCCCTCAGTGTCCCCCAATGTCCCCCAGTGTCCCCTCAGTGTCCCCCAATGTCCCCCAATGTCCCCTCAGTGTCCCCCAGTGTCCCTCAGTGTTCCCCCAGTGTCCCCTCACCCCGTCAGCAGCTGGCTGATGTCCCCAATGTCCCCAATGTCCCTGGGATGTCCCCATGTCCCTTCAGTGTCACCTTAGTGTCACCTTTAGTCATCTCACTGTGCTCTGCTGTGTCACCCCAATGTCCCCAGTGTCCCCTCACCCCGTCAGCAGCTGGCTGATGTCACCCAATGTCCCCCAGTGTCCCTCAATGTCCCCCCAGTGTCCCCAGGCCCCCAATGTGTCCCTAAGTGTCCCTCACCCCCGTCAGCAGCTGGCTGATGTCCCCAGTGTCCCCAATGTCCCTGTGATGTCCCCAATGTCCCCTCAGTGTCCCCCAATGTCCCTGTGATGTCCCCAGTGTCCCCTCAGTGTCCCCAGTGTCCCTCACCCCGTCAGCAGCTGGCTGACGTCACCAATGTCCCCAATGTCCCTGGGATGTCCCCAATGTCCCCTCAGTGTCCCCTAATGTCCCCCAATGTCCCCAGTGTCCCCAATGTCCCCAAGGTGTCCCCAGTGTCCCCTCACCCCATCAGCAGCTGGCTGATGTCACCAATGTCCCCTCAGTGTCCTCTCAGTGTCCCCAATGTCCCCCCAGTGTCCCCAGTGTCCCCTCAGTGTCCCCAATGTCCCTGGGATGTCCCCAATGTCCTCTCAGTGTCCCCTCAGTGTCCCCCCAGTGTCCCCAGTGTCCCCTCACCCCGTCAGCAGCTGGCTGATGTCACCAATGTCCCTGTGATGTCCCCAGTGTCCCCAAGGTGTCCCCAATGTCCCCAATGTCCCCAAGGTGTCCCCTCACCCCGTCAGCAGCTGGCTGACATCCTCCATCCTGCTCAGGTCGGGGAATTTCTCCCGCAGGATTTTCCGGAGCCCCCGGCTGAGCCCCACGGGCACCACCTGGATACTGCTGGAATTGGGGAAAAAACCGGGAATTTGGGAAAAAATATGGAAAAATGGGAATTGGGGAACCACCTGGATACTGCTGGAATTGGGGAAAAAAACCGGAATTTGGGGAAAAAAAACATGGAAAAATGGGAATTGGGGGAAAAAACGGGAATTTGGGAAAAAAAACATGGAAAAATGGGAATGTGGGAACCACCTGCACACTGCTGGAATTGGGGAAAAAAACGGGAATTTGGGAAAAAAAACCATGGAAAAATGGGATTTGGGGGAAAAAAAACGGGAATTTGGGGAAAAAACATGGAAAAATGGGAATTTGGGGAAAAACCATGGAAAAATGGGAATGTGGGAACCACCTGGATACTGCTGGAATTGGGGAAAAAAACGGGAATTTGGGAAAAAATACATGGAAAAATGGGAATTGGGGGAAAAAACGGGAATTTGGGAAAAAAACATGGAAAAATGGGAATTGGGAAAACACATGGAAAAATGGGAATGTGGGGAACCACCTGGATACTGCCGGAAATTGAAATAAAAACGGAACGGAAAACATGGAAAACGGGAACTGGGGAAAAACGGACACTGAAAACAGAAAAACATGGAAAAATGGAATGGAGACAACGGACACCGACCGGAAAAATGCGGAACCCGGGAAAAATACGGAAAATAAAATGGAAATGGGAACGACGAAAGAGAAACGGAAAACCCGGACAAAACATGGAGAAAAACGGACCGGAAAACGGAACGGAAAAACGAACGGAAAACGGAAAATCAACGGAAAACGGAACGACCCGGAAAATAACACGGACACACGGACCAGGAAAACCGGGAAAAAACGGAACGAAAACGGAAAATCGGAAACACATGGAACGGAAAAACGGAACGGAAAAAATATGGAAAATCGGAATGTGGAAAACACATGGAAAAATGGAAAAACGGAAACCACGGATAACACGGAAACCCGGAACGGGGAAAAAACGGAAATACGGAAGAAAAACACGGAAAATATGGAAAATGGAACGGAAAATCATGGGATAACGGAAAATGACGGAATCACGGAAAAACGGAAACTGGAAAATGGAAATGGAAAAATGGAAAACGGAAAATACATGGAAAAAACGGAAACGGAAAACACATGGAATAATCGAAAGAAAACGGAATCTGGAAAAACGGAAACATGGAAAATGGAATAGACGGAAAACGGAAATGGACGGAAAAATAACGGACGGAAAACACAGCGGAATGGGAAAACTGACACGGAAAATAACGGAAAATAACGGAACCAATCGGATACATGGAAACGGACCTGGGAAAAAAATATGGAAAATGGAACGGGAAATAACGGAGAAAATGGAATGGGAACGACCAAGAGAAAAAAACGGAAACGGAATGGAAAAATGGACGGAAAAAACATGGAAAATGGAACGGAAATGGAAAATATCGGAAATGGAATGAAAATGGATAAACGGAAAATGGAAACGGAAAACGGAAACATGGACATGGAAAAATGGAACGGAAAATGAACGGACACTGGAGAAAAATGGAATGGAAAATGGAACGGAATGGACTGGAAACGGAGGAAATGGAACGGATAACGGACTGGAAATGGGAATGGAACGGATATGGAAAATGGAAACGGATGGAAAAATGGGGACTTGGGGGAAAACTGGAAGGATTTGAAATGGACATGGGAAGAATGGACTGGAAATGGAACGAATGGACGGATGGAAATGAAGAATGGAACGGAACAGGGGAATTTTGGAATCAGGAAATATGGAAATGGAAAATTGGAATGGAATGGAAAATGGAAAATGGAAATGGAATGGAAAATGGAAGGAAAATGGAAAATGGAATGGAAAAATGGAATGGAAAAATGGAAAATGGAAAATGGAATGGAATGGAAATGGAAAATGGAAATGGAAAAATGGAATGGAAAATGGAAAAAATGGAAAGGGAAATGGAAAAATGGAAAATGGAAATGGAAAATGGAAAATGGAAATGGAAACGGGAAAAATGGAAAATGGAAAATGGAAAATGGAAAGAAATGGAAATGGAAATGGAAAATGGAAAATGGAAAATGGAAAAGAAATGGAAAATGGAAAATGGAATGGAATGGAAAATGGAAAATGGAAAATGGAAATGGAATGGAAATGGAAAATGGAAAATGGAAAATGGAAATGGAAATGGAAATGGAAAATGGAGGAAATGGAAAATGGAATGGAAATGGAAATGGAAAATGGAATGGAAAATGGAAATGGAAAATGGAGGAAATGGAATGGAATGGAAAATGGAAAATGGAAATGGAAATGGAAATGGAAATGGAAATGGAAATGGAATGGAAAATGGAATGGAATGGAATGGAAAATGGAAATGGAATGGAAAATGGAATGGAATGGAAAATGGAAAATGGAATGGAATGGAAATGGAATGGAAAATGGAAATGGAAAATGGAAAATGGAATGGAAAATGGAAATGGAATGGAAATGGAATGGAAAATGGGAAATGGAAAATGGAAAATGGAAAGGAAATGGGAAATGGAAAATGGGAAATGGAAAAATGGAAAATGGAAAATGGAAAATGGAATGGAAATGGAAATGAAATGGAAATGGAAAATGGAATGGAAATGGAATGGAAAATGGAAATGGAATGGAAATGGAAATGGAAATGGAAATGGAAAATGGAAAATGGAAAATGGAATGGAATGGAAAATGGAAATGGAAAATGGAAATGGAAAATGGAAAATGGAAATGGAAAATGGAATGGAAATGGAAAAATGGAAAATGGAAAATGGAAATGGAAATGGAAATGGAAATGGAAAAATGGAAATGGAAAATGGAATGGAATGGAAAATGGAATGGGGAAAATGGAAAAATGGAATGGAAAATGGAATGGGAATGGAAAAATGGAAGAAAATGGAAGAATCCCCCTGCCCCAAACCCCAAATCCCTCTTTCCCATCTTTCAAAATCCTGAATTCAATGAATTCTCTTATTCCCGATCTCAAATCCCCATTTTCCCAAATCTCGAAAATCCCCATTTGCACTAAAATCCTGAATGGTAAAAATCCAAAACTGGAATCCCTAAATTCTGAATTTCACATAAAATCCCTAAACCCCATTTACCTCTAACTCCCAAAACTCGAATCTCCCAACCCTAAAACTCCTGAATACCACAAAATCCCAAAACCCAAATCCCTGTCCAAAACCGAAACCCCAAACCCTGATAACCCCGAATCCCTGAATCCCCTAAACCCTTCAAACTCAAAACCCCAAATTCCCACGAAACCCCATGAACTCCTGAATCCCTAAATTCCCGAAAACTCTCTAAAATCCCCAATTCCAAATCCCCATTTTGAACCCCCAAATCCCTAAACTAAATCCTTAAACCCCAAATCCCAAACCCCAAATTCCCAAAACAAATCCCAAATTCCCAAATCCCCAAACCCCAAATTACCAAACCCAAATCCCAAATTCCCAAACCCCAAACCCCAAACCCCAAATTCCCATCCCCAAACCCCAAATTTTCGCCTAAACCCCAAATTTTGCCCCCAAACCCCAAATTCCTTCAAACCCCAAACCCCTCTGCCCCCACCTTGTGCACGTTGATTTTGGGGAACATCCCCTGGAACATCCCGGCCATCAGCTTCAGCTGCATCTGGGGCTCCCCAAAATTCCCCAAAACCAGCAGGGGGGGGTGGCGGAACTGCTGCTCGTGCATCCGGTGCCGCCGCAGCGCCGACACCACGTCCCTGACCAGGGAGTACTGGGGAGAAATGGGGAGAAAAATGGGGAAAATGGGAAAAAATGTGAGAAACGTGAAAAATGGGGTTAAACCCTAAAAAATCCCAAAAAAAATCCAGCCAAGAATCCCAAAAAAACCCCAAAAAATCCCCAGAACTGCTGCTCGTGCATCCGGTGCCGCCGCAGCGCCGACACCACGTCCCTGACCAGGGAATACTGGGGGAGAAATGGGGTGAAAAATGGGGAAAATGGGAAAAAATGGGAAAAATGTGAAAAATGGGGTTAAATCCTAAAAAATCCCCAAAAAAATCCAGCCAAGAATCCCAAAAATTCCCAAAAAACTCCCAGTGGATCCGGTGCGTCAGCAAAGAGCGCCGACACCACGCCCTCACCAGGGAGTACTGGGGGAGAAATGGGGGTGAAAAATGGGGAAAATGGGAAAAAATGTGAAAAATGGGGTTAAACCTTAAAAAATCCCAAAAAAAAATCCAGCCAAGAATCCCAAAAAAACCCAAAAAACTCCCAGTGGATCCGGTGCCACCGCAGCGCCGACACCACGTCCCTCACCAGGGAATACTGGGGGAGAAATGGGGTGAAAAATGGGGAAAATGGGAAAAAATGGGAAAAAATGGGATTAAATATTGGAAATATCCCAAAATCCCCAAAAAAATCCAGCTCAGAATCCCAAAAAACCCCAAAAAACTCCCAGTGGATCCGGTGCCGCCGCAGCGCCGACACCACGTCCCTGACCAGGGAGTACTGGGGGGAAATGGGGTGAAAAATGGGGAAAATGGGAAAAAATGGGAAAAATGGGATTAAATATTGGAAATATCCCAAAATCCCCCCAAAAAACCAGCCAAGAATCCCAAAAAAACTCCAAAAAACTCCCCAGTGGATCCGGTGCCGCCGCAGCGCCGACACCACGTCCCTGACCAGGGAGTACTGGGGGAGAAATGGGGTGAAAAATGGGGAAAATGGGAAAAAATGGGAAAAATGTGAAAAATGGGGTTAAACCCTAAAAAATCCCAAAAAAAATCCAGCCAAGAATCCCAAAAACTCCCAAAAACCCCCCAGTGGATCCGGTGCGCCCAAGAGCGCTGACACCACGTCCCTGACCAGGGAGTACTGGGGGGAAATGGGGTGAAAAATGGGGGAAAATGGGAAAAAATGGGAAAAAATGGGATTAAATATTGGAAATATCCCAAAATCCCCAAAAAAACCCAGCTCAGAATCCCAAAAAAAACCAAAAAATCCCCAGAACTGCTGCTCGTGCATCCGGTGCCGCCGCAGCGCCGACACCACGTCCCTGACCAGGGAGTACTGGGGGAGAAATGGGGTGAAAAACGGGGAAAATGGGAAAAAATGGGGAAAATGTGAAAAATGGGGTTAAACCCTAAAAAATCCCCAAAAAAAATCCAGCCAAGAATCCCAAAAAACTCCAAAAAACTCCCAGTGGATCCGGTGCCGCCGCAGCGCCGACACCACGTCCCTGACCAGGGAGTACTGGGGAGAAATGGGGTGAAAAATGGGGAAAATGGGAAAAAATGGGAAAAAATGGGATTAAATATTGGAAATATCCCAAAATCCCCCCAAAAATCCAGCTCAGAATCCCAAAAAAAACCAAAAAATCCCCAGAACTGCTGCTCGTGCATCCGGTGCCGCCGCAGCGCCGACACCACGTCCCTCACCAGGGAGTACTGGGGGGAAATGGGGTGAAAAATGGGGAAAATGGGAAAAAATGTGAGAAACGTGAAAAATGGGGTTAAACCCCTAAAAAATCCCAAAAAAAATCCAGCCAAGAATCCCAAAAACCCCAAAACTCCCCAGTGGATCCGGTGCGGCCAAGAGCTCGACACCACGCCCCTCACCAGGGAATACTGGGGGAAATGGGGTGAAAAATGGGGAAAATGGGAAAAAATGGGAAAAATGGGATTAAATATTGGAAATATCCCAAAATCCCCCCAAAAATCCAGCCCAGAATCCCAAAAAAAATCCAAAAACTCCCAGTGGATCCGTGCTGCCAAGAGCCGACACCACGTCCCCTGACCAGGGAGTACTGGGGGAAATGGGGTGAAAAATGGGGAAAATGGGAAAAATGGGAAAAAAATGGGATTAAATATTGGAAATATCCCAAAATCCCCCCCAAAAATCCAGCTCAGAATCCCAAAAAAACCCCAAAAAATCCCCAGAACTGCTGCTCGTGCATCCGGTGCCGCCGCAGCGCCGACACCACGTCCCTGACCAGGGAGTACTGGGGAGAAATGGGGTGAAAAATGGGGAAAATGGGAAAAAATGGGAAAAAACAGGATTAAATATTGGAAATATCCCAAAATCCCCAAAAAAATCCAGCCCAGAATCCCAAAAAAACCCAAAAAACTCCCAGTGGATCCGGTGCCGCCGCAGCGCCGACACCACATCCCTCACCAGGGAATACTGGGGTAAATGGGGTGAAAAATGGGGA